>JANJXV010000359.1:612500-1001718 GCA_024803745.1 Megascapheus bottae
CCCTGAAGATGGTGAAACTAAATACGCTCAGAAGTTCCCGGGCAAGGTGACCTTGACTGCAGACACCTCCTCCAGCACAGCCCACATGGAGCTGAGCAGGCTGACGGCCGAGGACTTGGCCATGTATTACTGTGCGAGACACAGTGTGCACACCCACATCCTGAGTGTGTCACAAACCCTGAGGGAAGACAGCTGCCCCAGGGCTGTGAGGAGAAGGTGATTCCCCTGAGTGCCTGCTTTACAACATGGAGATGATTAACAGAACCAAGGCTGAAGACCTGAGTCCGTTCTCAGTGTGTGGGAAAGGTTCTGTGCTCTGTCACCATTCTCAGGAAATGCAGATATTAAGGGGAGTTTACAGTTAATAAACTAGTTAAGACATTACTCAATTAATAGTCATGTGACCATGTTTCCTAATCAACTGCCCTATGTCTTCAGTGTCTTAACACAAATGGTTTCTAGAGTTTCAAACCTAAAATATACCGACAGCCCCCAGAAATTTAATCTCCCAAAAACAAATCCTAAAAGATACAACTTTGCCTTTCATCAAAGGGGTAAGCACATTAATAGAGACTTCTCAAAAGAGGAAATAAGAATGGCCAATAGACACGTGAAGAAATGCTCAACATCTCTGGCCATAAAGGAAATACAAATCAAAACATCCCTGAGATTCCTCCTCACTCCAGTTACACTGTCCATTGTCAAGCAATCTAATAACAACAGATGGTGGCACAGATGTGGACAGATGGGATCCATACTGCACTGCTGGTGGGAGTGTAAACGTGTTCAGTCACTGTGTAAAGCAGTATGGAGTTTCCTCAAAAGAATAAACATAGAGCTTCCTCATGACCCATCAATCCACTCATTGGCATTTACCCAAATGTCCACACAAGGCCATACTGAAGCTACCAAAACAACCACGTTGGCTGCTGCTTTATTTTCCATAGCTAAGATGTGGAACCAACCCAGATGCCCCCCCGTAGATGAATGGATCAAGAAGATATGGTATTTATACACAATGGAATTCTATGCTTCATCAGAAAGAATGACATCACCACATTCATAAGGAAATGAAAGGACTTGGGGGAAAAAAAGATATTGAGTGAAATAAGCCAGACCCAAAGAAACTTAGGCTCCAAGTTGCTGTCATTTGTAATAATCACTATACATCTAGGATTTTCCTACTGGAGAATCACAATAGCTCAGTAGCTATGTGTATCTGACCATACAGGGTGATACTGAACAAAACTCCAGGATATGGAAACAAGAACTTTATCTTTGTTTATTTTATCATACTACATTAAATTATTTGTTTTCTCTTTTTTATCCCCTTATGATTTATCCCCTGGTGTTGATGTGTCTGACTTTGGTATCTGGCACCTTTGGTGCCTGCTATCTTGCGTATATGTTATTTGTTTATTTTAATAAGGGAAGGGAATGGGAAAACAAGATGAAGAGACAAAGTGCAGAAGATGAACCAATGTAAAGGTGATATTCACTAGACAATATGTTGAAAATAAACTTTACAACTCAGAAATGCATGAGGATCAGGGAACTTAGAAGATAAATATTGGAAGGGGTAATAATTGAGAAGTGGTGTACTAATACCTTATGAACATAAGTGTAACCCATCTATATGTCACCCAGACATTAAAAATTGAAGAAAAACAGGATGCTAGAACTTGTCTAGGAATCTTTCTTCATCAAGGTCAATTATTTTCTGTTAATGATTGTGTTTACAGAGAGTATCACAATTATTTGTTTATTTTTTACAGTTATTTATTTTTTATCTTGAGCCAGACTTACATATAAGGAATGAAATGCATTTAATCGTGGTTTACATTGCTCTGCTTAGTGGTGGAAATATGTTACCCAGTATTTTATTGAGGATTTTTGCCTTGATGTTCATATTAAAGACTGTTCTATAATTCTCATTTTGTTTTCTGTCCCCTTTGGGGATGAGCATAATGCAGGCTCCATAGAGCATTCCGCAATATTCTTTCCTTCTCTTTCATGGGAAGATGATGAGTGCTGGGGTTAATTCTTCAAAAGTCTTGTCTAATTCACCCATGTATTCTTTAAGTTCCTTCAGGTCTTGGGCTTTTCTGTGGCGGGAGGTCCTCAATCACCATCTCAATATTATTGCTTGTTCCACAGACATTAACCCTTTTACTTCCTGTTCTCTCAACTAGAGTAATTGTAGTTATTTATGAGTGCATCTATTTCCATTAGATTCTTCCAGTTTATTTGAGGAAAGTTTTGGAATTATTCCTATACAATCTTTTGAATTTTGCTTTCTTTTGTCATGAGGCCTCCACAATAGTTTCTGGGGTTCCTTTACTCACTTCTCTTCTCATTATAGATAGACATGTGGACTAAAGTCTAATCAGTTTTATCTGTCTTTTCAAAGGACTGCTAGTTTTTTCACTGATTATTTTTGTCTAAATTCTTCAGTCTGTAATTCCTTCATTTGTGCCCTAGTCTTTATTTCATTCTTCCTTTCATCTAATTGAACATGTTCTGGTTTCTCCAGGACTTTGAGGTGAATCATTAGGGCAATAATTTGAAACCTCTCAGTTTGGAAGTTGTTTATGCCCATAGTTCAGAATTTCCCTCTTAGAACTCCATTTAATATATTGTAGTAGCTTTACAATGTTAGATGTTCATTTTCATGCATTATTGTTACATTTTAATTTCCTTTCTTATTTCTTCTTTGGCCAAATCAAAAATGCCATAGTGTGCTGTGCAATCTCCATGACTTTAAGGGGATTTTCTAGTTGGGGTTTTCTGTTAACCCCTACTTTAATTCCACTGTGGTCTGCTGGAGTATATGAAATATTTCAGTTTCTGTTATTAACTAAGGTTTACTTTCTCTCCTAGAATGTGGTCTATTTGCAAGAAAGTTCCATGGGCGTCTGAGAAGGATGGGTACTATACAGTTGTTAGATGAAATGCCCTATACATGTCTTTCAGGCCGTTTTGCACATAGTATCATTTAAATCTGAGGTTTCTTTGTCGTTTACTTCCAGAAAGACCTATGTCATGGTGAGTATTGAAGACTCCTCCAATTGTGTTGAGTTCTATGTATCCAGTAGTACTTATTTGACACCGTTGGATATCTTGACATCTGATGTATAAATCTTCAGATAGCTTATATGTTCTTGATACAAATGTCTTTTATTGATATGAAGTGACCTTCTTGGTCAATTCTGATTGTTTTTAGCTAGAGGGAGGGAAAAGAGAGACAGGGGAAGGGCACTAAAGTTCATGAGACTCTTTTCTCCAATTAACCACTAGAAACAAGGAAGTGGAGCTGTGGCTGAAGGGTTAGGTAGCCTTGAGCCGAAGAGGTCAGGGACAGTGCCCTGTCCCAGAGTTCAAGTTCCATGAGCAACTCAAAATCATAAAAATAATGAGTGAAAGAAAGTCAGAAAAAAAGAAAGAGAGGGAGAAAGGACTATGTTCAGAAAGGAGGGAAAAACCAATTAAATATTTCAAACTTATTATTTCTTAGATTCTGTGTTTTCTCACCTCACACTGGAAGGTTAAATGTTGAGTGAAGTCAAAAAGTAGACAGAGGGCAATTATGAATATTTTGTTTTATGACATGTATGGTTATGTGGATGTCTGGCTCTCTTGGTATCTTGTCAGAATGAAGTCAAGTGCAGCAGAGCCTCACATGGTCTCAGCACAGGAAGGAGGCTCTGCATCCTCTCCAGATGACCACCATTCTCCTGGAACCACTCCAGGACCTGATGACCTCGACTTCATGTGTACAGAAACAGGATCAGGGGAGAATTTAACACCATGGGAAATTCAGCAAGAGTGGAGAAGCTTTAATGAATGCTTTACATTTTGCTCATTTACAAGAAGATACCATTCATCTTGTACTTCGTGTGTTTTTTTTTCAATTCATAAATGTGGAGCAGAATGCTCACCAGGCACAATGGCACAGTGAGAGGACATGTTTATCCCCTCTGCACCCACACAAGTCTCAAAGTTCTCCACTCCTGCCTCAGGCTCCCATGGAGAGGCAGCTACACTGAGAACCACAGCACAAGGTCAAGGTGTCATGATTGACTGAAGGTGACCATGGTCACCAAACTCCCCCAGCATAGTCACCTCTGCTCTGGAGCTCCATCTCTGAGACTCCTGCCCCACAGCTGGCTTTATAGCAGAGGCCATGCAAATGGGACGTCCCTCTGCTCATGAAAACCAGCCAGCCCTGCCCTGAAGCTCTGTGAGCTGGAGTCCATCCAGTGACTGACACACACCACTCACCATGGAGCTGGGCCTGCGCTGGGTTTTCCTGGTGGCTATGTTCAAAGGTGATTGATGGGGAAGCAGAGACCCTGAGTGTGTGAGTGGAGCTGGTGGAGGAAGAGTGGTGAGTGTGAGCATGCCTGACCAGGATTGTCTGTGTTTGCAGGTGTCCAGTGTGAGGTGCAGCTGGTGGAGTCTGGGGGAGGCTTGGTGCAGCCTGGGGGGTCCCTGAGACTCTCCTGTGCAGCCTCCGGATTCAACATTGGAAGTTATGAGATGAGCTGGATCCGCCAGGCTCCAGGGAAGGGGCTGGAGTGGATTTCATACATCTATGGTAGTAGCACAAACTATGCAGACTCCGTGAAGGGCCGCTTTACCAGCTCCACAGACAACGGCAAGAACACACTTTACCTGCAGATGAGCAGCCTGAGAGTGGAGGACACAGCCATCTATTTCTGTGCTGAGACACAGTGCAGGAAGTGCAGTGCAGGCCCAGACACAAACCTCCCTGCAGGGGCGCTCGGGACCAGCAGGGGGCGAACAGCACACACTGATTCTTGGTCAGCCTGGGAGCAGAGCAGAACATTCAGGGCTGACCCCTCTCTGCCAGCTCTGCCTCTCCACATGACCTGAAGTCTTTCCAGACAGCTCTCTACCTTGTGACCCTTACTCTTTGTCCTTGTGTGCAAATGTAGATTTGCAGGTCTTTCAGTTCTATGTATTACTTTTAGTTTATGATGAATTCTTGAATGGAGATGACACAGCACAACAGCTGGGCAGGTGTGACACATTGAGGTCACTAAGGTCAACTCTGAGGAGGTTAAGGACCTTCTCAGTCATTTCCTCTCAGACTCCTGAGGAGACAGAGGACACCCTGGATAGATGAGTCATAGAAACTCATGTAGAAGACAGCAGGGATGTTTGCCAAAGCCAAGGACTCCATGCCACTGGGGAATTCAAATCCCACCATTCCTCACACAGAGCACAGGAGTCCAGCCTGGCTTTGATCCCATGGTCTCCTTTCCCTTTCTGATGACACATGAGGGAGGCCATTGATCAGGACTAGGAGCCTGCACTGTGACCCACTGAGACGCCCCGTCATGCCAAAGCTGAGTGTGGTCACCTGCAGAGGCTCAGGACCAGCTCACCCAGGAACATAGTCTCTCTCTCTCTCTCTCTCTCTCTCTCTCTCTCTCTCTCTCTCTCTCTCTCTCTCTCTCTCTCTCTCTGTCTGTCCTTTTCTACAAACACTGTATATGATGAGAAGTATGGTTTGGATTCACATCACCAGCTCTGCAGTGGATTCTCTTGATTCTAGCACTTCTGACATTTTCTCAGCCGTCTCTGTGTTGCCCACACCTCTCTGTTGCACTCAATCCACATGCAGCTGTGGTCTGTATTCAGTCTGTAAACCTGAGGCCCTGGACTGGTCTGGAGGTCAGTGTGGCAGTGGTCATGGTTCCTGCATGCCCTAGGAGGAACTGACTGGCCTGCCCCAGTCTCCACTCTGTGACCTTCTCAGTGTCCTCTCCGTAGCCCTCCCGGATCCTCAGGGGTTTTCTGTAGCTAAGGGGACCGTGGATGTGGATACAAACTGTCATCACATGGATCTCCCTGCATGGCCCTCATTGTCCGGAACGCGTCCACTGGTGACTTAGGAACAGCTGAGGACACCACACCCCGGGCCTCGCTGAGCTCTGGAGAAGGCACGGGTGATCTGCCTGCTCCCGGGCCTGGCCATGGGAAAGAGCTCTAGAGTCCCAGCCGGACCTGGAAGAGTCGCAGCCTCTGCCATGGAAGCCATGGAGTCTATGCTGTTCTGACTCCACCTCATCCAGGTTTTCACAGGGGAATTGGTGAGGAATTTAATACCATCCACACAGCTCATTCCCAACATTAGACGAGTGCTGGACTCAAAGGAGAGGAGACCATGGCCCACTCCAGATCCTACAGGAAACTTCCCAGGTACTTACCATGTGTACTTGGACATGCAGTGGGTTCTGAGTGTGGGGAAGTGTGTGCATGTGTGTGGGGAGGTGAGTGCCTGTGTCTGCACTTGAACTCAGGGCCTGAGTCCTGTCCCTGCAGTTTCTCCTGACACTCTACCACTGGATCTACAGCTCCATTGGAGACTTTCTCCTGGTTCACTTTAGATGAGACCATGGAATTTCCTACTCCAGATAGATTTCACCTCACTCCTCAGATCTCAGTGCCCTGATTCTGAAAGATTTCAGGCAGGATCCTCAGGCATCCAGCTAAGAATCTCATTCTCATTATCATTAACAATAAAACACTTCTTCGTATGTAAATTTGGCTGAATTTATAATCTTTTGTGTGTGGGGTTGATCTCAGGGCCTGCACGATGAATGTCCAGGACACTTGTTCCCCATGGATCTCACTCTGACATGTCAGCCTTATCACCTCTTCTGAATTTTATTGAGTTGTGCTCCTAGGATCCAACCCTGGGCTTCATGTATGCTAGGCGAGCACTCTGCCCCTGGGCCACACTCCTGGCCCTGTATTCCTGTTAATGGCATTATTTTGTGAATAAATCTTTAAGCACAGGATGGAAACTGATGGATGGAAGGCTAAAGCAAGTTATGGAATGAATTCTAGTTTTGTTTCTCCACTGAAACAGTTGCTTGTCGGTGACTTTTGTGGCCCTGCTCTAGCTCTGACAGATAGGTATTTTTGAGATTGGCCAGTGAATCTCTGTTACTGGAAATTCACAAATCTCCTCTCCTGGATTAATCAGAAAAAAAAAACCTGGATTTTCACATGTTCCCACTGGCCAGGGCCCAGTGGGACTGTTTATTCCTAAATAGAAGGGATCTGGCACTGAGGTAAGTGTGCCTTCTGTGGAGCTAAAAAGCCCCCCACCACGATTCTGTGGCAGTATCTATCTTGTTGTTTATATAAAATATGAGTTACCCAAAAGCGCACATATATTAAAGAAACAGAATTGTGGTGCCCTAAAGTTCCAGGATCTAACCTGTCTGTGTTAAGATTAATCAGAACTCGTGTAAATTCCAGGGACAGCATTTGTTTTCTAAGCCAAAAAACTACCCTCAGACAGCTAATTAAGACTCAACCACCATGGGAACGTACCCTTAGCTATAATCCCTGGAATGTCCCCAACCCTACCTCCCCACCTTACCTTGCTCAAACACCTGGTTGCTGTAAATCTGTGGTCTTTGCCTTTAAAATCCCTGTAAAATTTCAGCTCGGGACTTCCTCCTAAGCTCCGTTGTGTCTGGGTGTAGGACAGGGCCTGCGCTGCAGCCTGCCTGCATAAAGCCTTCCTTGTGCATTTCAGAATGTCTGAATCTCAGTGGTCTTCTTGGTGGTCATCTTGCGTCTTCAGCATTACAGTTGGGGGCTCGTCCTGGATACCCCAGAGACCCCCGAGACCCCAGACCCCAAAGGAAAGGAAACAGCGGTGTTGATTTGTCTTGTCCTGTTTCTTTAACTCTCGCCTTGAGGACAGCCGCTCCCTGTTTCTCAAAGGAATTGCTGAAGCAGATGCGCTTGTACGGCAACCCTGGAGGAACTGGGAGACGTCCCAGACCCTCTGCTGGCACAAGAGGGCCCCTGGTACCATTACCAGCATTCGTAAGGCGTAAGTCAGTCTGGTTTTTGACCAGCACTGACTGGGAAGAACTCCTAACCAAGACTCAACTGGCCCACCTTGATCTTGGGTCTGCTCCTTCTGTTTCTTCACAGGAGTCAGCAGACCAACTTGGGAGATCTCCATCTAGTCACTCTTTTAAGACTCAGGCCTGTGTGTATTATATTTTCTGTTTTGTTGGAATTGTCTTACCCCTTGTTATTTTGTGGACTGAGAGATTGACGAGACTGATAGCCATGGGCAATGTCCCATCCAGCCCCCTGGACTTGACTCTAGCTCACTGGAAGGAGGTTAAGGAAACCAAAAACTCTTGCCTTCCTGGAAGCAGTTTTTGGAGGTAGGATGGCTTTGGCCAGCTGGCTGCCAGAGAAGGGAAGTCTCCACGGGAGTGGCAAGCCCTGAGATTTTTAGGGCCCTGATGTGTCTTCCTCACTCTGACTGCTGCCAGGCATGCCATCAAAATTTGGGGGTACGGCTGACATTAATTTGGGTGCTTTAAGATCTTTGAGTATGAATGTGTGTGAATGGTGAGAGTGAACATGCTCAAGGTTAAATTGTCAGTGTGCTGTGTAAAACAATGGATAAATTTATACTTGAAACACAAAGGCAATTGGCTAAATCTAAGTCTAAACTTGAAGAAATTTATTAGGTTTGAATATTTCCAATGTCTCAAAGGATTATTCCTTGTTTTAAAGACAACTACTTTAAAAAAAAAAGGATCTTTCTAAAGATTCTGAAATCTGCATTAAAAAAATTTGGTATTATAATGCATAGGGCTGTGTACATTGTAAACATTGTGTCTTGTTTAGCCCAGAGGCATTAGCAATTTGGAATTTATTTCTTTGAGTTAAAATTTGGAGATAAGAATCAAAATTTAAATGTGAATTTGTTTATCAGTGTCAGAAACTATGCCTGTCAAGGGCTGGGAGTTTGGCCTAGTGGTTAAAGTGCTTGCCTAGCATACACAAAGACCCGGGTTCAATTCCTTGGTACCACATACATACAAAAACCCAGAAGTGGTGCTGAGGTTCAAGTGGTAGAGCTCTAGCCTTGAGAAAGTCCAAGGACAGTGCTCAGGCCCTGAGCTCAAGCCCAGGACTGGCCAAAAAAAAAAAAAAAAGAAACTTTGCCTGTCTTTTAAAACTGTTTAGGTAATCAAATGCCAAGAGAAAGGACTGGAAAACTTAGGATAGTCCTGTGTGACCATCTTTGGGGGTGAAAGGTGATCTGGTAAAGGTGCAGCTCTGGGTTCCCATGGTGGAAAAACCCGTGAGGGAGGGTCCACGCATGCTGAAAGATAGCTGGCACAAAGGCTGTTCATATAAGCCCAAGTCTCAGGGCAACCACCAAGAGACCACCGAGAGTCAGACATTCCGAAATGCAAAAGCAAAGTTTATTGCGGGTTACGAGCCAGGCAAGGAACTTGTCCACCTGTACCCCCACAGCAGTGACACAGTGAGGTGGGGGGGAGAAGTTGACAGTCAGGGTTTACACAGTCTTTTTAAAGCCAAAAATCACAGCTTTACACCCATCAGATAAGATAGGGATTAGGGAGCTTCCCAGGCTGGTGGGAACTGACGGGAAGTTCTTACGCTGGCTGGGTCTCATTCAACTGTCAAAGAGGAGTTTTATGGCTTGGGAAACAAATGCTGTACAACGCTATCCGTGCAGTCTAATTTTGACACAAAATAGGTTAGTTCCTGGAGCTTATGGACACCTGTGTGAACAATGCCTGACTAGGGCTCAGAAGTTCCTGTTTGTGCAGCCTCTGGGTCCTTGGTGATTTTTCGAATCAGAGTTTTCTTTTTAATCTGCTTACTGGTGGGGAATAATTTTGGGTCTGGGGGTAGTTATTTTTCATCTCTACACCCTGAACAGCTTACATAACCAACGAGACAGTTGCTGCTTCAGAGTGGGGGCACTTTTTTAGCTCTTCATTCTCCCCTTTTCTTTTAGCCTAGTCAAATCTTTGACTATCTACCTCAGTACAAACGGGGTTATACCAGGTGTGTAGGATCCTCAGTTTTATAACTCTGATCCTCTTTGTTTTACTAAGGACATCATTGCATTAATTACACATGGGCCAATCAATAGTAGCAGTAACATTAAAATAATCACCAGAGGTCCAATAATGGCTGAGGATTAGGGAAGTTGTCCAGGAGGACCAGTTGTACAGCCTCTCATATCTTCCTCGGGACCCCTGTCTCTCCCTTTCTTGCTCATCTAATCTCCTCTTTACAGCTGCCAAGCTACCTTTTATTACCCCAGTGTGGTTTGCTCAAAAGCAACATTCTTCCCCCAGGGCGACCCTCAAGCCTCTAGGAACAACACATCTAGTCCTCTTCTGTTCTGGAGGACAACTTTAGCTAGGGACCTCAGTGAGTCAGTGAGCTTGTCGACTGACTTATGCATACGTCTCAGGTCAGCATCTGTTTGGGACCCAAGAATGTCAAAGTCCATTTCTCTGGGAGTCTGAAAGTCCAGGATTCTCACAAGCCATCTTCACCTAGGAGTGATGAACCCAGTAGCTCTTTCCTGCTACCTTCGCAGTGGTTGGAGTGTTGGGAATCACAGCGCAGGTTCACTTGAGTGCCAGGGTACTGGAAACCAGGTGATGGACATGTCCCCAGATCAACTTGTAAGGCCTGTAAAGACTGGATTGAATCATGGTTAACAGTGCCAGCTGAGATAATGCATGGCGGGGGGGGGGTAACAATTGTTATACTCGGGCAGACAGCATTCTCTGGTTTGGAGGGGCATAGAGTGTGCCCTCCCAGTTCTGCACCCAAGAAAGCCCTCACAACTAGGAGATGTACATCCAAGCATAGCAACTCCTCAGGTGGGCACAAAGAATAGTTCCACATCGGTATACCAATCCTAACCCGGTTTGTATTATGGCTAACTCAATTACATGCCAATTTTACTTGTAAGCTCCATTCTCAAGACATGCTCATACCATCTACTACATACAGAAAGTCTCTAGAATTTGTCTTTTTCCTTTTTTGTAGAACAAACCTAAGACAATTCTTTCCAGATCCTCCCTTATCCATAAACTATTCTTCTGTTTTCTCAGTTCCTTTCTGAAGGTTTTATTTACTAAACTTTTTCTCTACTTGACTGTAGCCCTCATTCACATTTGCACCTCTCACCTCTAGGCTGTTCAGCACTGGATGGAAATTCCCTTCACCCATCCAGAGTCAACATAATGGCTGTAAAAACCTAGGGGACTTGGAACTTAGCACAGGTAGAATGTCCCATCACCAAGGGTTTAGCTCCAGTCCTCTCAGGAAGCAACTGCGAGTGGTAGTGGAATCAGGCAGCACAGCAGCTCCAATGAAATGTCACGCCTCCTGCTGGGTCGCCTGCAAATTTCTAAAGAAGCTTAACCTAAGGCCTGACTTTGGTGAATTCTTCCAATGATTCCTAGTTGCTTTACCCGAGCACACTCATTTTTGCAGGCTGGCACCCCATTGGTTTTTCAGACAGTATAGGATTGAGAATCCAAAGTAATACCAGGGTGACAATTTTTAGTAACCAGATCAAATGAGGCTAGGATTCTCTAGGCAGGTGTAGAAGACTTGAACCTGTAGCCATTCCCCACAAGTGCAGTCTCCACTCTTGCACATCTGTTACTACTATTTTTTAATACTTCTAATTTATCCTGTCTCATTTTCCAAAAAATGACTCTGGTCCTTTCATCTTAAGGTGTTATAGGCAAAGATCCGGTGTCTGTAACTTCTTCAAGCTGACTCAGGGGCGTTGTCTCTATATTTGGCTAGTGACCTTAAAAAGCTTAGCCTATTTTATCAAGGGATTGCCAGTATTACATATCAGGAGCAATAATTTTACTCCAAATTAGATATCATATTCAACATTTAACAACTGCACAAACTTTTTCTTTGGCTACAACAGTGTAGCTTGCTTAGCACCCATTTGCAAAGGTATTTTCTTGATTGTCTGGGGAACTGAATCCCTGCGATGCTAACTATGCTTCAGTAGCCAGATCTAAACAGATAATAGGGACACAAGCCTCAGATTCACAAACTTTCCTCAATTTGTGGCTGGTGTCAAATCAAAATTCGCTCAGTTAGGACTTTAAACTACCCACTATCACAGATGATTGACAAGTTCCTGCCCAGTTATGAAAGGCACGGGCATTAGTAAGGCATGCTTACAAACTATTCTATGACCTCCCAGCTCTGATTAATTTTGAATGGCCAAGCACAAGTGACTCTAGGATCTGACACCATCTCTGCCATCCAAGCTGTGGCTTACTGCATCTGGATGCTTCATTGTCCCAGTAGTGTCTCTCCACACAGGAATAAATGTCCCATTGGCATTTCACTTTGTTGGTTTCTGGACTTGAACTCAGGGTCTGGGTGCTGTCTCTCAGCTCTCCAGCTCAAGGCTAGCACCCTGCCACTTTTAAGTCCCAAACTCAGGGCCTGAGTGCCGCTCCTCAGCTCTGCAGCTCAAGGCTTGCACTCTGCCTCTGTGAGTCCCGAGCTTAGTAGCTTGGTGCATGAGTGCTGTCCCCCGGCTTTTCAGCTCAGATCTAGCACTCTGCCACTTCGAGCTCCAAAGCAACTCTGCCTCAAAAGCACTCTGTTGCCAGATTAGACACCACAGTCTCACAGGGACTTTGCTTTGCCAGGATGGCTCAAAACTGCGGCTCTCGGATCAATGAGTCCTACAAAAGGCCACGTTACTCCAATTAAAGCAACAAGTGGTCAATACAGAAATAGTCTCTAAGCATGAGCCTACCTAGAACTTGGTAAGAGCCAAAGTTACACCTGAATAAGGATTGGGGTCCTTCTCCATGGGCCTGTGGGAAATTGCTATAAAGAGACTTACAAGACAAGCTAAATAGCAATTAAGCAACCATTTTGGCAGTCCTAATTTTTCTTTTTTCTCCTTCTTGAAACAAACATTTAGGACAACTTCACTTTCAAATTTTGTTCAGAAATCCATTTCCAATGTTCTTTAAAACTTTTACACTTTTTAACTTAAACACTTAACACTTTAGTCTTTATTTGCATTTGAAAAACCTCTAAGGGCTCAAGGAACTCCCTTTGCCTCCAGGCCCCCTAGGGCTCAAGGCACTCCCTTTGCTTCCAGGTTTCCTTTTTGGAGAGACATTTTTTTTTTCCTGCAGTTTACGTTACTGCCTAAAACTCCAGCAACAGTTTAAACTCAAATAAGTTTTTCCTTAATGCAAGAACTACAAACATCATTAGTGAACCAAAAGTCTAAGTCTGGACTTAGTTTCCTTCTTTTTCTAAAATACATTTAATTTCAGTCCAGTAGCATGAAACCAAAATCATAAAAAGATAAACCTTTGAACATTTTTCTTAAAACCCTTTTTCCCAATTTAATACATTTTAGGGGGCAATTTATGAAACACTAATCACATCACCTCTGACATTAATAAACAAATACACACTTAAACTTCTGATATTGATCTCCAAATTTTAACTAAAGGAAATAAATTGAAATTAGCTAATGCCTCTGGGCCAAACAGGACACAATGTTTACGATGTAAACAGCGCTATACATTATAATACCAGTTTTTTTTAAATGCAGATTTCATTTAGAAAATACTTTTTCTACTTTTGAAAAATACTTTTTACCAGTTCCTCTTTAAAACAATACAATAATCCTTTGAAACATTGTAAAACATTCAACCTAATATTTTTCTTAGAGCTTAAACTTAGATTTACCCAATTGCCTTTGTGTTTCAGGTATAAATTCATCCATCGTTTAACACAGCATGCTGACAATTTAACCTTGAACTTGTTCACTCACACCCATTCGCACACACATTCATACTCAAAGATCTTAAAGCAGGCAAAATTAATATCGGCAGTTCATTTTCAGGAAATTTTAGTATCATGAGGTTTTTTTTTTTTCCCATCTTATTCTTGGAGGTGACAACCAGGTTTTAAAACAAAGCTTTCTAATGTAAGACCCCCGACTCGACGGGACGTCTTTCAGATGGAGCCCCCTTCCAAGGAACAGCGAGACCACGTCGTCGGATGCAATGAGCAAGAGGTTTATTTGGGAACACGGGCGCCCGGGGCAACAAGATCTCCTAGGAGACTTGCGCGCCTAGGCTGGGGAGAGGGGGATATTTATGGGTGGCTGAAGCAGGTTACGGAAGCAGAAGCATAGTTACAGGGTAATGATTGGTTATAATCAACTTAGGCAAGACTCAGCTAGGGGTTTATTAGATTTTCCACTTGGTTAAACAGGTAGTTAACTGCATGTCTTGTTTCTGGCCATATTTTATTGTTTTATTCCTGGAATTTCCTCCTCTTATTCAGGTTCATAAGGTATACAGTTTTACTGACTCGAACCAACTCAAACCGCAATCATTCAATCATCCTGTTGGCTGTTTTCCAGTCCATTGTATAAACTGCAGCTACTTGCACTATTCTAAAGGCCATTCTTTTAAGACTTTGAATTTCTTAGTATCACCTCTATAATCAAGTAAATTGGAAGATGTTTGTGTTGTGAAGGTGATTTAGAGTGGTTACTATTGGTTACTATTACATTATGGGGAGATTCTATATTTCTCACTAACAAGGCAACTTAGCTGAAATTTATTCTTCCAGAGCTTGTTTCTGATATCAGACATATTACTTTTTGCAGATGAAAGTTGGATGGGAGCCTTAAACCTAGGAGAACTAAGACTGAAGTCTGTTCCTGCCACCAACTCTCTCCAGACTGTCACTTCAGCAGGTTGTTAGGAAAAAGGTAACTGGACTAAGCCTGCAGCTGCTTTGTCTGACTTTGGCTCACCTCACTGCAGCCAAGTGGGAGGGGCCATACCAGGCCCTATACCTACCCCAGGTGGGGCCAAAACTTTCACTTCCCAGAAATATTCAAATAGATAAGAAAGATGTGTGCGTGAGCACACACACACACACACACACACACACACACACACACACACACACACAAACCTCATATTTAGAACTGGTACCAATTTCAAGGGCAAAACTGGACAAGGAAAAATACCCAAGGAAAACAAGAACAAGACAGAGAAGCAGAGGCTTTTAAGTAACTCCTGAAAGACCCGCGGAGACCCGCACCCAAGGACGCACACAGGGACCACTGGATGCAATAGGCAAGAGGATTTTATTCGGGCATATGCTCGGGCTTCTCAGGTACACGTGACCTCGAGATCCGTGAGGTTCGGGTCAGTGGCTGAGAGCCCCGATCTGTCTTGAGAGTGACTTTTTATACAGTCCTACAGTCCGTTACAACAGAGTCCGTGCTTTTTCAGCCAATAAGTTTAAAGTATTACAACCAGGTCTGCACGCAGGCAGCCAATCCTTGTGAAACAAATTATACATTTTGACCAATTATCATTTAGATAGAGTACAATAGAGTGTACGTGCTGAGTTACACATCTCCGGCACCTGGTATGGGAAAACAACCCTAATTTAGTTAACACATGTTGTTTATTCTTTTCAAGGCGGCCCAGGATGCTGGTTAGCTGCAGGATTTAGATAACAGGCCTTGGGCAGTTGCCCTTTGCCCTAATCCCAGGCCTCGAGGAGGAGGAGGGGTCTTCCAAGCAACCTCCCAGGGAAAGTGTTACATGGCGGGGTTTACAGAGGCCAGAAACAGCTTGGTCAGGCACAGAAGTCTGCTCCTTAACTATATGGGTTAGCAGGGTCTTCGCTCTGAGTAGCACATTCCAATGGGCCCGGGTCCTGGGGAAAATGTCCCTTGTCCTGTTATAGAATTAGCTCCTTTCAAGGCCTGGATGGTGCTACTGCCGGCTAGTTGTCGACTACAGATAGCAGAGCAAACGGGACGTTACAGATAACAGAACAAGCAGGACATGGGCTAAGCTTGTAAAAACTACTACCATGGGGAAGGAGCAGGGTCGGGTTTTACACAAGTTCCTGCCCAGTTATGAGAGGTATGGGCATTAGTAAGGCGTGCTTACAAACTATTAAAAAGCGCCCTCATTCTGAAGCAGCAACCGTCTTGTTGTCCATGTAAGCTGCCCAGGGTATAGAGATGAAAAAATAACTACCCCCGACCCAAAATTATTCCACATCAGTAAGCAGAATAAAAATCCCTAAGGACCCAGAGGCTGCACAAGCAGGAACTTCTGAGCCCTAGTCAGCCATTGTTCACACAGATGTCCACAAGCTCCAGGAACCAACCTATTTGGTGTCAAAATTAGACTGCACGTATAGCATTGTATAGCATTAATTTCCCAAACCATAAAACTACTCTCTGACAGTTGAATGGGACCCGGAGTCGTGAGAACTTCCCGTCAGTTTCCACCAGCCTGGGAAGCTCCCCATCCCCATCTTATCTCATCCGACCACCTGATGGGTGTGAATCTGTGGCATTTGCCTTTGAGGAGACTGTGTAAACCCTGTCAGCCTCTCCCCGCACCTCACAGCATCACTGCTTTGAGGTGTGAGTGGACAAGTTGCTTGCTGGCTCCCTAAATCTATGGCCAACTGGCCACAGTTCCTTAGTTAGCAAAAGCATGAGTTAAACTTTAAGATGACAGCACTATGGTTCTGACCTGGGGTCTTTCACTCCTAAACTTCTGATGACATGCCTGGAAAGACCATGGGGCCCTGAACTCAGGAGGTGCCTTCTCTCTGGAGATTTCCATTCCCTGGTACCTGGCAGGCAGAGGCCATCCTAACCTACCTACAAAAGGCTCTCAAACAGAACCAGACATTGACTTATAACAAGAAAATGGGACTCAATCAAATACACTTAACACAGAAACATGAACTCAGAAGAATGTTCTCACCAAACAGCTTATTTAGATTCAGACTTATCTTGCTGTTGGGACTCTCAGACAAGCCCTGTTACCAACAAGAAACCCAGAAGGGGGGGTCAAGGTGTCCCTTGACCACCCAGGCCTTAGAGAGCTTGCTGCATCCAACTTTTTCCTCTCTCTTTTTGGCCCACAGTGCACTTACAAAACAAAACAAACACAGACATACAGGGGGTCGACCCATTTCTACTTACCTCCGGAGGCCTTTGCTTTTCACCTGGGCATCTTTCCCCCAAAAAAAAGTTTAAGAGGAGGGGTGGTAAAGACAAACTACTGCTTATCCAATGGGTGAAGGGGAATAGGAAAAAAAGGAACAAAAACAATCCTTTATCTCAATAGCATACAAATTATCAGGAAAGACTTAGGAGCCCTGGTCGGGCTGCATAAACCTGTATTTTCCTAGCCCTTTTGGTAACAGAAATAGGGAATTTTGAAGCTGTTTCTATACTAATTTTAATAGCTCCAATTGTTTTTCTGCCAATAGGCCACTGCTCCATCCATACAGGGTCATATGATTTTCAACTGTGGCCTCTAGAATTGAGGGGCAGTTTTATGCCAGTTTTTCCCTTGCAGGTGAGAACCCAGTTTGAAACAAAACTTTTTTACAAGACAACTTAATTACATAAAATTTTAACAAATAGGTGGTAGGGACCAGAGGTTTGAGTTGGGGCCACACACTCTTGTGCAGCACGAGCTGTAGATAATCAAACTTATGCAAAAATTCAACATCATCCAGGTCAGTTAATAGATTAGTCTGGAGACTAGGAACAATGGGTGTGGGGGGTGTCCATACATCATTTCAAAAGGATTAAAGCCTAGCTGATAGGGAGAATTCCTTACTCTAAATAGAGCGAAAGGAAGAAGTGACACACAGTCTGCACCAGTCTCTAAGGCCAATTTGGTTAAAGTCTCTTTTAGGGTCCAATTCATTCTTTCTACCTGTCCTGAACTCTGGGGTCTTAAGTAAGCACAGTGCATCTTCCAATCTGACCCCAGGGCAGAGGCTATTCCCTGACTTACTTTTGAGACAAAGGTTGAAAGTCCTTCCTTCTATTCTTGGGGCATTCTTTGGCCCAGTGCCCTTCTTTCTTGCAATAAGCACATTGGTCACATTGGTTTTTCCCTAATCTCAGTCTTCTATTTTTATCCTCTGGCTTGCCAATGGTGGCTAGGAGCATCAGCTCCATTTGCCTTTGCTGTCTATCTAAATTCTTCTTTATCTGTCTTTCCTGTCTCCTGTCTCTCTTGTAAAGACACACCTTGCCTGATTGCTACAATGGGATGCATTGGTGGAAGAAAATCTCTTTCTCTTATTATATACTTTCTGTGCCACAGCTACTAGCTCTCTTAGTCCTTTATCACCTAGTCATTCCAAGGACTGCAATTTCTTCCTGATGTCTGGTGCTGCGTGGTTAATAAAGGCTAAAGTAACTGCTTGTCTGCTCTTTTCCAGCTCAGGATCATAAGGGGTGTACTGCTTGAAAGCTGCCATGAGTCTGTCTAGATAAAGCTGCTGGACTTTCAGTAGCACCCTGCTTAACATCCTAAACTTTGGTCATATTAGTAGGCTTGCGAGCTGCAGCCTTGAGACCTGCCAACAGAGCCTGGCGATAGACCCGGAGCCGCTCCTTACCTTCTGCTTCATAGTAGTCCCAGTTGGGGTGTTCAGAAGGGAAGGCTGTGGGTAGGGTCTGTGATGGGGTCTCCTGTGGGGCATGGGACTAGTTTAGGATCCTGTTCCGTTCCTTGCTGGTGAACAGAACTCCCGGGAGCTGCTGGCAGTCATCCCAGGTTGCCTAGTGGGTAAAGAGAACAGTTTCAAGCAAATGAATTAAATCCTGGAGTTTCTCAGAAAAGGGGCTTTCTGAGTATGCCAATTGTAAAGGCCAGTAATGGAACTGTTGCCGACCATCTGCATCCTCAGGACCTAAAGGACAAAGGGGAAGATCAACACAATTACTAGGAGGTGTAACTCCTAGGCTCTGGCGAGTTGACTGGGCGGGACCCCCTGGAGCAGAGGGCACAGCTGGAGTCTTCATTTTCAAAGTTCTTTGCCTTAGATGGAGTTAACTGGGGTGGGGAGTATGAAGGGGAAATGTCTCCTCCTCCATGCGCTCTCCCTGGAGACGGCCGGGTATAACTTCTCTTTTTCCTTTCTTAATAGTTACATTTTGGTTTTGAGCTGTTTCCTTAACTTCTTTCCCGTGAGCTAGAGTCAAGTCCAAGGACTAGATGGAGTATTACCCAGGGTTTTCAGTCTCGTCAGTCGTTCAGTCCACAAAATAACAATAGGCAAGACAAACATCAAGAAGAGACAAAGCACACAGGCCTGAGCTTTACAAGACTTACTAGATGGAGATCTCCCACGCTGGTCTGCTGACTCCTGTGGAGAAACAGAAGGAGCAGACCCAAGATCAAGGTGGGCCAGTTGAGTCTCGGTTAGGAGACTTCCCGGTCATTGCCGGTCAAAAACCAGACTGACTTATGCCCTACAAGTGCCAATTTACTAGGAAAGGGTTCCAGGGACCCCCTTCTACGAGTGGAGGGTCTGGGACATCTCCCAGTTCCTCCAGGGTTGCCATACAAGCGCGTCCGCTTCGGCAATCCCTTCGAGTAATATGAGTTGGGGCGGCCATCCTCAAGTGAGAGTGACAGACAGACAGATGACAAGACAAGACAAACCAACAGCGCTGTTTCCTGACCTTCGAGGTCTGGGGTCTCGGGGGTTTTGGGGGTATCCCGGACGAGCCCCCAATTGTTATGACCAAATCTCAGGAGACCACCAAGAGACCACCGAGAGTCAGACGTTCCGAAATGCAAAAGCAAGGTTTATTGCAGGTTACGAGCCAGGCAAGGAAATTGTCCACTAAAAACTCCAAAGCACTGACGCAGTGAGGTGGGGGGGAGAAGTTGACAGTCAGGGTTACACAGTCTTTTTAAAGCCAAAAATCACAGCTTTACACCCATCAGATAAGATAGGGATTAGGGAGCTTCCCAGGCTGGTGGGAACTGACGGGAAGTTCTCACGCCGGCTGGGTCTCATTCAACTGTCAAAGAGGAGTTTTATGGCTTGGGAAACAAATGCTGTACAATGCTATCCGTGCAGTCTAATTTTGACACAAAATAGGTTAGTTCCTGGAGCTTATGGACACCTGTGTGAACAATGCCTGACTAGGGCTCAGAAGTTCCTGTTTGTGCAGCCTCTGGGTCCTTGGTGATTTTTCGAATCAGAGTTTTCTTTTTAATCTGCTTACTGATGGGGAATAACTTTGGGTCTGGGGGTAGTTATTTTTCATCTCTACACCCTGAACAGCTTACATAAACAAGACAGTTGCCACTTCAGAATGGGGGCGTTTTTTTAGCTCTTCAGGCAGAGTGGACCATCTTCATCCTATCTTTTTCCTTGCAAACTGACACTGAAAATCTGATGATAAAATATGGGTGATGTGATTAGTATTCCTTAAACTGCCCCCTAAAATGTATTAAATAGGAGAAAAGGGTATTAAAAGGAATGTTTAAAGTTTACCTCCTTATGATTTGGTTTCATGCTACTGGATTGAAACTTGATGTATTTTAGAAAAATAAGGAAACTAAATCTGGACTTTTGGTGCACTGAGGTAGTTTGTAGTTCTTGCATTAGGAAAAAAGTTATTTGAGTTTAAACTGTTGTTGGAGTTCTAGGCAGTAACCTAAAGTGCAGAGAAAAAAATGCCCCTTCTAAAAGGAGGCCTGGAGGCAAAGGGAGTGCCTTGAGCCCTTAAAGGTTTTTCAAATGCAAATAAAGGCTAAAGTGTTAACTGTTTAAGAAAACTTCAGTAAAATTTTAAAGAAAATTACAAATGGGTTTCTGAATAAAATTTGAAAATGCAGTTGTCCTAAATGCTTGTTTCAAGAAAGAAAAAAAAAGGAAAATTAGGACTACCAAAATGATTGATTGTTTAATTGCTATTTCAGCTTGCTCTTGTAAGTTTCTTTAGCAATTTCCAGCAGGCCCATGTAGAAGGACAGCAATCCTTATTCAGATGTAATTTTGGCCCTTACCAAGTTCCAGGTAAGATCATGCTTAGAGACTATTTTTGAATTGACCTCCTTGTTGCTTCTAATTGGAGTAAAGTGGCCTTTTGTAGAACTCATTGATCTGAAAACTGCAGTTCTGATCCAGCCCAGGCAAAGCAAAGTCCCTGTGAGACTGTGGTATCTAATCTAGCAGTAGAGGGCTAGTGAGGCAGAGTTGCTTTGGAGCTCAAAGTGGCAGAGTGCTAGCCTTGAGCTGGAGAGCTGAAGGACAGCACTCAGGCCCTGAGTTCAAGTCCAGCAACCAACCAAGTAGAATGTCAATGGCACATTAATCCCTGTGTGGAGAGACAGTACTGGGACAAAAGCAATGAAGCTTCCATATACAGTAAGCCACTGCTTATAGTGTCAGATCCTGGAGTCACTTGTGCTTGGCCATTCAAAATTAATCAGAGCCAGGAGGTCATAGAATAGTTTGTAAGCATGCCTTACTAATGTCCATGTCCATTTACTCCATAACTGGGCAGGAACTTGTCAGTCATCTGTAATAGTGGGTAGTTTACAATCCTGAACCCTGTGTTTGCACAAAGCTCTAACTGAGCAACGTCTGATTTGACACCAGCCACAGAATTCAGGAAAGCTTGTGGACCTGAGGCTGTGTCCCTATTGATCTGTTTAGGTCTACACTGATAACTGAAGCCTTGTTAGGGTCACAGAGCTTAAGATGCCCAGATAATCAAGAAAATGCCTTTGCTGATGGGTGCTAAGTAAACTACATTGATGTAGCCAAAGAAAAGGTTTATGCAGTTGTTAAATATTTTATATGATCTCCCATTTGGAGTAAAATATTGCTACTGATATGTAATCTTGGCAACCTCTTGGTAAAATAGGCTAAGTTTTTAGGGTCCCTGGCTAGCTATAGAGACAACGTCCCTGAGTCAGCTTGAAGAAGTTACAGAAGATGGATCTTTGCGCATCAAACCCCTTAAGAGGAAGGGGCCAGAGTCATTTTTGGAAAATAAGACAGGATAAGTTAGAGGCATGGGAAAGAGTAGTAGCAGATGTGCAAGAGTGGAGACTGCACTTGTGGGAAATGGCTACAGGTTCAAGTCTTCTATAGCTGTCTAGGGAATCCCAGCCTCGTTGAAAGGAAATCTGGTTACTAAAAGTTGTTACCCTGTTATTACTTTGGAATCTCAACCCTCTACTGTCCTCAAAACCAATGGGGTGCAAGCCTGCAAAAATGAGTGTGCTCAGGTAAAGCAACCAGGAAACCCTTGGGAGAATTCACCAAGTCAGGCCTTAGGTTAAGCTCCTTTAACCAGTCTGTACAGAAATTTGCAGGGGACCCAGCTGAAGGTGTGACATTCCATTGGAGCTGCTGAGAGATGAGGCTGCTGCCACAAATTCTTTCCTGCCTGACTCCACCACCAACCCACAACTGCCTCCTGAGAGGACTGGAGCTAAAACCTTGGTGACAGGACATTCTATCTGTGCTAAGTTCAAAGTCCCCTAGGTTTTTACAGCCATTATGGTGACTCTGGATGGGTGAAGGGAATTTTTCATCCAGTGCTGAACAGCCTAGAGGTGAGAGGTGCAAATGTAAATGAAGGCTACAGTCAATGAAAAATAGAGAAAGGGGGCCGGGAGTTTGGCCTAGTGGTAGAGTGCTTGCCTAGCATGCACGAATACCCGGGTTCGATTCCTCGGTACCACATACATAGATAAAAGCTGGAAGTGGTGCTGAGGCTCAAGTGGTAGAGCTCTAGCCTTGAGAAAGTCCAAGGACAGTGCTCAGGCCCTGAGCTCAAGCCCAGGACTGGCAAAAAAAAAGAAAGAAAGAAAGAAAGAAAAAGAAAAATAGAGAAAGGTTAGTAAAGATTCTGGGAGAGCAGTTGAGAAAAGAAAAAAAATGGTTTCTTATGGATAAGAAAGGATCTGGAAAGAATTGACTTAAATAATTGCTCTCCAAAAAGGGACAAAGAGAAATATTAGAGTTCCTGTATGTAGTACATGGTATGAGCAGATGTTAAGAGTGGAGATTCTGACTATTTTTAGCTTGAGGGAGGGGAGAGAGAGAGAGAGAGAGAGAGAGAGAGAGAGAGAGAGAGAGAGAGAGAGAGAGAGAGAGGGAGAGATTGAGAGAAACAGACAGAAACAGAGAGGGGAGGGCACTAAAGTTCATGAGACTCTTACCTCCTGTTAACCACTAGAATCATGCATGGGTGTGGAGCTGTGGCTGAAGGGATAGGTATCCTTGAGCTGAAGAGCTAAGAGGAAGCACCCAGTACCGGAGTTCAAATTCCATGAGCTACCAAAAAATCATAAAAAATAATGAGTGAAAGAAAGACAGAGGGAAGGAAAGAAAATACAAAAGAATAATAGGAAAGAAAGATAGAAAGAAAATAAGAAGATAAGAAAGGGAGTAAGGAAGGAAAGAAGAAAGGAAGGAAAAGACAATGAGAGAAAGAGAGAAGGCATGAAAGAAAAGAAGAGAGAAAGAAAGAGAGAGAGAGAGAGAGAGAGAGAGAGAGAGAGAGAGAGAGAGAGAGAGAGAAAGGAAGGGCAGACAGAAAAAAGGAACTCAGATAGAAAAACAGAAAGAGAGAGAAAAGGCATGAAAGACAGAAATCT
The DNA here is from genome assembly GCA_024803745.1 of Megascapheus bottae. Classification (NCBI taxonomy): domain Eukaryota; kingdom Metazoa; phylum Chordata; class Mammalia; order Rodentia; family Geomyidae; genus Megascapheus; species Megascapheus bottae. Next base: position 635,861 of record JANJXV010000359.1, read on the forward strand.
AGGGGCAGCTACTCAAGGGGCTGGGATCTGAGGATAGTGGTTCAAAACCAACTCAGGGCACAGAAGTATGTGTGACTCTTATTTCCAATTAACAACCAGAAAAACGTAATTGGGCCTGTGGCTCGACTTGTTCAGCGGTAGATTGAGCTGAAGAGCTCAGGGACAAAGAGTGCCCAGGCCCAGAGTTCAAGCTCCATAACCAACAAAGAAGAAAAAAGGAGAAAGGAAAAAAAAAAGAAAAAGAAAGGAACGAAAGAATGAAGGAAGGAAGGAAAGAGAAGACAGTGACGAAAAAAGAAATTCAAAGGAGAGATGAGAAGCAGGGAGGGAAGGAAGGAATTGAGGGAGGAAAGGAAAGAAGCAAGGAAGGAAGGGAGGAAAGAAGGAAGGAAGTGAGGGAGGAAAGGAAAGAAGCAAGGAAGGAAGGGAGGAAGGAGGAAATCAATCTTACTAGCACATAACTGTGACACCCTGTATCAAGTTTATAAAAATTAAAATTAGGCCAGATACAATGGCTCACACCTGTAATCCTAACTACACAGGAGGCTGAGACTGAAGGTCAAGGTTCAAAGCCAGCCCAGGCAGGAGAGTCCATGAGACTATTATCCCCAATTAACCTCTAGAAATCCTGAAGTGGGGCTGTGTATCAAGGGGTAGGGTGGTAGCCTTGAGCTGAAGAGGTCAGGGACAATGCCCAGGCACGGAGCTCAAGCCTGTGACATACAAAAAAATTAAAATTAGTTTTGAAGAGGTCACAGAGTTCAAACTGAGCACCTGCCAGAAATCAGCCCTGAGGAAGCAAATCCACAACTGGATGCATGGGGAACACAGAGCTTGACACAAGGAGAAGCATGGAGAAAGGACTGTGTTCACACAGGAGGACAAAACCAATTAAATATTTCACACTTCTTATTTCTTAGATTCTGTGTATTAACACCTCACACTGGAATAAGGTTAAATGTTGAGTGAAGTCAAAAGAACAGACCAGAGCAATTATGAATATTTTCTTTTGTGACATGTATGGTTATGAGGACGTCTGGTTCTCTTGTTGTTTTGTCGGAATGAAGTCAAGTGCAGCAGAGCCTCACATGGTCTCAGCACAGGAAGGAGGCTCTGCATCCTCTCCAGATGACCACCATTCTCCTGGAACCACAACAGGACCTGATGAACCTCGACGGGATGTGTGCAGGACCAGGATCAGGGGATAATTTAACAGCATGGGATATCCAGCAGACATGGAGAAGCTTCCATAACTGTTATACAATTTGCTTGTTTACAAGAAGATACCATTCTTATTGTACATTAAGATTATTTTACAATTCATAAATGTGGAGCAGGCACAATGGCACAGTGAGAGGACATGTTTACCCCCTCTGCACCCACACAAGTCTCAAAGTTCTCCACTCCTGCCTCAGGCTCCCATGGAGAGGCAGCTACAGTGAGAACCACAGCACAAGGTCAAGGTGTCATGATTGACTGAAGGGGACCATGGTCACCAAACTCCCCCAGCACAGTCACCTCTGCTCTGGAGCTCCATCTCTGAGACTCCTGCCCCACAGCTGGCTTTATAGCAGAGGCCATGCAAATGGGACGTCCCTCTGCTCATGAAAACCAGCCAGCCCTGCCCTGAAGCTCTGTGAGCTGGAGTCCATCCAGTGACTGACACACACCACTCACCATGGAGCTGGGCCTGCGCTGGGTTTTCCTGGTGGCTGTGTTCAAAGGTGATTGATGGGGAAGCAGAGACCCTGAGTGTGTGAGTGGAGCTGGTGGAGGAAGAGTGGTGAGTGTGAGCATGCCTGACCAGGATTGTCTGTGTTTGCAGGTGTCCAGTGTGAGGTGCAGCTGGTGGAGTCTGGGGGAGGCTTGGTGCAGCCTGGGGAGTCCCTGAGACTCTCCTGTGCAGCCTCCGGATTCACCTTCAGTAACTATGGCATGAGCTGGATCCGCCAGGCTCCAGGAAAGGGGCTGGAGTGGATTTCATACATCTATAGCAGCCCAAGCTACGCAGACTCCGTGAAGGGCCGCTTCACCACCTCCAGGGACAACGGCAAGAGCACACTTTACCTGCAGATGAGCAGCCTGAGAGTGGAGGACACAGCCATCTATTACTGTGCTGCAGACACAGTGCAGGAAGTGCAGTGCAGGCCCAGACACAAACCTCCCTGCAGGGGCGCTCGGGACCAGCAGGGGGTGCTCAGCACAGCTTGTAGCCAGGTCAGCCTGGGAGCAGAGCAGAGCTGAGCCAGGCCTGGGCTCCTGGTGTCTGTGCTGCCTCTGGGCCCAGCAGTGGTCACAGGATTCCTCCCCCACTTATCACCTGCATCTCCTGTGATGGCTCTCATCTTCACTGGTGACTATTAAAAATGGTACATAGTGTCACTTGGGAAGCAATCATGTCTCTGCAATGGTCACCAGCATTAGATCCTGAAGAAATCAGGGGACCTGTTGATTGCATGAGACTCAGGGAAAAGATTCCAGGATTCACAGAGCTGGAGTTCATTCTATGAAGAAGAGGGAAAGTCCTGATATGGTGACTGAAGCCTGAAATCATAGATACTTGGAAAAAGGAGAGCAAAATGTTTATTGTGGAGGGAAGATAAGACAAAACTTTAATGAGAACCCCATCTCAGTCCCTAATCTGGATGTGCTGACCATTTCCTGTGATTCCAGCTGCATAGCAGTAAGTGTAAAATCACTCTATGGAACCAGGAAAAACTAACACACCACCAGAAAAATAAAAAATATCCAACATGGGGAAAGAGAGAGAGAGAGACAGAGAGAGAGAGAGAGAGAGAGAGAGAGAGAGAGAGAGAGAGAGAGAGAGAGAGAGAGAGTCATTAAAGAAGAGACAGACAGGAGCTTACTTAATCTAACATATCTCAAATTATCCACTCTTCTCTCTGCCTATACCACTGTGCACAGGGATTCAGTATTGAAGCAATAGAATTATTGACATGAAGTCTTCGTCTTCCTTAGTGTTTCTTGTTATCAGAATATCCTTTACTCTTTGTCCAACAACCAGATGTAATCTGGGATTGTCAAGTTGTAAAACACAGGGTTGGCCATAAACTAGAGCTCAGCCTACGGTGCCCTGGGAAAGGTGGCTGGAACTGCTCAGTCCTCACTGACCAGGACCTCTTGTTGTCGTCCATGGGGAAATGGAAGTGGACACCAGAAGTTTGGGTCAGGACTGGCCTGACAACCTACCCTGTGCTTCAGGAGCTGGCCTAGCTGTGCTCCGTCTGTCCTGGGGTTTCCTCCACCAGGACAGAGGTGGGGATTCCTGAGGACGGAGCCTCTGGGCTTGTGACCAGGTCCCTGTGCTCATTCATGGACACTGTCACTGTGCAAGCTGAACACTCACTGCTGTGTGAACTACACAGACTTCAGGAACAGGATTTCCAGGATTTCACATTTCCCCAGAGAGAATTTTTTTTAATATGAAGTCAAATCAATCCTCTCACCAGGACAATCCATTCCTGAGTCCATGCAGAGAAGGATGTGACCACATCTGAAGGAGAAAACTCCAGGTCAGGAGGCTCTGGATCCCATAGCACAAGGTGAGCACTGTAGATGAGACTTCTGTGTTAATCAACGTAAAACAATGTAGAAAGGAACAGAAGGTTTTTACAAAACAGAAATCATCAACATCGTAGACCATAAATCTACTTCCCCTAGTTAATATTTATCAAAGTATATTTGTACCTCATATGATACAGTGACTTCTTGACATTTATTTGTTCTAATGAACAAGTGTATTAGTTATCTGGTAACTAAATAAATGAAGGAACATGCACTGAACCTTGTGTAGGGCTCTATGACTTCTACCGGCCAGCAGGTCAGGTGTGTTTACTCCACAGAGTCCAGGGATGGCCCCCGCTCTGCACCATGGTTATGAGGACAGGGGAGGATCTTCTCAGGACTAACGTGAACACTGCTGAGGTTTGTGATAATTTGGGGTCCTGAGAAGGTTTTCAAAAATTTCCTTAGAATGGTACAGTTTTTCTGCCCCATAGATGCAAACTTAATTATTAAATGTTCATGCTTTTAGAATGTCAGCATCTCCAAAAATATTTATTGCTATTATAAATGTGCTGCACAGAGGAGTTACCAGTGCATGAGTTAGATTAAGAATACATTTGTTTTGACAATGTGAACCCTTCCCTGGCTCTCTCCCAGTTTCTCCCTCCCGTCCCCACCCATAAGTGGCACATGTCATTGTCAACACCGTGTCCAGTGAGGACACTGCGGCATGGCTTCCCCTCTGCCGTCCACTTCTGTACAGCACCATGCTTCACTGTGTGCAGTCACTGTGAACCATTGTCTAATGAAGCTAATTCTCAGAGTGCACCTCACAGGCACCCGCCATGCTGCTGGAGAGATGGTGTTTCTGGGGTTCAGAGAAAGAGTAGTGGTGTGTGGAGAGCAGAGGACAAAACACTCATATCAAGTACAAAGAGAGGAGGAAAACATGGGGACAAATTAATTAACAGGATCACAGTTAGCCAATGAAGAGTGAGGTTCTTTTCCATTTTCTTGTTCAAGAGTTTTTCAGATTCTAGAAACCATTTTTCATACTTTGAATGTCAGGTGCTTTGGGGTTTTTCCTCAAATCAACTAGAAATGGTCAAATTAAGAAATGACACATTAAGTGCGTATAATTAGCAATGCACACAGGCATGTGATCTTATTCTCTGTGTAAACAAATTGCATCAGGTGACTTATTTCTCAGTCACATGATATGTGAAGCTCATGACTGTCTGGAGAAAGGACAGGAAGAGGTAAAGACAGATTACAGAGACTGAGAGGAAAGAGGTCAGGAAGAAATGTGTTCACTGCTTCGCTGCGCTGAGGGAGGGGGAGCTTCCTATGTGTCCACACTTACCAAATCACCTCCCACCTAGGAAGATTTTATTTTATATGTTGTTACTCAGAAACATCTGCAAAAATAAGAATGGCAAAACTCTCTTGACATTAAAACTTCTGGAAAATGATCGGCTGATAATTTGCACACTTTAGGATCTTTGAGTGTAAATGTGTGTGTGAATGGGTGTGAGTGAACATGTTCACGGTTCAATTGTCAGCATGCTATGTGAAACAATGGATGAATTTATACTTGAAACACAAAGACAATTGGGTAAATCTATGTCTAACCTTCAAGAAAATGATTAGGTTTGAATGTTTTCAGTATCTGAAAGGAAATCTGCATTTAAATATTGTAAATATTTTATCCTGTTTAGCCCAGAGGCATTAGGGAATTTGGAATTTATTTTCTTGAGTTAACATTTGGCGACAAGTGTCAGAAATTTAAATGTGAATTTGTTTAAGTAAGCTACATTGTTGTAGCCAAAGAAAAGGTTTGCGCACCTGTTAAATGTGTTATATGATCTCCAGGTTGGAGTAAAATTTCACTCATGATATGTAATCCTGGCAACCCCTTGGTAAAATAGGCTAAGCTTTGTAGGGTCCCTAGCTAAGTAGAGGCAACACCCCTGAGTCAGCTTGAAGAAGTCAAGGAAGATGGATCTTTGCCCGTCAACCCCCTTAAAATGAAGGGACCAGAGTCATTTATGGAAAGACATACAGGATAAATTAGAGACATGGGAGACAGTAGTAACAGATGTGCAAGAGTAGAGACTGCACTTATGGAGAATGATTACAGGTTCAAGTCTTCTATGCCTGCCTAGAATATCCTAGCCTCATTTACTTTCAGATCCCCAGAGAAATGGAACTTGGCATCGTGTAAACGTCTCTCTAGATTTGTGTTCAGCTTCATAGACAAATCATTGCATTTAAACAGGTGCCATGACTTGACGTTGGGATAATACAGTCCTCCAAAAAGCTGTTTGAACAGTCTCAGCACTATGTTCCTTCCTTTAACAATTTAAAAGGCTTCTGATGGCCTCTGTTGGTTCGGGAAATTGCCTACCATGTGTGGTGGAGATCGTGCAAACTCCTTACTAAACTGGTCCTAGAATCCTCAGATGAGCACAGTGTCGTCTACATTACTGGTCCAGGAGTCCTCAGGTGAGCACACTCCATCTACAGTCCTGGTCCTGGAGTCCTCAGGTGAGCACACTGTCTTCTACAGACCTGGTCCAGGAGTCCTCAGGTGAGCACACTGTCATCTATAGTCCTGGCCCAGGAGTCCTCAGGTGAGCACACTTCATCTACAGTCCTGTCCAGAAGTCCTCAGGTGACCACACTTCATCTACAGTCCTGGTCCAGGAGTCCTCAGGTGACCACAGTGTCATCTACAGTCCTGGTCCAGGAGTCCTCAGGTGAGCACACTTCATCTACAGTCCTGGTCCAGGAGTCCTCAGGTGAGCACACTTCATCTACAGTCCTGGTCCAGGAGTCCTCAGGTGAGCACAGTGTCATCTACAGTCCTGGTCCAGAAGTCCTCAGGTGACCACACTGTCATCGACAGTCCTGGTCCAGGAGTCCTCAGGTGAGCACACTTCATCTACAGTCCTGGTCCAGGAATCCTCAGGTGAGCACAGTGTCATCTACAGTCCTGGTCCTGGAGTCCTCAGATGAGCACACTCCATCTACAGTCCTGGTCCAGGAGTCCTCAGGTGAGCACACTTCATCTACAGTCCTGGTCCAGGAATCCTCAGGTGAGCACAGTGTCATCTACAGTCCTGTCCAGAAGTCCTCAGGTGAGCACACTCTCATCTACAGTCCTGGTCCAGGAGTCCTCAGGTGAGCACACTGTCATCTACAGTCCTGGTCCAGGAGTCCTCAGGTGAGCACACTCCATCTACAGTCCTGGTCCAGGAGTCCTCAGGTGAGCACACTGTCATCTACAGTCCTGGTCCAGGAGTCCTCAGGTGAGCACACTTCATCTACAGTCCTGGTCCAGGAATCCTCAGGTGAGCACAGTGTCATCTACAGTCCTGGTCCAGGAGTCCTCAGGTGAGCACACTCCATCTACAGTCCTGGTCCTGGAGTCCTCAGGTGAGCACACTGTCATCTACAGTCCTGGTCCAGGAGTCCTCAGGTGAGCACAGTGTCATCTACAGTCCTGGTCCAGGAATCCTCAGGTGAGCACACTCTCATCTACAGTCCTGGTCAAGGAGTCCTCAGGTGAGCACACTGTCATCTACAGTCCTGGTCCAGGAGTCCTCAGGTGACCACACTGTCATCTACAGTCCTGGTCCAGGAGTCCTCAGGTGAGCACACTCCATCTACAGTCCTGGTCCAGGAATCCTCAGGTGGGCACAGTGTCATCTACAGTCCTGGTCCAGGAGTCCTCAGGTGAGCACACTTCATCTACAGTCCTGGTCCAGGAGTCCTCAGGTGAGCACACTTCATCTAACGTCCTGGTCCAGGAGTCCTCAGGTGAGCACACTTCATCTACAGTCCTGGTCCAGGAGTCCTCAGGTGAGCACACTGTCATCTACAGTCCTGGTCAAGGAGTCCTCAAGTGAGCAGATTGTCATCTACAGTCCTGGTCCAGGAGTCCTCAGGTGAGCACACTACTTCTACAGTCCTGGTCCTGGAGTCCTCAGGTGAGCACACTGTCATCTACAGTCCTGGTCCAGGAGTCCTCAGGTGAGCACACTGTCATCTACAGTCCTGGTCCAGAAGTCCTCAGGTGAGCACACTTCATCTACAGTCCTGGTCCAAGAGTCCTCAGGTGAGCACACTGTCATCTACAGTCCTGGTCCAGGAGTCCTCAGGTGACCACACTGTCACCTACAGTCCTGGTCCAGAAGTCCTCAGGTGAGCACACTTCATCTACAGTCCTGGTCCAGAAGTCCTCAGGTGAGCACACTCTCATCTACAGTCCTGGTCCAGGAGTCCTCAGGTGAGCACACTGTCATCTAAGTCCTGGTCCAGGAGTCCTCAGGTGAGCACACTGTCACCTACAGTCCTGGTCCAGGAGTCCTCAGGTGAGCACACTGTCACCTACAGTCCTGGTCCAGAAGTCCTCAGGTGAGCACACTGTCACCTACAGTCCTGGTCCAGAAGTCCTCAGGTGAGCACACTCTCATCTACAGTCCTGGTCCAGGAGTCCTCAGGTGAGCACACTCTCATCTACAGTCCTGGTCCAGGAGTCCTCAGGTGAGCACACTGTCACCTACAGTCCTGTCCAGGAGTCCTCAGGTGAGCACACTCTCATCTACAGTCCTGGTCCAGGAATCCTCAGGTGAGCACAGTGTCATCTACAGTCCTGGTCCAGGAATCCTCAGGTGAGCACAGTGTCGTCTACATTACTGGTCCAGGAGTCTTCAGGTGAGCACATTGTCATCTACAGTCCTGGTCCAGGAGTCCTCAGGTGAGCACACTCTCATCTACAGTCCTGGTCCAGGAGTCCTCAGGTGAGCACACTTCATCTACAGTCCTGGTCCAGGAGTCCTCAGGTGAGCACACTTCATCTACAGTCCTGGTTCAGAAGTCCTCAGGTGAGCACACTACATCTACAGTCCTGGTCCAGGAGTCCTCAGGTGAGCACACTTCATCTACAGTCCTGGTCCAGGAGTCCTCAGATGAGCACACTGTCATCTACAGTCCTGGTCCAGGAGTCCTCAGGTGAGCACACTGTCATCTACAGTCCTGGTCCAGGAGTCCTCAGGTGAGCACACTCTCATCTACAGTCCTGGTCCAGGAGTCCTCAGGTGAGCACACTGTCATCTATAGTCCTGGTCCAGGAATCCTCAGATGAGCCCACTGTCATCTACAGTCCTGGTCCAGGAGTCCTCAGGTGAGCACACTGTCATCTACAGTCCTGGTCCAGGAATCCTCAGGTGAGCACACTTCATCTACAGTCCTGGTCCAGGAGTCCTCAGGTGACCACACTGTCATCTACAGTCCTGGTCCAGGAATCCTCAGGTGAGCACACTGTCATCTACAGTCCTGGTCCAGGAGTCCTCAGGTGACCACACTGTCATCTACAGTCCTGGTCCAGGAGTCCTCAGGTGAGCACACTTCATCTACAGTCCTGGTCCAGGAGTCCTCAGGTGAGCACACTGTCATCTACAGTCCTGGTCCAGGAATCCTCAGGTGAGCACACTTCATCTACAGTCCTGGTCCAGGAGTCCTCAGGTGAGCACACTGTCATCTACAGTCCTGGTCCAGGAATCCTCAGGTGAGCACAGTGTCATCTACAGTCCTGGTCCAGGAGTCCTCAGGTGAGCACAGTGTCATCTACAGTCCTGGTCCTGGAGTCCTCAGGTGAGCACACTTCATCTACAGTCCTGGTCCAGGAGTCCTCAGGTGAGCACACTTCATCTACAGTCCTGGTCCTAGAATCCTCAGGTGAGCACACTGTCATCTACAGTCCTGGTCCAGAAGTCCTCAGGTGACCACACTGTCATCTACAGTCCTGTTCCTGGAGTCCTCAGGTGAGCACACTGTCATCTTCAGTCCTGGTCCTGGAATCCTCAGGTGAGCACACTTCATCTACAGTCCTGGTCCAGGAGTCCTCAGGTGAGCACACGTCATCTACAGTCCTGGTCCAGGAGTCCTCAGGTGAGCACACTTCATCTACAGTCCTGGTCCAGGAGTCCTCAGGTGAGCACACTGTCATCTACAGTCCTGGTCCAGGGTCCTCAGGTGAGCACACTTCATCTAGAGTCCTAGTCCAAGAGTCCTCAGGTGAGCACACTTCATCTACAGTCCTGGTCCAGGAGTCCTCAGGTGAGCACACTGTCATCTACAGTCTTGGTCCAGGAATTCTCAGGTGAGCACAGTGTCATCTACAGTCCTGGTCCAGGAGTCCTCAGGTGAGCACACTGTCATCTACACTCCTGGTCCAGAAGTCCTCAGGTGAGCACATTCTCATCTACACTCCTGGTCCAGGAATCCTCAGGTGAGCACAGTGTCATCTACAGTCCTGGTCCAGGAATCCTCAGGTGAGCACAGTGTCATCTACAGTCCTGGTCCAGGAGTCCTCAGGTGAGCACACTGTCATCTACAGTCCTGGTCCAGGAGTCCTCAGGTGACCACACTGTCATCTGCAGTCCTGGTCCAGGAGTCCTCAGGTGAGCACACTGTCATCTACAGTCCTGGTCCAGGAGTCCTCAGGTGAGCACACTGTCATCTACAGTCCTGGTCCAGGAGTCCTCAGGTGAGCACACTTCATCTACAGTCCTGGTCAAGGAATCCTCAGGTGAGCACACTTCATCTACAGTCCTGGTCCAGGAGTACTCAGGTGAGCACACTGTCATCTACAGTCCTGGTCCATGAGTCCTCAGGTGAGCACACTCTCATCTACAGTCCTGGTCCAGGAGTCCTCAGGTGAGCACACTGTCATCTACAGTCCTGGTCCAGGAATCCTCAGGTGAGCACACTTCATCTACAGTCCTGGTCCAGGAGTCCTCAGGTGAGCACACTGTCATCTACAGTCCTGGTCCAGGAATCCTCAGGTGAGCACACTGTCATCTACAGTCCTGGTCCAAGAGTCCTCAGGTGAGCACACTCTCATCTACAGTCCTGGTCCAGGAGTCCTCAGGTGAGCACACTGTCATCTACAGTCCTGGTCCAGGAGTCCTCAGGTGAGCACACTTCATCTACAGTCCTGGTCCAGGAGTCCTCAGGTGAGCACACTGTCATCTACAGTCCTGGTCCAGGAGTCCTCAGGTGAGCACAGTGTCATCTACAGTCCTGGTCCTGGAGTCCTCAGGTGAGCACAGTGTCATCTACAGTCCTGTCCAGAAGTGCTCAGGTGAGCACACTGTCATCTGCAGTCCTGGTCCTGGAGTCCTCAGGTGAGCACACTGTCATCTACATTCCTGGTCCTGGAGTCCTCAGGTGAGCACACTGTCATCTACAGTCCTGGTCCAGGAATCCTCAGGTGAGCACACTCTCATCTACAGTCCTGGTCCAGGAGTCCTCAGGTGAGCACACTTCATCTACAGTCCTGGTCCAGGAATCCTCAGGTGAGCACACTGTCATCTACAGTCCTGGTCCAGGAGTCCTCAGGTGACCACACTACTTCTACAATCCTGGTCCAGGAGTCCTCAGGTGAGCACACTGTCATCTACAGTCCTGGTCCAGGAGTCCTCAGGTGAGCACACTGTCATCTACAGTCCTGGTCCAGGAATCCTCAGGTGAGCACACTGTCATCTACAGTCCTGGTCCAGGAGTCCTCAGGTGAGCACAGTGTCATCTACAGTCCTGGTCCTGGAGTCCTCAGGTGAGCACACTTCATCTACAGTCCTGGTCCAGGAGTCCTCAGGTGAGCACACTTCATCTACAGTCCTGGTCCTAGAATCCTCAGGTGAGCACACTGTCATCTACAGTCCTGGTCCAGAAGTCCTCAGGTGACCACACTGTCATCTACAGTCCTGTTCCTGGAGTCCTCAGGTGAGCACACTGTCATCTACAGTCCTGGTCCTGGAATCCTCAGGTGAGCACACTTCATCTACAGTCCTGGTCCAGGAGTCCTCAGGTGAGCACACTTCATCTACAGTCCTGGTCCAGGAGTCCTCAGGTGAGCACACTTCATCTACAGTCCTGGTCCAGGAGTCCTCAGGTGAGCACACTGTCATCTACAGTCCTGGTCCAGGGTCCTCAGGTGAGCACACTTCATCTAGAGTCCTAGTCCAAGAGTCCTCAGGTGAGCACACTTCATCTACAGTCCTGGTCCAGGAGTCCTCAGGTGAGCACACTGTCATCTACAGTCTTGGTCCAGGAATCCTCAGGTGAGCACAGTGTCATCTACAGTCCTGGTCCAGGAGTCCTCAGGTGAGCACACTGTCATCTACACTCCTGGTCCAGAAGTCCTCAGGTGAGCACACTCTCATCTACAGTCCTGGTCCAGGAATCCTCAGGTGAGCACAGTGTCATCTACAGTCCTGGCCCAGGAATCCTCAGGTGAGCACAGTGTCATCTACAGTCCTGGTCCAGGAGTCCTCAGGTGAGCACACTGTCATCTACAGTCCTGGTCCAGGAGTCCTCAGGTGACCACACTGTCATCTGCAGTCCTGGTCCAGGAGTCCTCAGGTGAGCACACTGTCATCTACAGTCCTGGTCCAGGAGTCCTCAGGTGAGCACACTGTCATCTACAGTCCTGGTCCAGGAGTCCTCAGGTGAGCACACTTCATCTACAGTCCTGGTCAAGGAATCCTCAGGTGAGCACACTTCATCTACAGTCCTGGTCCAGGAGTACTCAGGTGAGCACACTGTCATCTACAGTCCTGGTCCATGAGTCCTCAGGTGAGCACACTCTCATCTACAGTCCTGGTCCAGGAGTCCTCAGGTGAGCACACTGTCATCTACAGTCCTGGTCCAGGAATCCTCAGGTGAGCACACTTCATCTACAGTCCTGGTCCAGGAGTCCTCAGGTGAGCACACTGTCATCTACAGTCCTGGTCCAGGAATCCTCAGGTGAGCACACTGTCATCTACAGTCCTGGTCCATGAGTCCTCAGGTGAGCACACTCTCATCTACAGTCCTGGTCCAGGAGGCCTCAGGTGAGCACACTGTCATCTACAGTCCTGGTCCAGGAGTCCTCAGGTGAGCACACTTCATCTACAGTCCTGGTCCAGGAGTCCTCAGGTGAGCACACTGTCATCTACAGTCCTGGTCCAGGAGTCCTCAGGTGAGCACAGTGTCATCTACAGTCCTGGTCCTGGAGTCCTCAGGTGAGCACAGTGTCATCTACAGTCCTGTCCAGAAGTGCTCAGGTGAGCACACTGTCATCTGCAGTCCTGGTCCTGGAGTCCTCAGGTGAGCACACTGTCATCTACAGTCCTGGTCCTGGAGTCCTCAGGTGAGCACACTGTCATCTACAGTCCTGGTCCAGGAATCCTCAGGTGAGCACACTCTCATCTACAGTCCTGGTCCAGGAGTCCTCAGGTGAGCACACTTCATCTACAGTCCTGGTCCAGGAATCCTCAGGTGAGCACACTGTCATCTACAGTCCTGGTCCAGGAGTCCTCAGGTGACCACACTACTTCTACAATCCTGGTCCAGGAGTCCTCAGGTGAGCACACTGTCATCTACAGTCCTGGTCCAGGAGTCCTCAGGTGAGCACACTGTCATCTACAGTCCTGGTCCAGGAATCCTCAGGTGAGCACACTGTCATCTACAGTCCTGGTCCAGGAGTCCTCAGGTGAGCACAGTGTCATCTACAGTCCTGGTCCTGGAGTCCTCAGGTGAGCACACTTCATCTACAGTCCTGGTCCAGGAGTCCTCAGGTGAGCACACTTCATCTACAGTCCTGGTCCTAGAATCCTCAGGTGAGCACACTGTCATCTACAGTCCTGGTCCAGAAGTCCTCAGGTGACCACACTGTCATCTACAGTCCTGTTCCTGGAGTCCTCAGGTGAGCACACTGTCATCTACAGTCCTGGTCCTGGAATCCTCAGGTGAGCACACTTCATCTACAGTCCTGGTCCAGGAGTCCTCAGGTGAGCACACTTCATCTACAGTCCTGGTCCAGGAGTCCTCAGGTGAGCACACTTCATCTACAGTCCTGGTCCAGGAGTCCTCAGGTGAGCACACTGTCATCTACAGTCCTGGTCCAGGGTCCTCAGGTGAGCACACTTCATCTAGAGTCCTAGTCCAAGAGTCCTCAGGTGAGCACACTTCATCTACAGTCCTGGTCCAGGAGTCCTCAGGTGAGCACACTGTCATCTACAGTCTTGGTCCAGGAATCCTCAGGTGAGCACAGTGTCATCTACAGTCCTGGTCCAGGAGTCCTCAGGTGAGCACACTGTCATCTACACTCCTGGTCCAGAAGTCCTCAGGTGAGCACACTCTCATCTACAGTCCTGGTCCAGGAATCCTCAGGTGAGCACACTGTCATCTACAGTCCTGGCCCAGGAATCCTCAGGTGAGCACAGTGTCATCTACAGTCCTGGTCCAGGAGTCCTCAGGTGAGCACACTGTCATCTACAGTCCTGGTCCAGGAGTCCTCAGGTGACCACACTGTCATCTGCAGTCCTGGTCCAGGAGTCCTCAGGTGAGCACACTGTCATCTACAGTCCTGGTCCAGGAGTCCTCAGGTGAGCACACTGTCATCTACAGTCCTGGTCCAGGAGTCCTCAGGTGAGCACACTTCATCTACAGTCCTGGTCAAGGAATCCTCAGGTGAGCACACTTCATCTACAGTCCTGGTCCAGGAGTACTCAGGTGAGCACACTGTCATCTACAGTCCTGGTCCATGAGTCCTCAGGTGAGCACACTCTCATCTACAGTCCTGGTCCAGGAGTCCTCAGGTGAGCACAGTGTCATCTACAGTCCTGGTCCTGGAGTCCTCAGGTGAGCACAGTGTCATCTACAGTCCTGTCCAGAAGTGCTCAGGTGAGCACACTGTCATCTGCAGTCCTGGTCCTGGAGTCCTCAGGTGAGCACACTGTCATCTACAGTCCTGGTCCTGGAGTCCTCAGGTGAGCACACTGTCATCTACAGTCCTGGTCCAGGAATCCTCAGGTGAGCACACTCTCATCTACAGTCCTGGTCCAGGAGTCCTCAGGTGAGCACACTTCATCTACAGTCCTGGTCCAGGAATCCTCAGGTGAGCACACTGTCATCTACAGTCCTGGTCCAGGAGTCCTCAGGTGACCACACTACTTCTACAATCCTGGTCCAGGAGTCCTCAGGTGAGCACACTGTCATCTACAGTCCTGGTCCAGGAGTCCTCAGGTGAGCACACTGTCATCTACAGTCCTGGTCCAGGAATCCTCAGGTGAGCACACTGTCATCTACAGTCCTGGTCCAGGAGTCCTCAGGTGAGCACAGTGTCATCTACAGTCCTGGTCCTGGAGTCCTCAGGTGAGCACACTTCATCTACAGTCCTGGTCCAGGAGTCCTCAGGTGAGCACACTTCATCTACAGTCCTGGTCCTAGAATCCTCAGGTGAGCACACTGTCATCTACAGTCCTGGTCCAGAAGTCCTCAGGTGACCACACTGTCATCTACAGTCCTGTTCCTGGAGTCCTCAGGTGAGCACACTGTCATCTACAGTCCTGGTCCTGGAATCCTCAGGTGAGCACACTTCATCTACAGTCCTGGTCCAGGAGTCCTCAGGTGAGCACACTTCATCTACAGTCCTGGTCCAGGAGTCCTCAGGTGAGCACACTTCATCTACAGTCCTGGTCCAGGAGTCCTCAGGTGAGCACACTGTCATCTACAGTCCTGGTCCAGGGTCCTCAGGTGAGCACACTTCATCTAGAGTCCTAGTCCAAGAGTCCTCAGGTGAGCACACTTCATCTACAGTCCTGGTCCAGGAGTCCTCAGGTGAGCACACTGTCATCTACAGTCTTGGTCCAGGAATCCTCAGGTGAGCACAGTGTCATCTACAGTCCTGGTCCAGGAGTCCTCAGGTGAGCACACTGTCATCTACACTCCTGGTCCAGAAGTCCTCAGGTGAGCACACTCTCATCTACAGTCCTGGTCCAGGAATCCTCAGGTGAGCACAGTGTCATCTACAGTCCTGGCCCAGGAATCCTCAGGTGAGCACAGTGTCATCTACAGTCCTGGTCCAGGAGTCCTCAGGTGAGCACACTGTCATCTATAGTCCTGGTCCAGGAGTCCTCAGGTGACCACACTGTCATCTGCAGTCCTGGTCCAGGAGTCCTCAGGTGAGCACACTGTCATCTACAGTCCTGGTCCAGGAGTCCTCAGGTGAGCACACTGTCATCTACAGTCCTGGTCCAGGAGTCCTCAGGTGAGCACACTTCATCTACAGTCCTGGTCAAGGAATCCTCAGGTGAGCACACTTCATCTACAGTCCTGGTCCAGGAGTACTCAGGTGAGCACACTGTCATCTACAGTCCTGGTCCATGAGTCCTCAGGTGAGCACACTCTCATCTACAGTCCTGGTCCAGGAGTCCTCAGGTGAGCACACTGTCATCTACAGTCCTGGTCCAGGAATCCTCAGGTGAGCACACTTCATCTACAGTCCTGGTCCAGGAGTCCTCAGGTGAGCACACTGTCATCTACAGTCCTGGTCCAGGAATCCTCAGGTGAGCACACTGTCATCTACAGTCCTGGTCCATGAGTCCTCAGGTGAGCACACTCTCATCTACAGTCCTGGTCCAGGAGTCCTCAGGTGAGCACACTGTCATCTACAGTCCTGGTCCAGGAGTCCTCAGGTGAGCACACTTCATCTACAGTCCTGGTCCTGGAGTCCTCAGGTGAGCACACTGTCATCTACAGTCCTGGTCCAGGAGTCCTCAGGTGAGCACAGTGTCATCTACAGTCCTGGTCCTGGAGTCCTCAGGTGAGCACAGTGTCATCTACAGTCCTGTCCAGAAGTGCTCAGGTGAGCACACTGTCATCTGCAGTCCTGGTCCTGGAGTCCTCAGGTGAGCACACTGTCATCTACAGTCCTGGTCCTGGAGTCCTCAGGTGAGCACACTGTCATCTACAGTCCTGGTCCAGGAATCCTCAGGTGAGCACACTCTCATCTACAGTCCTGGTCCAGGAGTCCTCAGGTGAGCACACTTCATCTACAGTCCTGGTCCAGGAATCCTCAGGTGAGCACACTGTCATCTACAGTCCTGGTCCAGGAGTCCTCAGGTGACCACACTACTTCTACAGTCCTGGTCCAGGAGTCCTCAGGTGAGCACACTGTCATCTACAGTCCTGGTCCAGGAGTCCTCAGGTGAGCACACTGTCATCTACAGTCCTGGTCCAGGAGTCCTCAGGTGAGCACACTGTCATCTACAGTCCTGGTCCAGGAATCCTCAGGTGAGCACACTGTCATCTACAGTCCTGGTCCAGGAGTCCTCAGGTGAGCACACTGTCATCTACAGTCTTGGTCCAGGAATCCTCAGGTGAGCACAGTGTCATCTACAGTCCTGGTCCAGGAGTCCTCAGGTGAGCACACTGTCATCTACACTCCTGGTCCAGAAGTCCTCAGGTGAGCACACTCTCATCTACAGTCCTGGTCCAGGAATCCTCAGGTGAGCACAGTGTCATCTACAGTCCTGGCCCAGGAATCCTCAGGTGAGCACAGTGTCATCTACAGTCCTGGTCCAGGAGTCCTCAGGTGAGCACACTGTCATCTATAGTCCTGGTCCAGGAGTCCTCAGGTGACCACACTGTCATCTGCAGTCCTGGTCCAGGAGTCCTCAGGTGAGCACACTGTCATCTACAGTCCTGGTCCAGGAGTCCTCAGGTGAGCACACTGTCATCTACAGTCCTGGTCCAGGAGTCCTCAGGTGAGCACACTTCATCTACAGTCCTGGTCAAGGAATCCTCAGGTGAGCACACTTCATCTACAGTCCTGGTCCAGGAGTACTCAGGTGAGCACACTGTCATCTACAGTCCTGGTCCATGAGTCCTCAGGTGAGCACACTCTCATCTACAGTCCTGGTCCAGGAGTCCTCAGGTGAGCACACTGTCATCTACAGTCCTGGTCCAGGAATCCTCAGGTGAGCACACTTCATCTACAGTCCTGGTCCAGGAGTCCTCAGGTGAGCACACTGTCATCTACAGTCCTGGTCCAGGAATCCTCAGGTGAGCACACTGTCATCTACAGTCCTGGTCCATGAGTCCTCAGGTGAGCACACTCTCATCTACAGTCCTGGTCCAGGAGTCCTCAGGTGAGCACACTGTCATCTACAGTCCTGGTCCAGGAGTCCTCAGGTGAGCACACTTCATCTACAGTCCTGGTCCAGGAGTCCTCAGGTGAGCACACTGTCATCTACAGTCCTGGTCCAGGAGTCCTCAGGTGAGCACAGTGTCATCTACAGTCCTGGTCCTGGAGTCCTCAGGTGAGCACAGTGTCATCTACAGTCCTGTCCAGAAGTGCTCAGGTGAGCACACTGTCATCTGCAGTCCTGGTCCTGGAGTCCTCAGGTGAGCACACTGTCATCTACAGTCCTGGTCCTGGAGTCCTCAGGTGAGCACACTGTCATCTACAGTCCTGGTCCAGGAATCCTCAGGTGAGCACACTCTCATCTACAGTCCTGGTCCAGGAGTCCTCAGGTGAGCACACTTCATCTACAGTCCTGGTCCAGGAATCCTCAGGTGAGCACACTGTCATCTACAGTCCTGGTCCAGGAGTCCTCAGGTGACCACACTACTTCTACAGTCCTGGTCCAGGAGTCCTCAGGTGAGCACACTGTCATCTACAGTCCTGGTCCAGGAGTCCTCAGGTGAGCACACTGTCATCTACAGTCCTGGTCCAGGAGTCCTCAGGTGAGCACACTGTCATCTACAGTCCTGGTCCAGGAATCCTCAGGTGAGCACACTGTCATCTACAGTCCTGGTCCAGGAGTCCTCAGGTGAGCACACTTCATCTACAGTCCTGGTCCAGAAGTCCTCAGGTGAGCACACTGTCATCTACAGTCCTGGTCCAGGAGTCCTCAGGTGAGCACATTGTCATCTACAGTCCTGGTCCAGGAGTCCTCAGGTGAGCACACTTCATCTACAGTCCTGGTCCAGAAGTCCTCAGGTGAGCACACTTCATCTACAGTCCTGGTCCAGGAGTCCTCAGATGAGCACACTGTCATCTACAGTCCTGGTCCAGGAGTCCTCAGGTGACCACACTGTCATCTACAGTCCTGGTCCAGGAGTCCTCAGGTGAGCACATTGTCATCTACAGTCCTGGTCCAGGAGTCCTCAGGTGAGCACACTTCATCTACAGTCCTGGTCCAGGAATCCTCAGGTGGGCACAGTGTCATCTACAGTCCTGGTCCAGGAGTCCTCAGGTGAGCACAGTGTCATCTACCGTCCTGTCCAGAAGTCCTCAGGTGAGCACACTCTCATCTACAGTCCTGGTCCAGGAGTTCTCAGGTGAGCACAGTGTCATCTACAGTCCTGCTCCTGGAGTCCTCAGGTGAGCACACTTCATCTACAGTCCTGGTCCAGGAGTCCTCAGGTGAGCACACTTCATCTACAGTCCTGGTCCTAGAATCCTCAGGTGAGCACACAGTCATCTACAGTCCTGGTCCAGAAGTCCTCAGGTGACCACACTGTCATCTACAGTCCTGTTCCTGGAGTCCTCAGGTGAGCACAATGTCATCTACAGTCCTGGTCCAGGAGTCCTCAGGTGAGCACACTTCATCTACAGTCCTGGTCCAGAAGTCCTCAGGTGAGCACACTTCATCTACAGTCCTGGTCCAGGAGTCCTCAGATGAGCCCATTGTCATCTACAGTCCTGGTCCAGGAGTCCTCAGGTGACCACACTGTCATCTACAGTCCTGGTCCAGGAGTCCTCAGGTGAGCACATTGTCATCTACAGTCCTGGTCCAGGAGTCCTCAGGTGAGCACACTTCATCTACAGTCCTGGTCCAGGAATCCTCAGGTGGGCACAGTGTCATCTACAGTCCTGGTCCAGGAGTCCTCAGGTGAGCACAGTGTCATCTACAGTCCTGTCCAGAAGTCCTCAGGTGAGCACACTGTCATCTACAGTCCTGGTCCAGGAGTTCTCAGGTGAGCACAGTGTCATCTACAGTCCTGGTCCTGGACTCCTCAGGTGAGCACACTTCATCTACAGTCCTGGTCCAGGAGTCCTCAGGTGAGCACACTTCATCTACAGTCCTGGTCCTAGAAACCTCAGGTGAGCACACTGTCATCTACAGTCCTGGTCCAGAAGTCCTCAGGTGACCACACTGTCATCTACAGTCCTGTTCCTGGAGTCCTCAGGTGAGCACACTGTCATCTACAGTCCTGGTCCTGGAATCCTCAGGTGAGCACACTTCATCTACAGTCCTGGTCCAGGAGTCCTCAGGTGAGCACACTTCATCTACAGTCCTGGTCCAGGAGTCCTCAGGTGAGCACACTTCATCTACAGTCCTGGTCCAGGAGTCCTCAGGTGAGCACACTGTCATCTACAGTCCTGGTCCAGGAGTCCTCAGGTGAGCACACTTCATCTAGAGTCCTGGTCCAGGAGTCCTCAGGTGAGCACACTTCATCTAGAGTCCTGGTCCAGGAGTCCTCAGGTGAGCACACTTCATCTACAGTCCTGGTCCAGGAGTCCTCAGGTGAGCACACTACATCTACAGTCCTGGTCCAGGAGACCTCAGGTGAGCACACTGTCATCTACAGTCTTGGTCCAGGAATCCTCAGGTGAGCACAGTGTCATCTACAGTCCTGGTCCAGGAGTCCTCAGGTGAGCACACTGTCATCTACACTCCTGGTCCAGAAGTCCTCAGGTGAGCACACTCTCATCTACAGTCCTGGTCCAGGAATCCTCAGGTGACCACACTGTCATCTAAGTCCTGGTCCAGGAGTCCTCAGGTGAGCACACTTCATCTACAGTCCTGGTCCAGGAGTCCTCAGGTGAGCACAGTGTCATCTACAGTCCTGGTCCAGGAATCCTCAGGTGAGCACAGTGTCATCTACAGTCCTGGTCCAGGAGTACTCAGGTGAGCACGCTCTCATCTACAGTCCTGGTCCAGGAGTCCTCAGGTGAGCACACTGTCATCTACAGTCCTGGTCCAGGAGTCCTCAGATGAGCACATTGTCATCTACAGTCCTGGTCCAGGAGTCCTCAGGTGAGCACATTGTCATCTACAGTCCTGGTCCAGGAGTCCTCAGGTGAGCACACTGTCATCTACAGTCCTGGTCCAGGAATCCTCAGGTGAGCACACTTCATCTACAGTCCTGTCCAGAAGTCCTCAGGTGAGCACACTCTCATCTACAGTCCTGGTCCAGGAGTCCTCAGGTGAGCACACTGTCATCTACAGTCCTGGTCCAGGAATCCTCAGGTGAGCACACTTCATCTACAGTCCTGGTCCAGGAATCCTCAGGTGAGCACACTACATCTACAGTCCTGGTCCAGGAGTCCTCAAGTGAGCACACTACATCTACAGTCCTGGTCCAGGAGTCCTCAGGTGAGCACAGTGTCATCTACAGTCCTGGTCCTGGAGTCCTCAGGTGAGCACAGTGTCATCTACAGTCCTGTCCAGAAGTTCTCAGGTGAGCACACTGTCATCTGCAGTCCTGGTCCTGGAGTCCTCTGGTGAGCACACTGTCATCTACAGTCCTGGTCCTGGAGTCCTCAGGTGAGCACACTGTCATCTACAGTCCTGGTCCAGGAATCCTCAGGTGAGCACACTCTCATCTACAGTCCTGGTCCAGGAGTCCTCAGGTGAGCACACTTCATCTACAGTCCTGGTCCAGGAATCCTCAGGTGAGCACACTGTCATCTACAGTCCTGGTCCAGGAGTCCTCAGGTGACCACACTACTTCTACAGTCCTGGTCCAGGAGTCCTCAGGTGAGCACACTGTCATCTACAGTCCTGGTCCAGGAGTCCTCAGGTGAGCACACTGTCATCTACAGTCCTGGTCCAGGAGTCCTCAGGTGAGCACACTGTCATCTACAGTCCTGGTCCAGGAATCCTCAGGTGAGCACACTGTCATCTACAGTCCTGGTCCAGGAGTCCTCAGGTGAGCACACTTCATCTACAGTCCTGGTCCAGAAGTCCTCAGGTGAGCACACTGTCATCTACAGTCCTGGTCCAGGAGTCCTCAGGTGAGCACATTGTCATCTACAGTCCTGGTCCAGGAGTCCTCAGGTGAGCACACTTCATCTACAGTCCTGGTCCAGAAGTCCTCAGGTGAGCACACTTCATCTACAGTCCTGGTCCAGGAGTCCTCAGATGAGCACACTGTCATCTACAGTCCTGGTCCAGGAGTCCTCAGGTGACCACACTGTCATCTACAATCCTGGTCTAGGAGTCCTCAGGTGAGCACATTGTCATCTACAGTCCTGGTCCAGGAGTCCTCAGGTGAGCACACTTCATCTACAGTCCTGGTCCAGGAATCCTCAGGTGGGCACAGTGTCATCTACAGTCCTGGTCCAGGAGTCCTCAGGTGAGCACAGTGTCATCTACAGTCCTGTCCAGAAGTCCTCAGGTGACCACACTGTCATCTACAGTCCTGTTCCTGTAGTCCTCAGCTGAGCACAATGTCATCTACAGTCCTGGTCCTGGAATCCTCAGGTGAGCACACTTCATCTACAGTCCTGGTCCAGGAGTCCTCAGGTGAGCACACTTCATCTACATTCCTGGTCCAGGAATCCTCAGGTGAGCACACTTCATCTACAGTCCTGGTCCAGGAGTCCTCAGGTGAGCACACTGTCATCTACAGTCCTGGTCCAGGAGTCCTCAGGTGACCACACTGTCATCTACAGTCCTGGTCCAGGAGTCCTCAGGTGAGCACACTGTCATCTACAGTCCTGGTCCAGGAGTCCTCAGGTGAGCACACTGTCATCTACAGTCCTGGTCCAGGAGTCCTCAGGTGAGCACACTGTCCTCTACAGTCCTGGTCCAGAAGTCCTCAGGTGAGCACACTCTCATCTATTACCCCAATGGCAGCAAACAGGGAAGGCTGTGATGTGGTTATATAATGGTCAGAGCAATCGATGCTGCTCTGTCTCCAGGGACTAAGCAGGAGCCAGAGCCAAGGGCTGCATTCTTGCAATCTCACCACTCTCAGGACTGCAGGCTGTCAAGGTCTCCACTCACCCTCTCACCTCCTCTCTCCACTCTCAGGACTGCAGGCTGTCATGGTCTCCACTCACCCTCTCACCTCCTCTCTCCACTCTCAGGACTGCAGGCTGTCATGGTCTCCACTCACCCTCTCACCTCCTCTCTCCACTCAGGGCTGCAGGCTGTCATGGTCACCACTCACCCTGTCACCTCCTCTCTCCACTCTCAGGACTGCAGGCTGTCATGGTCTCCACTCACCCTCTCACCTCCTCTCTCCACTCTCTGGGCTGCAGGCTGTCATGGTCTCCACTCACCCTCTCACCTCCCCTCTCCACTCTCAGGGCTACAGGCTGTCATGGTCACCACTCACCCTGTCACCTCCTCTCTCCACTCTCAGGACTGCAGGCTGTCATGGTCTCCACTCACCCTCTCACCTCCTCTCTCCACTCTCTGGGCTGCAGGCTGTCATGGTCTCCACTCACCCTCTCACCTCCCCTCTCCACTCTCAGGACTGCAGGCTGTCATGGTCTCCACTCACCCTCTCACCTCCTCTCTCCACTCTCAGGACTGCAGGCTGTCAAGGTCTCCACTCACCCTCTCACCTCCTCTCTCCACTCTCAGGACTGCAGGCTGTCATGGTCTCCACTCACCCTCTCACCTCCCCTCTCCACTCTCAGGACTGCAGGCTGTCATGGTCTCCACTCACCCTCTCACCTCCTCTCTCCACTCTCAGGACTGCAGGCTGTCATGGTCTCCACTCACCCTCTCACCTCCTCTCTCCACTCTCAGGGCTGCAGGCTCTCATGGTCTCCACTCACCCTCTCACCTCCTCTCTCCACTCTCAGGACTGCAGGCTGTCATTGTCTCCACTCACCCTCTCACCTCCTCTCTCCACTCTCAGGACTGCAGGCTGTCATGGTCTCCACTCACCCTCTCACCTCCTCTCTCCACTCTCAGGACTGCAGGCTGTCATGGTCTCCACTCACCCTCTCACCTCCTCTCTCCACTCTCAGGACTGCAGGCTGTCATGGTCTCCACTCACCCTCTCACCTCCTCTCTCCACTCTCTGGGCTGCAGGCTGTCATGGTCTCCACTCACCCTCTCACCTCCTCTCTCCACTCTCAGGACTGCAGCCTGTCATGGTCTCCACTCACCCTCTCACCTCCTCTCTCCACTCAGGGCTGCAGGCTGTCATGGTCTCCACTCACCCTCTCACCTCCTCTCTCCACTCTCAGGACTGCAGGCTGTCATGGTCTCCACTCACCCTCTCACCTCCTCTCTCCACTCTCAGGACTGCAGGCTGTCATGGTCTCCACTCACCCTCTCACCTCCTCTCTCCACTCTCAGGACTGCAGGCTGTCATGGTCTCCACTCACCCTCTCACCTCCTCTCTCCACTCTCAGGACTGCAGGCTGTCATGGTCTCCACTCACCCTCTCACCTCCTCTCTCCACTCTCAGGACTGCAGGCTGTCATGGTCTCCACTCACCCTCTCACCTCCTCTCTCCACTCTCAGGACTGCAGGCTGTCATGGTCTCCACTCACCCTCTCACCTCCTCTCTCCACTCTCAGGGCTGCAGGCTGTCATGGTCTCCACTCACCCTCTCACCTCCTCTCTCCACTCTCAGGACTCCAGGCTGTCATGGTCTCTACTCACCCTATCACATTAGCACACTCAAACAGATGCTCACACTTGTGCACCTCAGCTGCATGCAGGGGTCCAGGTCCAGTCCTGAGACACAGAGCCTCTCAGCAGGGAGCACTGAAGGGGCACTAACACCCTGCCACCCTCCGTGGTCTTCTGAGTGGATTCCCCCAGGGAGGAGACAGTCAGCAGAGCTCTTACCAGGCTTTGAAACCCTGTGATTTTCCTCCGAGTATTTTCTCCGTAGCACACACCAGCATATATGCGCACACACTTGCACATACTGTAGAGATGAAAAATAAACTACCCCCAGACCCAAAATTATTTCCCTTCAGTAAGCACAATAAAAGAATTAAAAAAAACTCTCCAACTTGAAAAATCTCCGGCCGAATAAACAGGAACTTCTGGACTCTAGTCAGCCATTGTTCACACAAGTGTCCATAAGCTTCAGGAATTAACCTATTTTGTGTCAAAAATTAGACTGCATGTATAGCATTGTATAGCATTTGTTTCCCAAACCATAAAACTACTCTCTGATAGTTGAATGGGACCCAGCGGCGTGAGAACTTCCTGTCAGTTCCCACCAGCCTGGGAAGCTCCCTAATCCCTATCTTATCTGACGGGTGTAAAGCTGTGATTTTTGCCTTTAAAAAGACTGTGTAACCCTGACTGTCAACTTCTCCCCCCCACCTCACTGCGTCACTGCTTTGAGGTGTGAGTGTACAAGTTCCTTGCTGGCTCGTAACTCGGAATAAACCTTGCTTTTGCATTTCGGAACGTCTGACTCTCGGTGGTCTCTTGGTGGTTGTCCTGAGACTTGGGCATAACAATACCAGCACACAAGCACACATTTTGAACACATTCCTATGTGCATGCATGCATGTCAGCACACATCAAGCACACACTAACACACATGCACACACATACAATCTGCTACAGCTACAAAGACATTCCAAAGAAACCTCACCTTTAATAGATAAAAACCCTAACCGCCTCCCTCTCCATCTCCCCACACTCCCTGCTCGTCTCTCTGACCCTGCTGTGCGCCACATGGAGTCCCTCTGCAGCCATAATTGAAGCCTGTCCTGACCTGCCAAGGCTCAACCTTCTTTCTCTACTTTTGTCTGCTTCGTCTTTCCTAACACAAGGAGGTGAAACCTGGCCCTGGCCCTGGAAGACCCTCATCCCTGGGACACTGCCCACTTTCTTCTCTCTCTTCATCCCATCTTTTTCCTTCCTCCCTAGCGGCTTTCTGACAGCCCAGTCCCTCCAGCTTACTACAGCTAAACAGCAGCTGGAACACAACTGGTAGCCCTCGGCTCTCACTGCTTCAGTGCCATGTATGAGTGGCTAGGCATTGACCAGCCTCCTTGACTAGTGAACTCAATTGTGAGACAGCGGGAAATCTCGCTCCTCTCTCCTCCCCCTTATCCTCTCTTCTCCCCCCACCCCTCAACCTCCGCGCCAGAGATCATTTGCCATTTGATCTCCTACGCCCTTCACTGGCCATTTTTCCATGAGTGCCTCCCTCTGTCTTATGAGATAAGGATTCAGGTCTCCCTCTCAGAGGACCCTGGAGAATGAAGCTCCTCGTTTTCCGGGTCCCAGGGACCACCTCTGGCTGGTCAGTTTGGGGACTCCCAGCCACTCCATGGAGGATAACACTGGCCTTAACCTAATACTTGGCTACACCCTAATACAGGTGCATGGTCGTCATCCTTTTCCTCACCGCCCCGTACGTGGGATCACAACAGTCCATTCCAGCTGACAGCCCTTTGGCTTGCCTCCTACAAAATCTAGCCATTCTCGTCAAAGCTGATCTAAAAATCAAAGAAACATATCTGGGCTGGGAGTTTGGCCTAGTGGTGGAGTGCTTGCCTAGCATGCACGAAGACCCGGGTTCAATTCCTCGGTACCACATACATAGAAAAAAGCCGGAAATGGTGCTGTGGCTCAGATGGTAGAGTTCTAGCCTTGAGCAAATCCAAGAACAGTGTTCCGGCCCTGAGCTCAAGCCCAGGACTGGCAAAAAAAAAAAAGAAACATATCTGCTTTTGTGTAGAAATGTAGCCTCAGGATCAAGTGGGCAATCTCCATCAAGGGACCAAGCCTGAGACTTTTGACCCCACAATAATGTATGACATGAATAATTTTCTCCAACAGAATGGAGAATGCTCAGAGATTCCCTAAGCTCAAGGCTTTTTCCACCTCCACTCCCGGCCATCCTGACACTCTTCTTGTTCCACAACCTAAGTCCTTTTAGCCAAAAATGTCCCTTCAAATGCTCCTACCTCTAACAATCCTCCTGTTCCTCTTCTCCTCCTTCTCCCTCCCACAGCCAACCTCAAACTACTAACATCCCCCCACCCCAGGCCACCAGTGCTATGTGTCCCCTCCATGCTGTGGCAGAAGCAGAGGGCACTTCGTGGGTCATACATAGTACATCCCTATGAGTGATATGGAAGCCTCCCAGAAGCTCCACCAAACTTAAAGAGAATTTACTTCCAAAGGGCAGATACCAGCTCTCAGCTATCACCACCTGACATAGACCCGTGCCAGCCACCCCTAAAACAAGTATCTGGCTCACCTGCTCCTCCTAGTGGCTGCTTCCAGTTTAGCAAAGATGGACACTGAGCAAAAGCCTGCTCCAAACCATCATAACCCCCTCTACGCCTGCCCAGCCTGTAGTGCTTGGGGACACTGGAAGTTGGGCTGTCCTCAGATGCAAGGCCCTGCCCCCCCCAGTACAGCCAGACCAGAGTTCACCTCCCTCACCTAGAATGAGTCCTTTTCTCTTTCCTCAGTCTACTCACTTTAGGATCTGGATTCTTAATTTCTCCCTCTTCCTTCTTTAAGGCAAAACTCTTCTAAAGAAGCTACAAAAAGGGACAGGGAGTGTGGCCTAGTGTAGAGTGCTTGCCTAGCATGCATGAAGACTCGGGTTCAAGTTCTTGGCACCACATACATAGAAAAAGCCAGAAGTGGTGCTGTGGCCCAAGTGGTAGAGCTCTAGCCTTGAGCAAAAGGTGTCCAAGGACAGTGCCCAGGCCCTGAGTTCAAGCCCAGGACTGGCAAAAAAAAGCTACAAAAAGCCTCCTGGAAGAACCCTTCCCACTTGTCTCTCCCTAACTGAAGCAAACCAATTGTTCAGACATTCCCTCTCTAAGCCTTTCCTTCTATATTTTCATTCTAGAAAAAAATATTATGGTTTAAAAATGGGCAGAAAACAGAATTTAGGTTTTCCCCTTTAAGTGAATCCAGAGTAACAAAAGGAATTTTTCCTGCCAATTCAAGGCCCTTCGTAAGTCAAAAATGCCCCATTTTCAGTATAGGAATTCTCTCTGCAGTCTTAAACCAGGGACAGACCCCCACCCAGGAAGCAGGCAAAGGTCAATCATACGCTAAGGTACCTCATTAACAAAATTAATCTTGACAGTCTATGTTTGTTTAGGCAGAGATTCCATTAAATTCTTTGTTGCCGGCAAAGGTTTTCTTTTGTGTTTTGTTTGGGGTTGTGTCTTTTTCTAGCATTGACCACATGGTCCTATCATGCCATGGACACAGTCGTCGATTGTCATTGGATATTCCAGAAAATCCAGTGGATTTTCATTTTGTTTTTAAATCTAAATGTGCCCTAAAACTTTCGTGCACAAGTGTGTGTGTATTGAACTTGTTCAGAAGACTCTTATTTTATTTATTTTTTTATTTTTTTTTGCCAGTCCTGGGCTTGAGCTCAGGGCCTGAGCACTGTCCTTGGACTTTCTCAAGGCTAGAGCTCTACCACTTGAGCCTCAGCACAACTTCCGGCTTTTTTTATGTATATGGTACCAAGGAATCGAACCCAGGTCTTCGTGCATGCTAGGTAAGCACTTTAACCACTAGGCCAAACTCCTGGCCCAAGACTCTTATTTTAATACATAAGAGCTGTTATCACAGTGTGAGAAAAAAGTAGTCTTTTCTGTAAAACTGTCTTGCATATTGATTTTTTTTACATTTGCTGAAATTACTTGCGTTTTGACTATTCTCTATACTATCTGTGGCCAGTGGCCATGGAAGGTATGTGAATCTTGTGTTGAAGGAGTTCAGTTATAATGGCCAGGTGTGCTACTTATAATGAGCTAGCCATGATAGGGAGAGAACTCTTTATCAAAGTAGAGATTGCCAAGTGTGCTGCTTGTCTGAAGGAAAAATCTTGATCAGTGGAAGGAATGAAACTGAAGAGCTGTAGCTAAGAATAAGGAGCTGAAGCTGAGAAGCTGTAACTAGTCAGAATCCATCTTGTTAAAACTACCTCCATCTTGCAGACATCTAGGAAATGACCTCCCCTAACCCCTTCTCGGAAGGACTACAAAGCCCCTTATCAGCTATTTACGGGGAGACTTAGTGGAGACGTCTGGAATTTGCCCCCACGTCAGCAGCTGTGGTTCACAACTGTTTGCAGTTAGCCTATAATAATAGGAAAGGGTTAAGGAGTCCATCAATGTAAATGTTAAGGAACTATAATGCTGTGAGAATGGAAATTCCCCAGACTTGTTTGTTCTGTACTATAAAAACTGTGCTGACTCTGTGCTCAGGGCCTCCGAGCATCACTGGCTTTCACGGGCGCAGAGGAACAAGCTCGAGTTGGTAATAAACGGCTGCTTGCATTGGTCGTGGTCTCTGGTGGTCTTTCGGGGAGATCTCGAACTCAGGGTAGGACAAAACCTCCTTTTGAGTGGGAGCTCTCCACTCACTCATCAGCCACCCCCAGCTGACTCTGTTCCCATCCCACCCCAGCAGCTGAGCAGCTGAGGTGGAGAAAATTGTAAACCTTAAAAAAACAATTAGGGCACCAAAGTCAGACACAGTAACAATTGTATCTGGTACACTGTATGTATGTTTAATTGTGTGTTTGAAAATGGGAAGGTAAGGGAAAAACAAGAGGCGTGGGAGGGGGTGGAGGAAGGGAAAGTTGGAGAAAAACATGAGAAGGGTAGCAATGTTCAAGATGTAATGTACCCACTACCTGATGAATGTAACTGCATCCCCTCTGTACTTCACCCCGATGATAAAATAAAAATAAATGAAATTAAAACTTAAAAAAATAGACACTCGTTACGTCCTCTTCCATTTGGGGCTTGACAGGCCCTCTCATGTATCTTTAGTGCCCAGCTGTGTCAGCAGAATGGCCTCTACCCAGACCTAAACTCCAACCTGCCCTTCACAAATTAAAGAGGGGCTTCCACGTGTTTCTCCAGGATTGGTCTGTAATCCCCCGCTCTGCCCAGACCTAACTGTGCCCCACCTATGCGCTGTTTCAGTGACGAGCTGCACACACACAGTACCTTCCACCTCTAAC
This sequence comes from Megascapheus bottae, assembly GCA_024803745.1. Classification (NCBI taxonomy): domain Eukaryota; kingdom Metazoa; phylum Chordata; class Mammalia; order Rodentia; family Geomyidae; genus Megascapheus; species Megascapheus bottae. The sequence continues at coordinate 665,186 of JANJXV010000359.1, forward strand.
CCTGATGACATGAGAATGCCCCTGAATAGGGACAGGCACCATTTCTCCCTCTCCTGTGCCCTTGTTAGCCTCAGCTGGCAATAAACTCCTTTTTTCTGTACATAACAGTGTCCATGTGCTCTTTGGAGACAAGTGCTTTCACCACCTTCCTATCCTTGGTACTCAATTGTACTTAGAATGTGAGCCTAGCTCCTTGACAAGGAGGAGCGACAGCTTGGATGGGGATAAAAAATATAGAAAACTGCTCTGCCCAGTGTGCCTGTCTAGCTCTGGCTAGAGTAACATTATTGTACCCTTTTGTGCAAAATTGCCTTGAGGGACTCTGTATTTCTTACATGTCTATTCATTTCTAGATTGGTTGTGCATTTCTTTTTCTTTTTCTGTTTTGTTTTGTTTTGTTTTGTTTTGTGGCACATGGGGCTTGAACTTGGCCTAGGTGCTGTCCCTGAGCTCTTCAGCTCAAGACTACTACCGTACCCCTCAAGCCACAACCTCACTTCCCATTTTCTAGAGGTTAATTGGAGATAAGAGTCCCAGATCCTTTTGTACCCAGGCTGGATTTGAACCTTGATCCTCAGAGCTCAGCCTCCTGAGTAGCTGGGATTACAGACAAGAGCTACTACACCCAGCTTTGTTGTCCATTTATAACAGTAACCAAGAGTTAACTGGCTCCGCAGGCCAAAAGGACAAATGGGAAGTTTTAAACTCACACGACAAAGGTCACTAGATTTGGGTTTTAACATGTGTGTCTAAGAGTTATTACATTGCATTAAGAAAAAGTGTGTTAAGGCAGTTACTATTTAAGAACTAATCTAAAGATTATTTTTCCTAAGATCAAGATTAATATTAGTGTAAAATCAGTACCTCTTTCTCTGTCCATTTGTCAACGTAATTGCCTGCGTCCTGGTCAAGTTTTCACCAATATTCAAGTGTTTCTGTAAAACTAGATTGCTGTTTCAAAACTCTCATCATGACTATTCATAAGTTTTGCCTTTACAGATTCTGCAGCAATTATAGTCAGAACCACAAAAGAAAAGATGACTGTTACAGGTTTGTCAAATTTAACATTGTTAACAAGTTTCGGATAAGTTCTATTTAAAAGCCATTTCTATTGATCTCCTCATTGCTAAAATTGAAATAAAAGGGTTTATTGGCTCAGATTCTTCCTTGATCTATGGGTCACACCCCCTTCCCCAATGTGGGATTCAGCCAGCTGGGGTACGTCACCCCAGCAATCACACCTCCCGAGACATTGTTCCAGTAAGGAAGAGAACCACACACAGAGCTGGACCCAGGACATTGTTCCAGTAAAGAGGACCACAACACGGAGCTGGACCAGGGACACTGTTCCAGTAAGGAGGAGAACCACACACAGAGCTGGACCCAGGACATTGTTCCAGTAAAGAGGACCACAACATGGAGCTGGACCAGGGACACTGTTCCAGTAAGGAGGAGAACCACACACAGAGCTGGTTCTGGCTGGGGACACAGCCCAGAGGCAGGTGGGAAGAACTGCTCAGATAACAGGGGTTGGTTTGTCTCTATGTCAGGCGAGAAAGTGGCCAGAAATGGCCGCAATGCCCCTCAACTTTTTATACCCTCAGGGTCTCAGGTGTTGGGAATTTGCTTTGATCTCATGACTCGTTGCTCCTTGTATGGCCCTCTGACCACATTCCCTAGGGACCTGCCTGAAAATCTGTTCTCCAGAATCTTAGCTCTGTCCTCGAGTTGTTCTCAGCAAAACTTCATTCTTGACCTTATCTGAAAGTGTACTGTCTGCCACTGTTGCAAAGAAATTATATAGTCTGCTGCAGCTACAAAGACATTCAAAAGAAATTCTCACGTGTTAATGTCTAAAAACACTAACATCTCCCCCACCCCTCTACTCTCTCCTTGTTTCTCTGATCCTGTTGGGTGCCACATGGAGTTTCTCTGTAGCCATGAGAGCCATAGAGTCTCTCTGTAGACTCTTCTGGCCTAGTAAGGGCTCTGCTTTCTTTTTCTCTGTTTGTCTGCCTGATCTTTCCTAATATGTCACAGTGAGCTCATTTAGTAGTGCAGGAGAGAGAGGACCCAACAAGGCCTTTATCGCTGGGGACTAGAACCGTGTGCCTTCCTGTGCCAGGCGGGTCTTTACAAGAGGAATGTGTTACAGATGATGCCATGGAGAGGTGATCCTGGATTAAATAAGCCGTCCCTTCACCATGAGGTGTGATCTCCTCCTAGAAGGAGGCAAAGCAAGGCCTGACCCTGGAGAAGACAGAGGCAGAGAGCACAGGCCGGACAGAGGACAGGTGACATTTTGGCCTAGGACCACAGCCATGGAGGTTGAAGAAGGCAGGGGTTGATCCTACAGGAGTCCAACCACCACTCCACGACTGTGGAGTCCAACCAACCACCACTCCACATCTGTGGAGATCAACCAACCACCACTCCACGACTGGAGATCAACTACCACTCCACGCCTGTGGAGATCAACCAACCACCACTCCACAACTGTGGAGATCAACCACCACTCCACGTCTGTGGAGATCAACCAATCACCACTCCATGTCTGTGGAGATCAACCAACCACCACTCCACGACTGTGGAGTTCAACCAACCACCACTCCACGTCTGTGGAATCCAAGCATCACTCCACGTCTATGGAAGTCAGCCACCACTCCATGATTGAGGCCCCATTAGCTTCATTTGGACTCTGACTTCCACAGCTGAAGGAGAAAAGTGTGCAGTTCTTCAGGGCTTCCAGAGGACACCCCTAGAGGGAGCCCGGGGGTAGGGCAGAGCAGCACAAAACCCACACGACTCCAAACACCCACCCCACAGGGAGTAGGCTGTCCCCTCCTGTGCCTGGTGCCATGGAAAACGCACAGGGGTGCTATTGGCCTGCAGAGCCCTCTCCTTAGAGCTCTCCTCTCCAGGTGTGAGCTTGGGACGCTGTGTCAGCAGGGGCTGGCTTTCCTGGGGCACCAGCCAGGTCCAGCGATATTCCTGGAGTTGGTGCCAGTACTTCCTGTGAGTCTGGAAATGACCAAGAGGGGAGGGGAGAGGAAGGGAGAGAGGGGAGGAATCACTTTCCCAAGGCTCTGAGGTGGGCTCAGTCAGGAGTCTTACAGGCTGTCAGCCACCAGTCCCTGAGAAGCAGCCTGGAAGTGGCCCTGTTCCAGGGCTAACCAGAAGTCATCATCCCTTTCACCTTCTCCACCATCTGCCCACCATACCCGAGCATGTCAGCAATCCCCTCTCAGATACCTGGCCTGACCGTGAGATCACTGGGTCTCCCTGCAGCCGAGGCTCTGTGCTTGGCCCCTCTAGCTGCATGGTGGTGATGATGAGGGTGAGACTCCCTGGAATCAGCACTGAGGCTGGAGACACACAGCGGGGCTGGGTGTGGTGCCAGCACTGGCTGAGCTCTCCATCTCCTGAACTGTTCTGGTGGAATGGACATCCTGGTTCTCTCCAGACCATCCAGGCTGCTGCATTTGGCTCATGCCTGCGGCCAGCAGCTTCCCACTGAAGCCAGCGCACAGACCCCCACTCCCTCCATTGCATTGGAGCCAAGAAGGCGAAGCCAGCACTCCTTCCCAAGCCCTGGGCCAAGGAGCAGTTCCTCCTCTGCACACTGGAGGAGCTGTGCCCCTCTCACTGCTCACTGCCAGCCCTGAGCCGCTGGGGAAAGGCCCTGTGGGCCCTCCCGTGGCAGTGTCCCTGTGTGGTGCCCATGTCCTCTGCTCTGCATCCCCCAGCCACCTGCTGCCATGCACCAGCACTGCGTTCTCTGCTCTGTTGTCACTGCCACCTCTGACCACCATGGGCTCCTCCTATGCTGGGAAGAGCAGAGCAGACACAGAGTGCAGTTGTTAGGCACAAAGCAGGGACAGGGGTAAGGGCAATTGGGACTTTCCTTTGCTGGCACAAAATAAAATAATATAGCCTACTTTGAGAATCGAAATCATATTGAAACAATGACCCTCAACAAGCATTAATAGACTCTGGTGGCTTCACAAGTCAAGCTGTTGTTGCTTTGCCTGTCCTGGGACTTGAACTCAGGGCATGAGCACTCTCCTTGGACTTTCTCAAGGCTACAGCTCTACCACTTGAGCCACAGCACCACTTCTGTCTGTTTCTGCGCATATGGTACTGAGGTGTAAGGTGAGCACTCTACCACTAGACCCCACGCCAGCCCCACAAGTTAAGTTCTTAACCCCAACCGGACACCCTGCAGGACCTGCTCCAGGTCTCAGAGCAGTGTGGAAAAGGTCCCTGCAACTCTGTGGTGAAGCTCACAGAGCCCGTGGAGGTGAAGCTCACGGAGCCCGTGGAGGTGAAGCTCACGGAGCCCCTGGAGGTGAAGCTCACGGAGCCCGTGGAGGTGAAGCTCACGGAGCCCGTGGAGGTGAAGCTCACGGAGCCCGTGGAGGTGAAGCACACGGAGCCCAGGGCAGCTGGGAAGCCTCAGTGGTCACACAGCAGCTCATCATGAGCTGAAGAAGACGGCCGGGCCCACCAGGTGATGCCACGGTCTAGACAGACAAAAGAACAACTGGTAGTTCTGACTTAATTGGTAGTCCTTTCTAGTTTGGTTTCAGTCTTTCCTTTACTGTAGCACATGCTTTGTTACAAAATAATAGAAAGTTAGCCTAGAAATGGCACAAGACTGTCCTGAGAAGATGCGAGGACTCGGAGGGAGTCTGCCTCCAACCCACCTCAGCGTGGCACGTTTGCAGAAATTATCCAGAGCATGGAGCAGAAACAGAGTTGCCTGCTATGAAGCCAAGGCCATGATTCCATAGGAACTTCCGTGTGTTGCTGGACGATGGGAAAACACATCGTGCAGCAAAGCAGAGGTCATGCTTTGCTCCCAACCCTGTGCACACTCCCCTGTGCACAAACACACACTTTCACAGATGGGTAATGGCCCCAGACACAGACCTGCACGGTGGAATACACGGTGCCAAGTCCATGCTCTGGAAGGGCCCCCTTGGGGAGCAAGGAGACCATTTGGGTCCAGAGTCCTGGTCAGCTGGGTGTCTCCCCACCTCAGCCTTCCTGGATGGAGGCACGGAGGCCCCAGAGTGACCCAACACTTGCTGGGGGCCATTGCCACCTAGGAAGGGCAGACCGGAGAATGGTGCCACCATGGCGCCCCATGGGGGGAGAGATGTGCACCTGAATCGAGCCCAAGCCCCAGCCGAGGGGTCCCTGGTCACCTCTGGGGACAGGCCGCCCTTGGTGGCTCTGCACAGGACACTCACGGGCTCTTCCTCGGGTTCTGCCTCGCTCCCCATACACTCTCCACACGCCAGCCTCATTGCCCAGCCCCAGACACAGCAGGAGGATTGCAGACAGGGCTGACTCACCGTGGTACTTGCTACAGCTTGGGGTGTTACTACTCCACAGTGCCACAGCGCCCGTCAAAAACCCCCTTTGGCAATGCCTGTCTGAACCAGACACCACAACTTAAGAAGCAAAAGCAAGAAGTGACAAATCAGACCACACTAAGTTGAAAAGAGAGATTTGCAGAGTGAAAAAGCCACTTACAGAATGGAGAAAACTCTTGCCAGATACCAACCTAACAGAGAATTTATATACAGACCAGGTAAAGAACTCACAAATTGAACACCGATAAGAACAAGTAATCTAAGCAATAAATGGGACATGTGACTTAAAGATATTTCAAAGGAAGAAGTATAAATGGCTAGACATCAGTAAAATGCAAGTTAAAAACACAAACCGGGCAAAGGTGACCCACACCTGTAATCCTAGCTACTCAGGAAGCTGAGATCTAAGGATCACGGTTCAAAGCCAGCCCAGGCAGGAAAGTCCATGAGACTCTTATCTCCAAAACAGCCAGAACTGGTGCTGTGGTTCAAATGATAGAGTGCCAGCCTTGCACACAAAAAACCCAGGGACAGCACCTAGGCCCTGAGTTCAAGCCCCAATACCAGTGGGTGAAAAATGAGATTCCATCTCATTCTATCACAATGTCAAGCATACAGGCAACAAATCACAGGAAATACAGGCGAAGTGTGGTGGAAAACCCTTGTCCACTGTTGATGGGAATTTTGACTAATCCAGCCACTATGGAAAGAAGTAGAGGCTCCTCGAGTGGGTAAAACTGGAACCCTCACGTGATCCTGAGACACCGCTTCTTAATATAGACACAAGAGTCAAAATCAGATTCTGCAGACACTCGGGCATGCTTTGTCACTGTTTACAATAGCCCAACTATGGACTTGGTCTAAGTGCCGACCAGGGTGTGAATGGAGAAGAAAGTATGAAAGACAGACAGACAGACAGTATCAAGCTGGACACCAGAGGCTCATGTCTGCAACCCTAGCTACTCAGGAGGCTGAGATCTGTGGACTGTGGTTCAAAGCCAGCTGGGACTCTTATTTCCAGTAAACTACTCAAAAAATCCAAAAATGGAGTTGTGGCTCAAAGTGGTAGAGTACTTGCCTTGAGTAAAGAAGGGACAGCACCCAGGCCCAGAGTTCAGGCCCAGGATGGAAAAAAAGTATCATTCATCCCTTAAGTATAAACACCTTCATAATAACAACAGAATTCTACTTTAAAAAGAAGAGTAACATTGTGTCACTTCCAGGAAAGTGGATAGTACTGGAGAACAGAAGTAGAATATCTAGAATTAGAAAGACAAATGTGTTTTCTCGCAAGCACCATATTTTCCCCATTCCTGGAGGGATTGGAGCAGGAACACCTGAGTGTAAGGAGGGAAGTACTGTGAGGAGGGGAGGGGAGGGGAGGGGAGGGGAGGGAAGGGAGGGGAGGGGACGGGAGGGGAGATAGACGAGGGGAGGGGAGGGGAGGGAGGGGAGGGAGGGGAGGGGAGAGGGAAGAGAGGGGAGGGGAGGGGAGGGAGGGGAAGGAGGGGAGGGGAGAGGAGGGGAGGAAAGGAGGGATGGCGGTGAGCGGTCCTGATACCCAGTGTGCACGTGTGGAAATGGAACCTGGAATGTGGGAGAGCCAGGGAGGGGCAGTGGGACAGGAGGGGACAGGATGGGGTGGCCGTCACCATGCATGGTACACATAACTGCGTGTGTTACACTGAAACGCCCTGTACAGCTATCTGAAATAATAAGATGAAAACACTTACTTGATAAAAAGTGTGACCTCGACTACAAAGGTCATGACTCTCACGTGCTAATAAAAATAAACGTGCGCTGCAGTATAAATAAACAATCCAGCTGGCTGGGGATGTGGCTTAGAGGGGGAGCACACGCTGGCCTGCTGAGAGCCGTGGGCTCCGTCACTGAAATCACCCAGCCGTGGAGGCAGCAGCCACAGCCCTCCCGCCAGGCCCCAGATTGTGAACGGGGACACACCACTGTGGGTGGGGGCTACACAGCAATGCAACCCATAGCACAAACCCCAGGCAGCCAGCACAGCCAGGCACAACCTTTCCCACAGTCCCTGGGCCACCTGGAGCCCTGCCTCGCCCACAGAGGCCAGGGGCCAGGCAGGGACAGCCCCGCGAGAACTTACGACAGGGAAATAACGCATCCAGGCGATGTTCTGGAAAGCAGGTGGCATGGCCAGGGCAGGCCAGATGGCTGGGGCCAGCCAGCAGCTCAGCAAGCTCCTTCCAGGGCGCCACATCTGGGAAACCAAGGCAAAACGGGGAGATGGCTCCCTTTGGTCACAGCCTGCCACACCCAGGGGTCACAGCTAACCTGACCATGGGGCCCAGAACCCAACACAATCAGACACCCAGGTCACCCAAGAGCCAGACTAGCATATCTCCAACACCTATGCCCACACCATACACCACACACCACACACCATGAACACACCACACACCAGACACTATACATACCACACACCGTGAACGCACCACACACCAGACACTATACACACCACACACCATGAACACACCACACACCAGACACTATACACACCACACACCGTGAACACACCACACACCAGACACTATACACACCACACACCAGACACATACCACACACCAGACACTATACACACCACACACCGTGAACACACCACACACCAGACACACACCACACACCAGACACTATACACACCACACACTGTGAACGCACCACACACCAGACACTATACACACCACACACCGTGAACACACCACACACCAGACACACACCACACACCGTGAACACACTACACACCAGACACTATACACACCACACACCATGAACACACGACACACCAGACACACACCACACACCAGACACTATACACAATGCACACCGTGAACACACCACACACCAGACACTATACACACCACATACCAGACACTATACACACCACACACCACACACCAGACACTATATACACCACACACCATGAACACACCACACACCAGACACTATACACACCACACACCGTGAACACACCACACACCAGACACACACCACACACCAGACACACACCACACACCAGACACTATACACACCACACACCGTGAACGCACCACACACCATGAACACACCACACACCAGACACTATACACCACACACCGCGAACACACCACACACCATGAACACACCACACACCAGACACACACCACACACCAGACACACACGATACACCATATACCATATACACCACACACCAGACACACTCATACACCACACACACCATATGCTATGCACATACCACACACCACACACACACCACACACCACATACCATACACTTACACCACAACATACACACACCACACACCAGACACTATACACACCACACACACTACACACCACACACCACAACATACACACACCACACATTATACACAACATACAGTACACACATACCAAACACACACGATACACCATATACCATGTACACCACACACCATACACACACTACACACCACAAACCATACACTATACACCACAACATACACACACCATACACTATACACACCACACACCAGACACACACTACACCATACACATAGCACAGACATACACACACCACACACCAAACATGCCACTCACCATACACACACCCTGTCCACACACCATCCTCAACACATCACCCTCACACCACAGCACAGCAGCAACACACAGCGCGCGTCTTCCTACACAGGACTCACTGCAGCTCGCATGCCAGGTGCATCCTCCCCTGCCAGCGGGGGTGGCACTCCAGTCCCCATCGCAGCCGCAGAGCACCCAAGCACAGGGAGCTGGGGTCTCACGGCCAGCTGCCCCTGGGGACCCGCGAGTGAACTGGAGGCTCCTTACCTGGGGGGGCAGGGGAGGACTCAGGGGGCTCTGAGGCCCCAGGCTGGCCTGCCTTCCGTGGGGCTGGCAGGGTGCGGGACTAGTGAGCCCAGCTTTTTGTGAGGGACTTTTCTACTGTGTAACTACGGTAGCTACCACAGTGACGGACTCCACAGCAAAAACCCCTTGAGAAACCACCTGCCCAGAGGCTGCTTGGCTCAAACGCGCATGGCGCAGGCTGGCGAGAGCCCAGGGCCTGACTCAGGCTGCCAGCCAACGGGACTGCGGGCAGGAGCCACCTAAGCACCTGCCCATCACCCGAGGGTATCAGGGCTCCAGGTTGAGCCCACAGGGGCCCGACCCCCGCCCCACCATCCCCTCACCCGGAGCAGAGCAAATCAGCAGACACCATTCCCACTTTCCACCCACACAGAAAAGCTGCTGAGGGGGAAACACCCTGCACATGCTGCCTGCCACAGACCAGGCTACAGCTCCGAACACGCCGCTCAGCCTCAGCTGCCAGGACTCCTCACTCCTAATCCTCCAGAACTCCTCAGTGCTCATCCTCCAGAACTCCTCACTCCTCATCCTCCAGAACTCCTCACTCCTCATCCTCCAGATCTCCTCACTCCTCATCCTCCAGATCTCCTCACTCCTCATCCTCCAGAACTCCTCACTCCTCATCCTCCAGAACTCCTCACTCCTCATCCTCCAGATCTCCTCACTCCTCATCCTCCAGATCTCCTCACACCTCATCCTCCAGATCTCCACTCCTCATTCTCCAGGACTCCTCACTCCTCATCCTCCAGATCTCCTCACTCCTCATCCTCCAGATCTCCACTCCTCATCCTCCAGATCTCCACTCCTCATCCTCCAGAACTCCATTCCTAATCCTCCAGATCTCCTCACTCCACATCCTCCAGATCTCCTCACTCCTCATCCTCCAGATCTCCTCACTCCTCATCCTCCAGATTTCGTCAGTCCTCATCCTCCAGATCTCCTCACTCCTCATCCTCCAGATCTCCTCACTCCTCATCCTCCAGTTCTCCTCACTCCTCATCCTCCAGATCTCCTCACTCCTCATCCTCCAGATCTCCTCACTCCTCATCCTCCAGATCTCCTCACTCCTCATCGTCCAGAACTCCTCAGTGCTCATCCTCCACAACTCCTCACTCCTCATCCTCCAGATCTCCTCACTCCTCATCCTCCAGAACTCCTCAGTCCTCATCCTCCAGATCTCCTCACTCCTCATCCTCCATATTTCCTCACTCCTCATCCTCCAGATCTCCTCACTCCTCATCCTCCAGATCTCCTCACTCCTCATCCTCCAGATCTCCTCACTCCTCATCCTCCAGATCTCCTCACTCAGGAGGGAAGTACTGTGAGGAGGGGAGGGGAGGGGAGGGGAGGGGAGGGGAGGAAAAGAGGGATGGCGGTGAGTGGTCCTGATACCCAGTGTGCACGTGTGGAAATGGAACCTGGAATGTGGGAGAGCCAGGGAGGGGCAGTGGGACAGGAGGGGACAGGATGGGGTGGCCGTCACCATGCATGGTACACATAACTGCGTGTGTTACACTGAAACACCCTGTACAACTATCTGAAATAATAATGATGAAAACACTTACTTGATAAAAAGTGTGACCTCGACTACAAAGGTCATGACTCTCACGTGCTAATAAAAATAAACGTGCACTGCAGTATAAATAAACAATCCAGCTGGCTGGGGATGTGGCTTAGAGGGGGAGCACACGCTGGCCTGCTGAGAGCCGTGGGCTCCGTCACTGAAATCACCCAGCCGTGGAGGCAGCAGCCACAGCCCTCCCGCCAGGCCCCAGATTGTGAACGGGGACATACCACTGTGGGTGGGGGCTACACAGCAATGCAACCCATAGCACAAACCCCAGGCAGCCAGCACAGCCAGGCACAACCTTTCCCACAGTCCCTGGGCCACCTGGAGCCCTGTCTCGCCCACAGAGGCCAGGGGCCAGGCAGGGACAGCCCCGCGAGAACTTACGACAGGGAAATAACGCATCCAGGCATGTTCTGGAAAGCAGGTGGCATGGCCAGGGCGGGCCAGATGGCTGGGACCAGCCAGCAGCTCAGCAAGCTCCTTCCAGGGCGCCATATCTGGGAAACCAAGGCAAAACAGGGACATGGCTCCCTTTGGTCACAGCCTGCCACACCCAGGGGTCACAGCTAACCTGACCATGGGGCCCAGAACCCAACACAATCAGACACCCAGGTCACCCAAGAGCCAGACTAGCATATCTCCAACACCTATGCCCACACCATACACCACACACCACACACCATGAACACCATGCCCACACCAGACACTATACACACCACACACCGTGAACACACCACACACCAGACACTATACACACCACACACCGTGAACACACCACACACCAAACACTATACGACCACACACCGTGAACGCACCACACACCAGACACTATAGACACCACACACCGTGAACACACCACACACCAGACACTATACACACCACACACCATGAACGCACCACACACCAGACACTGTACACACCACACAAAGTGAACACACCACACACCAGACACACACCACACACCAGACACACCACACACCATGAACACATCACACACCGTGAACACACTACACATCAGACACTATACACACCACACACCGTGAACACACCACACAGCAGACACACACCACACACCAGACACACACGATACACCATATGCCATATACACCACACACCAGACACACTCATACACCACACACCATATGCTATACACATACCACACACCACACACCACATACCATACACTATACACCACAACATACACACACCATACACTATACACACCACACACCAGGCACACACTACACCATGCACACAGCACAGACATACACACACCACACACCAAACATGCCACTCACCATACACACACCCTGTCCACACACCATCCTCAACACATCACCCTCACACCACAGCACAGCAGCAACACACAGCGCACGTCTTCCTACACAGGACTCACTGCAGCTCGCATGCCAGGTGCATCCTCCCCTGCCAGCGGGGGTGGCACTCCAGTCCCCATCGCAGCCGCAGAGCACCCAAGCACAGGGAGCTGGGGTCTCACGGCCAGCTGCCCCTGGGGACCCGCGAGTGAACTGGAGGCTCCTTACCTGGGGGGGGTAGGGGAGGACTCAGGGGGCTCTGAGGCCCCAGGCCGGCCTGCCTTCCGTGGGGCTGGCAGGGTGCGGGACTAGTGAGCCCAGCTTTTTGTGAGGGACTTTTCTACTGTGTAGCTATAGTAACTACCACAGTGACAGACTCCAGAGCAAAAACCCCTTGAGAAACCACCGGCCCAAAGCTGCTTGGCTCAAACGCGCATGGCGCAGGCTGGCGAGAGCCCAGGGCCTGACTCAGGCTGCCAGCCAACGGGACTGCGGGCAGGAGCCACCTAAGCACCTGCCCATCACCCGAGGGTATCAGGGCTCCAGGTTGAGCCCACAGGGGCCCGACCCCCGCCCCACCATCCCCTCACCCGGAGCAGAGCAAATCAGCAGACACCATTCCCACTTTCCACCCACACAGAAAAGCTGCTGAGGGGGAAACACCCTGCACATGCTGCCTGCCAGAGACCAGGCTGCAGCTCCGAACACGCCGCTCAGCCTCAGCCGCTAGGACGCCTCACTCCTAATCCTCCAGAACTCCTCAGTGCTCATCCTCCAGAACTCCTCACTCCTCATCCTCCAGAACTCCTCACTCCTCGTCCAGATCTCCTCACTCCTCATCCTCGAGATCTCCACTCCTCATCCTCCAGATCTCCACCCCTCATCCTCCAGATCTCCACCCCTCATCCTCCAGATCTCCTCACTCCTCATCCTCCAGATCTCCTCACTCCTCATCCTCCAGATCTCCTCACTCCTCATCCTCCAGATCTCCACCCCTCATCCTCCAGATCTCCTCACTCCTCATCCTCCAGATCTCCTCACTACTCATCCTCCAGATCTCCTCACTCCTAATCCTCCAGATCTCCACTCCTCATCCTCCAGATCTCCTCACTCCTCATCCTCCTGATCTCCTCACTCCACATCCTCCAGAGCTCCTCTCCTCATCCTCTAGAACTCCACCCCTCATCTTCCAGAGCTCCTCACTCCTCATCATCCGGATCTCCTCACTCCTCATCCTCCAGATCTCCACTCATCCTCCGGATCTCCACTCCTCATCCTCCAGATCTCCACTCCTCATCCTCCAGATCTCCACTCCTCATCCTCCAGATCTCCTCACTCCTCATCCTCCAGAACTCCTCATCGTCCAGATCTCCTCACTCCTCATCCTCCAGAACTCCTCACTCCTCATCGTCCAGATCTCCACTCCTCATCCTCCAGATCTCCTCACTCCTCATCCTCCAGATCTCCTCACTCCTCATCCTCCAGATCTCCACTCCTCATCCTCCAGATCTCCTCACTCCCCATCCTCCAGATCTCCTCACTCCTCATCCTCCGGATCTCCACTCCTCATCCTCCAGATCTCCACTCCTCATTCTCCAGATCTCCACTCCTCATCCTCCAGATCTCCTCACTCCTCATCCTCCAGATCTCCTCACTCCTCCAGAACTCCTCAGTCCTCATCCTCCAGATCTCCTCACTCCTCATCCTCCAGATCTTCTCACTCCGCATCCTCCTGATCTCCTCCCTCCTCATCCTCCAGAACTCCTCACTCCTCATCCTCCAGATCTCCACTTCTCATCCTCCAGATCTCCACTCCTCATCCTCCACATCTCCACTCCTCATCCTCCAGATCTCCTCACTCCTCATCCTCCAGATCCCCTCACTCCTCCTCCTCCAGATCTCCTCACTCGTCATCCGTCAGATCTCACTCCTCATCCTCCAGATCTCCACTCCTCATCCTCCAGATCTCCACTCCTCATCCTCCAGATCTCCTCACTCCTTATCCTTCAGATCTCCACTCCTCATCCTTCAGATCTCCTCAATCCTCATCCTCCAGATCTCCTCACTCCTCATCCTCCAGATCTCCTCACTCCTCATCCTCCAGATCTCCTCACTCCTCATCCTCCAGATCTCCTCTCCTCACCCTCTAGAACTCCAATCCTCATCTTCCAGATCTCCTCACTCCTCATCCTCCGCATCTCCATTCCTCATCCTCCAGATCTCCACTCCTCATCCTCCAGATCTCCACTGCTCATCCTCCAGATCTCCTCACTCCTCATCCTCCAGAACTCCTCATCCTCCAAATCTCCTCACTCCTCATCCTCCAGAACTCCTCACTCCTCATCGTCCAGATCTCCACTCCTCATCCTCCAGATCTCCTCACTCCTCATCCTCCAGATCTCCTCACTCCTTATCCTCCAGATCTCACTCCTCATCCTCCGGATCTCCACTCCTCATCCTCCAGATCTCCACTCCTCATCCTCCAGATCTCCACTCCTCATCCTCCAGATCTCCTCACTCCTCCAGAACTCCTCAGTCCTCATCCTCCATATCTCCTCACTCCTCATCCTCCAGAGCTCCTCACTCCTCATCGTCCAGATCTCCTCACTCCTCATCCTCCAGATCTTCTCACTCCACATCCTCCAGATATCCTCACTCCTCATCCTCCAGATCTCCTCACTCCTCATCCTCCAGAACTCCTCACTCCTCATCCTCCAGAACTCCTCACTCCTCATCCTCCAGATCTCCACTTCTCATCCTCCAGATCTCCACTCCTCATCCTCCAGATCTCCACTCCTCATCCTCCAGATCTCCACTCCTCATCCTCCAGATCTCCTCACTCCTCATCCTCCAGATCTCCTCACTCCTCATCCTCCAGATCTGCTCACTCCTCATCCTCTAGATCTCCACTCCTCATCCTCCAGATCTCCACTCCTCATCCTCCAGATCTCCTCACTCCTCATCCTCCAGATCTCCTCACTCCTCATCCTCCAGATCTCCTCACTCCTCATCCTCCAGAGGTCCTCTCCTCATCCTCTAGAACTCCACTCCTCATCTTCCAGATCTCCTCACTCCTTGCTGGGGCCTACGGGCAGCAAATTGGGGTTCCTGAAATAGGGGGCAGGGACTGGAAAAAAATAGAAGAGAGACAAACACATTGGGTCCGGGAGGTCTGCAGCCCAGGCAAAAACTGCAGCGCCCCGTTTATTCTCAACTCAAAGCTTATATCCCTTCTTGAGACCAGGGCACTGCCAGGTGTTACATCCAGATGGTTAATCAGGGAACTGTTGGGGGTTACATTCATATGGTAAATCTCAGATCAGTTGAACAGGAGAAGGCCAAAAAACAATAAGACAATCAAGCAATTATCTGATGCAAATCAAAGTACAATTTGATTCCACTCTTGCTCCCAACATATCCCCCATCTTTATTTTAAAAGAAACACAAGTGCAATTTCTATTCTTTCCACTATCTCTAATTATCTCTAATTATCCTGTCTCACTATCCAAAAATGACTGGTCCCTTCATCTAAAGGGGATTGATGGGCGGAGATTCAGCTTCTGTGACTTCTTCAAGCTGACTCAGGGGCGTTGTCTCTGTGCTTGACCAGGGACCTTAAGAAGCCTAG
The DNA here is from genome assembly GCA_024803745.1 of Megascapheus bottae. NCBI lineage: Eukaryota > Metazoa > Chordata > Mammalia > Rodentia > Geomyidae > Megascapheus > Megascapheus bottae. The sequence continues at coordinate 680,977 of JANJXV010000359.1, forward strand.
CCTCTTTTATCAGGGATTGCAAGGATTAGATATCAGGAATAATAATTTGCTCCAAACTGGAGATCATATTTAACATTTAACAACTGCACAAACCATCTTTGGCTACAATAGTGTAGCTTACATAGCACCCATTTGCAAAGGCCTTTTCTTGATTGTCTGGGGAACTAAATTTCTGCAACCTTAACAATGCTTCAGTTGTCAGATCTAAACAGATTAATAGAGACACAAGCCTCAGATCCACAAACTTTTCCTGAAATTGTGGCTGGTGTCAAAAATAAATAAATAAATAAATAAAAATTTCGCTCAATTAGGACTTTAAACTACCCACTATCACAGAAGATTGACAAGTTCCTGCCCAGTTATGAAAGGCACGGGCATTAGTAAGGCATGCTTACAAACTATTGTATGACCTCCCAGCTCTGATTAATTTGATTGGCCAAGCACAAGTGACTAAGATCTGACACCATCTCTGCCATCCAAGCAGAGGCTTTCTGCATCGTGTCCCAGTAGTGTTTCTCCACACAGGGATAAATGTCCCATTGGCATTTCACTTGCTTAGTTGCTGGACTTGAACTCAGGGCCTGGGCACTGTCCCTCAGCTCTCCAGCTCAAGGCTAGCACCCTGCCAATTTTGAGTCCCAAACTCAGGGCCTGAGTGCCGCACCTCAGCTCTGCAGCTCAAGGCTTGCACTCTGCCACTATGAGTCCTGAGCTTGGTGCTTGAGTGCTATCCCCCAGCTTTTAGCTCAGAGCTAGCACTCTGCGGCTTCGAGCTCCAAAGCAACTCTGCCTTAATAGCACTCTGCTGCCAGATTAGACACCACAATCTCACAGGGACTTTGCTTTGCCCGGGCAGGCTCAAAGCTGCGGCTTTCAGATCAATGAGTCCTACAAAAGGCCACGTTACTCCAATTAAAGCAACAAGGTGGTCAACACAGAAATAGTCTCTAAGCATGAGCCTACCTAGAACTTGATGAGGGCCAAACTTACATCTGAATGAGGATCTGCTGTCCTTCTCCATGGGCCTGCTGGAGATTGCTATAGAGTAACTTACAAGAGTAAGCTGAAATAGCAATTAAGCAACCATTTTGATAGTCCTAATTTTCCTTGTTTCCTTTTTTAGAAACAAAACTTTAGGACAACTTTACTTTTAAATTTTGTTCAGAAACCATTTCTACTTTTCTTTAAAACTTTTACACTTTTTAACTTAAACTCTTAACACTTTGGTCTTTATTTGCATTTGAAAAACCTTTAAGGCTGAAGGAATTCCCTTTGCCTCCAGGCCCCCTAGGGCCCAGGTCACTCCCTTTGCCTTAGAAGAGACTTTTTGTATTATTCTGCAGTTTAGATTACTGCCTAGAACTCCAACAACAGTTTAAACTCAAATAACAGTTTTTCCCTAATTCAAGAACTATAGACATCAGTGCACCAAAAGTCTAAGTCTGGACTTAGTTTCCTCTCTTTTTTAAAATACACCCAATAGCATGGAGATAAACCTTTAAACATTCCTTGAAAATACTAATCACATTATCCACATTTTACTATCAGATTTCTAGTGTCAGTTTGCAAGAAAGGACAGGCAAAGTTTCTGATGTTAATGAACAATTTTACATTTAAATCTCTAATACCTGTTTCCAAACTTTAACTTAAAGTAATAAATCCCAAATTCCCTAACACCTCTGTGCTGAACAGGATACAATGTTTACAATGTAAACAGCTGTATGCCCTGCAATAAAATGCAGATTTCAGGATCTAGAAAAATATTTACCAGTTTTTCTTTAAGACAACACAATAATTCTTTGAGACATTGTAAAACATTCAAACCTAATATTTTAGATTTACCCAATTGTCTTTGTGTTTAAGTATAAATTTATCCTTTTTATTTTCAGCATGCTGACAATTTAACCTTGAACATGTACACTCACTCATTCACACACATTCATACTCAAAGATCATAAAGTGCACAAAATTAATATCGGCCGTTCATTTTCCGGAAGTTTGTGTCAAGAGAGTTTTGCCAAATTTACTCTTACAGGTGAGAACCAGGTTCAAAACAAAACTTTTTGCAAGGCAACTTAGCTGGAATTTATTTTTCCAGGGCTAGTTACAGCTGCAGACATGGGGGAGCGGCCATGCTAGGCCCAGAAATGTTCAAATAAATAACAAGGATGTGTGCTTGAGTACGTACAGAAAAACCATAAGGATCCATACTTAGAAATGGTACCAATTTTAAAGACAAAACTGGACAAGGAAAAATATGTAACACGAACAAGACAGAGAAACGGAGACTTTTACATAATCAGACATTGACATATAACAAGAAAATTGGACTCAATCAGATACACTTAACACAAAAAACATGAGCTCAAATGAATGTTTTCACCAAACAGTTATTTTTAGATTTAGACATGTCTTGCTGGTGGGACTCTCAGGTATGCCTTGTTATAGACAAGAAACTCAGAAGGGGAGGGGGGGGTCAAGGCATCCCTTGACCACCCAGGCCTCTGTTTTAGGCCCACAGTGCACCTTTTCAAACAAACAAACAAAAATAAAATAAAATAAAATAAAACGCAGACATACAGGGGGGTCGGCCGACTTCTACTTACCTCTGGAGGCCTTTGTTTTTTACCTGGGCATCTTTTACAAAAAAGGTTATTAAGAAGAGGGCTGGTAAAGACAAAATAATGTCACATATTAAATTGTGTAGAGTCAATGAATATGTTAAAAGGTCCCTACATAATAGTAAAAGGAGGAGAAACACAGCTCAGATGAATGTGTGGAACAAGTGGATCAGTAGCAGTCCCAATTGACATGCACAAATAACTCAGGTCCTTTCCACGTCGCAGGATGCACCACTGGAGGGTTGGGGGTGTAGGCCCAGTGAGTCGCTGCTTGGATGGCCACTGTCACTCTCCACAATCCGAACGCAGCGTTCAGGCAGCCAGCGGGCGTCATTTTCTCCTTGTGAAAGAACACATACATGCCCTCGACCCCAGGTTAGAACAGGATCGGGTCCATGCCAAGCACCAATTAGGGGATCCTTCCACTTTACTAAGGCAAAAGCACACTGCTCTCTTTTTTCCCAGAATCGCTGAGCAGCAGATAAATTATTTGAATCCAAATTCAAAAAATTTAAAACAAATAAAGCATGATTAAGTATATTCACAGGGGTAGCGGGATACGACTCTCCTTTCTGTATTTTAGCAATATGATGTTTTAATAATCCATTAGCTCTCTCCACGATGCCTTGACCTTGAGGATTGTAAGGAATGCCTGTAATATGAGTGATATTATAGGAATGGCAGAAAGATTGAAATGCTCTGCCTGCATAGCCAGGGCCATTATCTGTTTTTATTTGCGAGGGAATCCCCATCACAGCAAAACATCAAATGCAGTGAGAAATACAATGTTTAGTGGCTTCCCCAGCAAGGGGGGTGGCCAAGATAAAATTAGAATAAGTATCTACAGTAACACGAACATATTTTAATCGGCCAAATGATGGAACATGCGTGACATCCATCTGCCAAATGTGATTAGAAAGCAGTCCTCGTGGATTTATACCTAAATGGGGGGCTGGTGAAAAAGGGACACAGTTGGAGCAAGTCTTAACTATTTGTCGTGCTGCTTCTCTAGATAATTTAAACTGTTGGCGCAAGGCTCGACTGTTTTGATGGTGGATGGCATGTGACTGCTTAGCAAGTTCAACCTGAGTTAAGTAAACTCTGGTGGCGGAGTCAGTAACCGCATTGCCCTCACTTAAAGGGCCAGGAAGATTAGTGTGAGCTCGAACAAAGCCAAAAAAACAGGGGTGGTTGCGCGAACAAAGCAAAGTTTGTACTTGGCGAAATTGGGTCTGGATATTGGAGTTAGTAGTTCCAATAAAGGGAGCAGTTTCTATGACTTGAAGAGCACGAATTACATATTGACTGTCTGAGTATAAGTTAAAGGGCTCGTCTTGTAACAGGACGAGTGCTTGTAAAACAGCCTCCAATTCCACCTCTTGGGCGGAGGAAAAACCCATAACCCAAGATTGAGTTTTCCCATTAATGGTCAAAGCAGCCGTTCCATTTGAGGATCCATCTGTAAATACCAAAGCGTCAGAAGATAAAGGCGAGGCCCGAACTATGGAAGGAAATAGGAACGTATGACACGCAGCAAACTGGAGAAGTTTGTTAGACGGGTAGTGATGCAAAATTTTTCCCGTATAATTGGCCCAAGCAATGGCCCAAGGATCGCAATGGGCGAATAGCCAATCTTGTTGTTGTAGATTATATGGGACACAGATAAAATGAGGTTCCTGACCTAATATTTACGGGAATCCACTCGGCACATATGTATCAGATTAGCTACCAATTCGTAGTAGGGGGTCAGCACTTTGCCGGGTGTTGATGGTAGATAAAGCCATAAAACTGGGCCATCCTGCCACAATACAGCAGTTGGGGAGTGAGAAGTAGCTAAAATGTAAACTCCCCATGGTTTAGAATAGTCACAATAGGTCACTTGTTGCTGGGAAATTGCCTTTTCTACAATTTGGATGGCCCTCCTGGCGTCAGGATTTAATTCGCGTAAGGATGTAGGGTTGGTATCTCCTTTTAAGAGATCAAAGAGGGGTTTTAACTCTCCTGTGGAGAGCTTTAGATAAGGCTGAAGCCAATTTATATCTCCTAAGAATTGCTGAAAATCATGAAGAGTTCTTAAGTGTGAAGTTTTTAATTGTATTTTTTGGCTTTTAAAATAGTGTGGGCCTAATATATGGCCTAGATATGTAAAAGGGGGGGTGTTCCTGAACCTTTTCAGCTGCTATTATAAGGCCAAAGAGGCTCAGATCTTGCTTTAGTTGTCCAAAGGCTTGTCGTACGACGATAGGGTCAGAACAAGCCAACAAGATGTCATCCATATAATGAACAATATAAACAGAAGAAATGGCTCCAGCTACAAAACTTTGACATAAAGTTGGGCTATTTGCCATGCCCTGTGGAAGCACAAGCCAGTAATATCGCTTCATGGGTTCTTTAAAATTAACAGAGGGGACGCTGAAGGCAAAGCGCTTACAGTCTTGAGGCACCAGGGGTATAGTATAGAAACAATCCTTCAAATCTATAATAATCTTATAAGTATCCTTTGGGATTGCCATGGGTGAAGGCAAGCCAGGCTGTACGGCCCCCATCAGTTCCATAGTCGCGTTCACCTTTCTCAAATCCTGTAACAGCCTCCATTTACCTGACTTTTTCTTTATAACAAAAATTGGAGAATTCCATGGAGAGTTAGAAGGGGCCACATGTCCCAAGTCCAGCTGTTCCTGTGCCAGCTGCTGTACTGCAATGATCTTTTCTAGTGAAAGAGGCCACTGTTCGACCCATACAGGTTCTTCAGAGAGCCAATTTATGGGATCAGCATGAGGGGCAGGACAAACAACAGCTCCCGTTAAGGAATACCCTAATCCTTGTCTCGTAGGGTGAGACTGAGGTTGGAGTGGCTCTCGCTCCCCCTGTGCTGCTCGGCCTAGTCCCCTAAAGGGGAGGAGGCCTTGATCAAGTAACTGCTTAGTGACCGCAGCACTAGGACTAAACATATACACTCCCATTTTTGCCATGATATCACAACCCCATAAATTAATTGGCAGATGATCCAGGACAAATGGCTGAAAATGACCAGAGTGCCCTTCCTCATCTCTCCAAACAAGGATCGCACTGCTCTGCTGTGGGTCAGTTGCTTGCCCAACCCCCTGTAGGGAAGTCATAGAGGTTGTCAGGGGCCATTGGGCTGGCCAATGTTTTTTAGATATCACAGACACATCTGCTCCAGTGTCTAATATTCCTTTAAAGGGCTTTTCTTGTATAAATATAGTCCTCTCAGGCCTCTCTTGTTTTATGCTTTGTACCCAATAGATATCAGAAGATCTAAATCCTCTCTGTCCACATGGGGAATTAGCAGTCTCCCCGGGAGGTAAAGGCACAAGTATTAGTTGTGCTAATTTTTGACCGGCTGGGATCGATACCACGTGTTTCAGGGCAGAGGCCATAACTTTGATTTCTCCAGTAAAATCCTGGTCAATTTTGCCAGGTGTAATCTGTATCCCTTTAAGGGCTGAGCTACTTCGCCCTAACAGCAATCCAGCCACTCCCGGGGGAAGGGGGCCGAAGACCCCCGTGGGGAGAGCTTGTGTCCCCATCTCTGGGGTCAATACTGAGCAGGTGGAAGAACAGAGGTCCAATCCTGCACTGCCTGGGGTGGCACGGAGGAGGCTGGAGACTGATCTTAGGGGGTTGTTAGAAGATGCACTTGTGGCCGAGAAGAGGGAGGGACTGCCCCATGGTTTTGCGGGGCCAGGGGCTGGCCCCTTCTCCAGTTTCCCGAAAACGGGCGGCCATTGTGATTTGTTGCTGACTTGCAATCTTTAGCCCAGTGCTTCCCTTTACCACAGCGTGGACATGTGCCAGGTGATTTTTCTCTCTTTAACCTGGCCTGGCGTGGGCATTGCGTCATCCAATGTCCTATTTGTCCACAAGAAAAGCAACGCCCTGGGGGTCTAGCATCCCGAGAATGCCGCTGACCTCTGTATTTTAGAAATTCAGTAACAGTCTTTCCTTGAGGAGCGGCGGCTAAAGTAAGGCCTTGTACATGGGAGAGTCCAATATCAGCACACAGTGAAATTAAGTCCGTGATTCCTCCCTTATTCCTATGGGGTCTGATAGCCGCCTGACAGGCGGCATTGGCATTTTCATAAGCTATGTGTCTAACTATAATCCTCCTTGCGTTCTCATCTTGTACTAAGCGGTCTGCAGTTTCCATTAATCGAGACAAAAATTCTAGATAAGGTTCATTCGGTCCCTGTTTAACTTCTACTAGATTTTTTGTATGATTGGAATTGCGTAACCTTTTCCAAGCCTCTCTCGCCACAGCATTTATTTGTAAATAGGCCTCCTTTGCATAACCCAATTGATCTTCAGTGTTTTTATAGGTTCCCTCTCCTAACAACTGATCAAAAGTGTAAGGCAGGTTCTTAGACCCATTTGTTTCAATTTTAGCCCGACACTGTGCAGTGAACTCTGTCTCCCATAATAAGTACTCTCCCGCACTAAGGCATGCTCTGGCAAGCCGCTTCCAGTCATTTGGGCATGCAATACCAGCACACACGGCTTCCAATATTACTTGAGTAAAAGGGGCAGTTGGCCCATATTGGGAGCAGGCACTTTTTAAATCCTGTAATAGTTTAACAGGAACAGGTTGATGGTATACTTGTTCATCATGATCAACTAAACTAGGGAAGCATCGAGGCCCTGAAATATCTTCCCTCTCTCTAGCAGCCTGAGTCAGGTTTAATTGCGATGCACTGTGCCTGGTTGTAGTGCCTGTTAAAAGGGACTTGTTGCTAGGGCCTTTAGGCTTGCCTAAAGGTTGAAAAAGGGATTGAGGCCGTAAGGCTGCAGCCGGAGGCGGTGGGTGTGATGGGTAAGGTTTAGAATCAGACACCATAGTGGCCTGAGGGTCATCTTTCTTTCCTACTTCTGGGGGGGCTCTCTGCTCCATCCCCATTTTCGATAGAAAATGTAGCATTTCTTCTAACTTCTTCTCCATCGTAGCCATCCGGCCCTCCATTGACTCATCATAACTTTCCTCCTTGATATTCAAACCTGAATTCTGATACTCAATATCTACTGGTTGTTGTTCCCTTTTCAAGATCTCACTTAGACTCTCTTGGGCTGCGGCATATGGCTCAGCCTCAGGTTTTTCAGAAGGGTCCTTTAACTCATAAGTTTCCCTTAATTCAAGATTAAGTTCAGCATTCTCATGTTGAGGATCTATGCATTCACTTACTAGATTCCATACATCAATAGCCTCTACTGGGGTCTTTTCGGGGCCATATACATTATAATATTCTTGAATTCTTTTTCCTATCTGCTGCCAGGTTTTTTGGAATTCCTCCTCTAAAAACCTCGGGCATGCCTCCTCGACAAACTGTAGGAAGCTCTGAAGCACCCCTTTTTCCACCCACGTTCCGTAGGCTTCAAGTAGGCCTGTTAAGATTGGTACAAATGACCTATGGCTATTAACTTGACCCATAATTTTTACTCCTGACTATACACTCTCTTAAGATCCTCTCTTAATAGTCCTACGATGTGTTACTCACCACAGCGGGGTCCTCCACCATCATCCCAGATTTTCAGGGTCCCTGTTCGGGCGCCAGGTGCTGGGGCCTACCGGCAGCAAATTGGGGTTCCTGAAATAGGGGGCAGGGACTGGAAAAAAATAGAAGAGAGACAAACACATCGGGTCCGGGAGGTCTGCAGCCCAGGCAAAAACTGCAGCGCCCCGTTTATTCTCAACTCAAAGCTTATATCCCTTCTTGAGACCAGGGCACTGCCAGGTGTTACATCCAGATGGTTAATCATGGAACTGTTGGGGGTTACATTCATATGGTAAATCTCAGATCAATTGAACAGGAGAAGGCCAAAAAACAATAAGACAATCAAGCAATTATCTGATGCAAATCAAAGTACAGTTTGATTCCATTCTTGCTCCCAACATACTCATCCTCCGGATCTCCACTCCTCATCCTCCAGATCTCCACTCCTCATCCTCCAGATCTCCTCACTCCTCATCCTCCAGACCTCCTCTCCTTTTCCTCCCAGACCCCATCTCAGTCTCCAGGGTCCTGGGCTCTAGCCATCCCATCTGTTGACCACAGGGAAAGGACCCCCACTGAGGCCTCATCCTGCTCCACAGGAGACACATGTGGCCTCACCTGGCTCTGCCTGAGAGGCTGGCAGAGTAGACGCTTGAGCCAAGCCCATACTTGGCTCCCACGAGCCCATTGGTAAGAAAGAGAGCAGAGTTCACAGAGGAAAAATGTATCTCCTGGACTGTCACTGACCCAAGGGAGGTGAGTCCGTTCCTGAGCTAGGCCGAATCCCTCAGAGCCTGTGGAAACCTCTTCCCTGAACACATTGTGCTCATGAGTCCTTCTGCAGCCAAACCTCTGCACCCCTGTCAGCCTAATCTCTCCGCACTCCCGTTGCTGGAAGCCCCACTTCCAGCCCAGTCTGTTATTGTCAGGAGGCCTCCCTGTCAGCTCTCCCACAGGGCTCCATCTGCACCCTTCCACAGTGGGGAAACTGAGGCTGGGCCACTCAGGAAAGTGTGTGTCTCCATTCACCAGGCCTTGAGCACCCTCCTGGAGACACAGGACCTTGAATCATCAGCCTGTGGGTGAGGCCATGAGTTTGAGGGTTCAGGAGCCAAGGAGGACTCCAGACAGAGTTCATCAAGACTCCCCTCCCCTGAGGATCCCTCCCCTCACCTGAGGACCCCTTTCCCTCCCCTGAGGACCCTCCCCTGCCCTGAGGACCCCTGCCCTCACCTGAGAACCACTCCCTTCCCCTACCCTGAGGACCGCTCCCCTTACCTCCCCTGAGGACCTCCCCCCTCCTCTGAGGAACCCTCCACTCACCTGAGGACCCCTCCTCTCCCCTGAGGTGTCTCCATGAGCCCGTGCTTCTCCCCTGAGGTGTCTCCATGAGCCCTTGCTTCTCTCCTGAGGTGTCTCCATGAGCCCGTGCTTCTCCCCTGAGGTGTCTCCATGAGCCCGTGCTTCTCCCCTGAGGTCTCTCCATGAGCCCGTGCTTCTCCCCTGAGGTGTCTCCATGAGCCCGTGCTTCTCCCCTGAGCTGTCTCCATGAGCCCGTGCTTCTCCCCTGAGGTGTCTCCATGAGCCCGTGCTTCTCCCCTGAGGTGTCTCCATGAGCCCTTGCTTCTCCCCTGAGGTGTCTCCATGAGCCCGTGCTTCTCCCCTGAGGTCTCTCCATGAGCCCGTGCTTCTCCCCTGAGGTCTCTCCATGAGCCCGTGCTTCTCCCCTGAGCTGTCTCCATGAGCCCGTGCTTCTCCCCTGAGGTGTCTCCATGAGCCCGTGCTTCTCCCCTGAGGTGTCTCCATGAGCCCGTGCTTCTCCCCTGAGGTGTCTCCATGAGCCCGTGCTTCTCCCCTGAGGTGTCTCCATGAGCCCGTGCTTCTCCCCTGAGGTGTCTCCATGAGCCCTTGCTTCTCCCCTGAGGTGTCTCCATGAGCCCGTGCTTCTCCCCTGAGGTCTCTCCATGAGCCCGTGCTTCTCCCCTGAGGTGTCTCCATGAGCCCTTGCTTCTCCCCTGAGGTGTCTCCATGAGCCCGTGCTTCTCCCCTGAGGTGTCTCCATGAGCCCGTGCTTCTCCCCTGAGGTGTCTCCATGAGCCCGTGCTTCTCCCCTGAGGTGTCTCCATGAGCCCGTGCTTCTCCCCTGAGCTGTCTCCATGAGCCCGTGCTTCTCCCCTGAGGTGTCTCCATGAGCCCGTGCTTCTCCCCTGAGGTGTCTCCATGAGCCCTTGCTTCTCCCCTGAGGTGTCTCCATGAGCCCGTGCTTCTCCCCTGAGGTGTCTCCATGAGCCCGTGCTTCTCCCCTGAGGTGTCTCCATGAGCCCGTGCTTCTCCCCTGAGGTGTCTCCATGAGCCCGTGCTTCTCCCCTGAGGTGTCTCCATGAGCCCGTGCTTCTCCCCTGAGGTGTCTCCATGAGCCCGTGCTTCTCCCCTGAGGTGTCTCCATGAGCCCGTGCTTCTCCCCTGAGGTGTCTCCATGAGCCCGTGCTTCTCCCCTGAGGTGTCTCCATGAGCCCTTGCTTCTCCCCTGAGGTGTCTCCATGAGCCCGTGCTTCTCCCCTGAGGTGTCTCCATGAGCCCGTGCTTCTCCCCTGAGGTGTCTCCATGAGCCCGTGCTTCTCCCCTGAGGTGTCTCCATGAGCCCTTGCTTCTCCCCTGAGCTGTCTCCATGAGCCCGTGCTTCTCCCCTGAGGTGTCTCCATGAGCCCGTGCTTCTCCCCTGAGGTGTCTCCATGAGCCCGTGCTTCTCCCCTGAGGTGTCTCCATGAGCCCGTGCTTCTCCCCTGAGGTGTCTCCATGAGCCCGTGCTTCTCCCCTGAGGTGTCTCCATGAGCCCGTGCTTCTCCCCTGAGGTGTCTCCATGAGCCCGTGCTTCTCCCCTGAGGTGTCTCCATGAGCCCGTGCTTCTCCCCTGAGGTGTCTCCATGAGCCCGTGCTTCTCCCCTGAGGTGTCTCCATGAGCCCGTGCTTCTCCCCTGAGGTGTCTCCATGAGCCCGTGCTTCTCTCCTGAGGCATCTCCAGGGACAGTACCCTGAGCAGTCCCTTTCTGCAGTGCTAACTCCTCCTTTTCTGTTCTCTCCTGTTCCTCAAAAATAAAATTACAGGGGAGTTTGGCCTATCTGTGGAGTACTTGCCTAGCATGCACAAAGACCTGGGTTTGGTTACTCAGTACCACTTATATAGAAAAAAAAAGCCAGAAGTGGTGCTGAGGCTCAAGTGGTAGAGCTCTACCCTTGAGGAAAGTCCAAGGACAGTGGTCAGACCCTGAGTTCAAACCCAGGACTGGCAAAAAATTAATTAATTAATTAATAATAAAATAAAATAAAATTACAGAAGAGACAAGTACAAACATAGGAAGGCTTTGGGATTTGGTACAAGTCATATCACAGGAGACTATGAACACGTGTTAGCTAGTCATTTAACAGCCATATTCCCAGCCCCACCCCCCAAATTTTTAAGTTTTTTTTACCATCAGCAGACAAGATACTATTGTATCCAGAATCCTCACTGAACTGAAACCCCAGAGCAATGAACCAGACTGCCTCTCCCTCCTGGGATTGGCCCATCAGGCCTGGCTGGCCACATCCATCTTACCCTTTCTGTGTCCTCTGGAGCAGTCTGTAGGGCAGGGTAGGCAGGATACATGCAGGGGGCAGGCATGCTCAGATGAGGCCCCGCCCCACCCCTCCCTACCCTCATCAGGGACCCACAGGCCCCAGCCCACACTGCACTGAGGAGTTTCTGCAAGGACCTCTCTCACTGTGGAATACCCCCACAGTGCTTTCTGCCTCTCCAAAAAAGCCCATGTAGAACCCAGTCCTTGAGTACACAGCTAGACACAGACTCCTCCCAGTCTCCACGGACACCTGGAGCCAAACGTCCTGAGAGCCAGTCCGGCAGGACAGGGGCACCCAGGCCTCGGCTGGAATCCCAGCTCTTACCTGGAGGGCAGGAGCCTTGCAGAAAGCTGGGCGAGCAGCAGGAGAGCTGGCCTCTGAGGAGCCCCCACCCACACAGGCATAAGCAGACAGAGCCCAAAGCCCTGAAGGAGCCACCCACACCAGACCACCAGATCGGAAACCCCAGGGCTCAGGAGAGAAAGGCCCAGAGCTCAGGAAATCCTCCTAGGGCTGTGCACAGAGACAGCTGAGCCGCAGGTCGGCTCCACAGGCCTGGAGGTTTCTGCTGCAGTCTGTCTCATTGTGCTGGGAGTGGCTGGTACCACAGTGATTCCAACCAGCCCCCAAACCCCAGAGGGCAGCCCCACCCTGTATAAGGCAGTGGGGATTTGAGTGCAGTGCCCTCCATCCATGCTGTGGGTTCTCACTGGAGATGAGGGAGCGTTCCTCATTCTGCTGTGTTCCCAGAGGACAGGAGCAACCTGAGGGAGTGTCCTGATCCAGACAAGAGTCCCTGCACCCCGCCACATCAGGAGGAATTCCCAGCAGACTCCCCCACTAGGACAGCCTGGCCAGAAGCAGTGGGCTGAGAGGTCCTCAGTGGTGTCCCAGGAGGCCCTCAGGGAAGGACTCTGGAAAGGGGGAATTTGTGCAAGCCTCAAGCACAGTGTCTACTAGTGGCAGCTGGGACTCACAGTGCTTCACCCTGCACAAAAAACTTCCCCAGAGCCACCCAGATCCCTGGCTAGGGCACACAGCCCCTCCCACTGTTCACCAAGAAGGCCCCAAGGCTCAAACTGACTCTGCGCAGCACGGAATCTCAGTGGGCTGTGGTGCTGGCAAGCATGGGGAAGACTGCCCTAACCCTGGCCAGGGCCCCTCTGGCCAGGCCCCTGCCAGCAGGACGTCTCTGAGAGTCCCCATTCCTCAGTGGGGACTATGGGATGAGCTGTCCCTGTTCTCCCATCTTAATCTGGCACTCCTGGCCAGACAGGAGTGTCAGACAGGAGTGGCTGGTGTTATGTGAAGCAGGGTGTATCTGGGGCTAAATGAACACAATGCATCTACATAGTCCTCAGTGCTGGGAGCCGAGTGCAGGGTCAGGCTGGCCCGTGAATCTGCATCACTGAGTAAGATCACCACACAAAGAAATGATCTGTCATGTATGAACACTATGCCTAACTTTGAGCTATATCGTCGGTATTGTGAATCACTTTCTGCTTAGACTTGATTACCATTGGGTACGAATGTGTGATTGCTTTATCACTCTCTGCTGAGACCTATAGTGAGAGTAAACACATGGACCTGCCCACCTTTGTGTTGATAAGCTCCTGCACCCTATATTAGCTGAATGGACTTCCTCAATAAACGAGTTCCTGCCTGGACAGGTCTCCCTGATGCGTCTGATTCTCCTCCAGTAAGGGAGGGCTGGGTGCAGGCAGTCAGTCAGCCATCTCCTTTCTTGGCTCGTCCTGGTTGGGGCGTATTCTGTCTATCCCCCCAACACTCAGAGCAGGGCCTCTGAGCTCTCCCCATGCAGCCAGGCATCTAGAATTTAAAGGTAGCTTGTCTCACCGCTTGGGCCCTGGGAGCTGGCTAAATGTCAGCACATCAGGGATTCAGTTATCTTATTTGTTGCCCCAGCATCTGGCTAGGAGCTGAGATGGCTGTGGCTCTGATACCTGTGGCTCCGTTTCCTTTTTTATTGCCCCCAGCATCTAATTAGGAGCCCAGGATGGCTGTGCTCAGCTATTTAATGTAACTTTCCCTTGTGGAATATATCACAATTTTCCAGGTTGTTACAACAGCTCACCTCATCTGACACAGCCCATCTCATCTATTCCTCTACTGGGCCTTTAGTCACAAGGTCAACTGCTTAGCAGCACTTCACCCCAGGGTTGGTCATGCCTTAAGGTAAATCTCAATCATCAGAAAACAGAGAAGGCTCAGTTTTAGACATTGAATGGGAGTCTTTATTGGAGAGCCAGTATCTGTAGGTGGACTCCTGTCTCAAAGCCCTGCAGCCCAGTACAGAGCTGGAACAAAGCTTCTAAAGACAAAAACCATGTGCTTGGGTGGAGACCAGACCTTAACAAACATAGGCCTTATCTGTGAATAGCTCAGGTGCAAACAGAAATCTCCATTTGGGGAAGCAGCTCTAGGCTCAACTTAAACATCATTTTCCATATACAGAGATGATCAGAGGCAAGCAAATCAGAGCATTTAGGGGAAACCAAAGGCAAGTATTCTCTATAAGGCTATGATATCTACATGTCTCAGGGGCAGAGCCCTCCTAGCTCACCTTGAGATGGGTAATGGCATTCAGTGAATGGCCTCTCTCACCTCTATGCTTTTCAGCACTGGATGGAGAATTCCCTCTACCCAGCAAGAAGTACTAGGATGTCCAGGAAACAAGGTGATATTACTTATGTCAGATCTTCCTATTTCAGCCACCAACATGCCCACCAACCTGACATCCCACCCAAGCCAGCCTCAAGAGACTCTGCAACACTCCTCAGGTGTCAGTCCCCTGCCTCTTTCCCTACGAGACAGGGTCGTACACTTTGTCCCCCAGGCAAGCGCTGATACCAAGGGGTAAGACAGCTTGAGAAGGCACAGGAACCTCCACCCAGCTCCAGGGCTACAGGTCCAGAAACCAAGCAGCTCTAGCCCTCCTGGACAGAGGGCTCCTGCTGCCTGCCTGCAAACTAGCCCACTTCCCTCCTGATCTGCAAGGGTTGTCTTAGGAAGATCTTAATGAGCACTTAGTTATATTTTGTACAAGTTTGCTCATGGAAATAAAGATGGGAGGAGCAACCCTACAAAATTAATCCAGCATGACTACTATCTGGTGTGCTATACAGGAATTCAATCATTAGGATACAACTAAGCCAAACTCAGAGGGAAATAAGAGTTTGCATTACAGGGAAGGTGAGGTCAGGTGTAGAAGGTGAGGTCAGGGGTAGAAGGTGAGGTCAGGGGTAGAAGGTGAGGTCAGGTGTAGAAGGTGAGGTCAGGTGTAGAAGGTGAGCTCAGGGGTAGAAGGTGAGGTCAGGGATAGAAGGTGAGGTCAGGTGTAGAAGGTGAGGTCAGGTGTGTGAGGTGAGGTCAGGTGTAGAAGGTGAGGTCAGGTGTAGAAGGTGAGGTCAGGTGTGGGAGGTGAGGTGAGGTGTAGAAGGTGAGGTCAGGTGTAGAAGGTGAGGTCAGGTGTGGGAGGTGAGGTCAGGTGTAGAAGGTGAGGTCAGGTGTAGAAGGTGAGGTCAGGGGTAGAAGGTGAGGTCAGGGGTAGAAGGTGAGGTCAGGTGTGGGAGGTGAGGTCAGGTGTAGAAGGTGAGGTCAGGTGTGGGAGGTGAGGTTAGGTGTGGGAGGTGAGGTCAGGTGTAGAAGGTGAGGTCAGGGATAGAAGGTGAGGTCAGGTGTGGGAGGTGAGGTCAGGTGTAGAAGGTGAGGTCAGGTGTAGAAGGTGAAGTCAGGGGTGGAAGGTGAGGTCAGGTGTAGAGGTGAGGTCAGGTGTAGAAGGTGAGGTCAGCTGTGGGAGGTGAGGTCAGGGGTAGAAGGTGAGGTCAGGTGTAGAAGGTGAGGTCAGGTGTAGAAGGTGAGGTCAGGGGTAGAAGGTGAGGTCAGGTGTGGGAGGTGAGGTCAGGGATAGAAGGTGAGGTCAGGTGTAGAAGGTGAGGAAAGGTGTAGAAGGTGAGGTCAGGGGTAGAAGGTGAGGTCAAGTGTAGAAGGTGAGGTCAGGGATAGAAGGTGAGGTCAGGTGAAGAAGGTGAGGTAAGGTGTGGAAGGTGAGGTCAGGTGTAGAAGGTGAGGTCAGGTGTAGAAGGTGAGGTCAGGTGTAGAAGGTGAGGTCAGGTGTGGGAGGTGAGGTCAGGTGTAGAAGGTGAGGTCAGGTGTAGAAGGTGAGGTCAAGTGTGTGAGGTGAGGTCAGGTGTAGAAGGTGAGGTCAGGTGTAGAAGGTGAGGTCAGGTGTGTGAGGTGAGGTCAGGTGTAGAAGGTGAGGTCAGGTGTAGAAGGTGAGGTCAGGGGTAGAAGGTGAGGTCAGGTGTAGAAGGTGAGGTCAGGGGTAGAAGGTGAGGTCAGAGGTAGAAGGTGAGGTCAGGGGTAGAAGGTGAGGTCAGGTGTAGAAGGTGAGGTCAGGTGTGTGAGGTGAGGTCAGGTGTAGAAGGTGAGGTCAGGGGTAGAAGGTGAGGTCAGGTGTAGAAGGTGAGGTCAGGGGTAGAAGGTGAGGTCAGGGGTAGAAGGTGAGGTCAGGTGTAGAAGGTGAGGTCAGGTGTGGGAGGTGAGGTCAGGTGTAGAAGGTGAGGTCAGGTGTAGAAGGTGAACTCAGGTGTAGAAGGTGACGTCAGGTGTGGGAGGTGAGGTCAGGTGTAGAAGGTGAGGTCAGGTGTAGAAGGTGAGGTCAGGGGTAGAAGGTGAGGTCAGGTGTGGGAGGTGAGGTCAGGTGTAGAAGGTGAGGTCAGGTGTGGGAGGTGAGGTCAGGTGTGGGAGGTGAGGTCAGGTGTAGAAGGTGAGGTCAGGGATAGAAGGTGAGGTCAGGTGTGGGAGGTGAGGTCAGGTGTAGAAGGTGAGGTCAGGTGTAGAAGGTGAGGTCAGGGGTAGAAGGTAGGTCAGGTGTAGAAGGTGAGGTCAGGTGTAGAAGGTGAGGTCAGGTGTGTGAGGTGAGCTCAGGTGTGTGAGGTGAGCTCAGGTGTTGAAGGTGAGGTCAGGTGTGTGAGGTGAGGTCCGGTGTAGAAGGTGAGCTCAGGGGTAGAAGGTGAGGTCAGGTGTAGAAGGTGAGGTCAGGTGTGGGAGGTGAGGCCAGGGGTAGAAGGTGAGGTCAGGTGTAGAAGGTGAGGTCAGGTGTAGAAGGTGAGGTCAGGGGTAGACGGTGAGGTCAGGTGTGGGAGGTGAGGTCAGGGATAGAAGGTGAGGTCAGGTGTAGAAGGTGAGGTCAGGGGTAGAAGGTGAGGTCAGGGGTAGAAGGTGAGGTCAGGTGTAGAAGGTGAGTTCAGGTGTGGAAGGTGAGGTCAGGTGTAGAAGGTGAGGTCAGGTGTAGAAGGTGAGGTCAGGTGTAGAAGGTGAGGTCAGGTGTAGAGGTGAGGTCAGGGGTAGAAGTTGAGGTCAGGTGTAGAAGGTGAGGTCAGGGGTAGAAGGTGAGGTCAGGTGTAGAAGGTGAGGTCAGGGATAGAAGGTGAGGTCAGGGATAGAAGGTGAGGTCAGGTGTAGAAGTTGAGGTCAGGTGTAGAAGGTGAGGTCAGGGATAGAAGGTGAGGTCAGTGGTAGAAGGTGAGGTCAGGTGTAGAAGGTGAGGTCAGGGGTAGAAGGTGAGGTCAGGTGTAGAAGGTGAGGTCAGGGGTAGAAGGTGAAGTCAGGTGTAGAAGGTGAGGTCAGGTGTAGAAGGTGAGGTCAGGGATAGAAGGTGAGGTCAGGTGTAGAAGGTGAGGTCAGGTGTAGAAGGTGAGGTCAGGGGTAGAGGGAGGTCAGGTGTAGAAGGTGAGGTCAGGTGTGGGAGGTGAGGTCAGGTGTAGAAGGTGAGGTCAGGGGTAGAAGGTGAGGTCAGGGGTAGAAGGTGAGGTCAGGGATAGAAGGTGAGGTCAGGGGTAGAAGGTGAGGTCAGGGATAGAAGTTGAGGTCAGGTGTAGAAGGTGAGGTCAGGTGTAGAAGGTGAGGTCAGGGGTAGAAGGTGAGGTCAGGGGTAGAAGGTGAGGTCAGGGGTGGAAGGTGAGGTCAGGTATAGAAGGTGAGGTCAGGTGAAGAAGGTGAGGTCAGGGGTAGAAGGTGAGGTCAGGTGTAGAAGGTGAGGTCAGGGGTAGAAGGTGAGGTCAGGTGTGGGAGGTGAGGTCAGGGGTAGAAGGTGAGGTCAGGTGTGGGAGGTGAGGTCAGGTGTGGAATGTGAGGTCAGGTGTAGAGGTGAGGTCAGGGGTAGAAGTTGAGGTCAGGTGTGGGAGGTGAGGTCAGGTGTAGAAGGTGAGGTCAGGTGTAGAAGGTGAGGTCAGGGGTAGAAGGTGAGGTCAGGGATAGAAGGTGAGGTCAGGGATAGAAGGTGAGGTCAGGGGTAGAAGGTGAGGTCAGGTGTAGAAGGTGAGGTCAGGGGTAGAAGGTGAGGTCAGGGATAGAAGGTGAGGTCAGGGATAGAAGGTGAAGTCAGGTGTAGAAGGTGAGGTCAGGGGTAGAAGGTGAAGTCAGGTGTGGGAGGTGAGCTCAGGTGTAGAAGGTGAGGTCAGGTGTGGGAGGTGAGGTCAGGTGTAGAGGTGAGGTCAGATGTGGGAGGTGAGCTCAGGGGTAGAAGTGAGGTCAGGTGTAGAAGGTGAAGTCAGGTGTAGAAGGTGAGGTCAGGTGTAGAAGGTGAGGTCAAGGGTAGAAGGTGAGCTCAGGTGTGGGAGGTGAGGTCACATGTAGAAGGTGAGGTCAGGTGTGGGATGTGATGTCAGGTGTAGAAGGTGAGGTCAGGGGTAGAAGGTGAGGTCAGGTGTGGGAGGTGATGTCAGGTGTAGAAGGTGAGGTCAGGGGTAGAAGTTGAGGTCAGGTTTGGGAGGTGATGTCAGGTGTAGAAGGTGAGGTCAGGGATAGAAGGTGAGGTCAGGGGTAGAAGGTGAGCTCAGGAGTAGAAGTGAGGTCAGGTGTAGAAGGTGAGGTCAGGTGTAGAAGGTGAGGTCAGGTGTAGAAGGTGAGGTCAGGGATAGAAGGTGAGGTCAGGGGTAGAAGGTGAGCTCAGGAGTAGAAGTGAGGTCAGGTGTAGAAGGTGAGGTCAGGTGTAGAAGGTGAGGTCAGGGGTAGAAGGTGAGGTCAGGGATAGAAGGTGAGCTCAGAAGTAGAAATGAGGTCAGGTGTAGAAGGTGAGGTCAGGAGTAGAAGGTGAGGTCAGGGGTAGAAGGTGAGGTCAGGTGTAGAAGGTGAGGTCAGGGGTAGAAGGTGAGGTCAGGGATAGAAGGTGAGCTCAGGAGTAGAAGTGAGGTCAGGTGTAGAAGGTGAGGTCAGGTGTAGAGGTGAGGTCAGGGGTAGAAGGTGAGGTCAGGGGTAGAAGGTGAGGTCAGAGATAGAAGGTGAGCTCAGGTGTAGAAGGTGAGGTCAGGTGTAGAAGGTGAGGTCAGGTGTAGAAGGTGAGGTCAGGGGTAGAAGGTGAGGTCAGGTGTAGAAGGTGAGGTCAGGGATAGAAGGTGAGGTCAGGGGTAGAAGGTGAGGTCAGGTGTAGAAGGTGAGGTCAGGGATAGAAGGTGAGATCAGGTGTAGAAGGTGAGGTCAGGGGTAGAAGGTGAGTTCAGGCGTAGAAGGTGAGGTCAGGTGTAGAAGGTGAGGTCAGGGATAGAAGGTGAGGTCAGGGGTAGAAGGTGAGGTCAGGTGTAGAAGGTGAGGTCAGGGATAGAAGGTGAGGTCAGGGGTAGAAGGTGAGGTCAGGTGTAGAAGGTGAGGTCAGGTGTGGGAGGTGAGGTCAGGTGTAGAAGGTGAGGTCAGGTGTAGAAGGTGAGGTGAGGTGTAGAAGGTGAGGTCAGGTGTAAAGGTGAGGTCAGGTGTAGAAGGTGAGGTGAGGTGTGGGAGGTGAGGTCAGGTGTAGAAGGTGAGGTCAGGTGTGGGAGGTGAGGTCAGGTGTAGGAGGTGAGGTCAGGGGTAGAATTTGAGGTCAGGGGTAGAAGGTGAGGTCAGGTGTGGGAGGTGAGGTCAGGTGTGGGAGGTGAGGTCAGGTGTAGGAGGTGAGGTCAGGGGTAGAAGGTGAGGTCAGGGGTAGGAGGTGAGGTCAGGTGTGGGAGGTGAGGTCAGGGGTAGAAGGTGAGGTCAGGGGTAGAAGGTGAGGTCAGGTGTAGAAGGTGAGGTCAGGTGTAGAAGGTGAGGTCAGGGATAGAAGGTGAGGTCAGGGGTAGAAGTGAGGTCAGGGGTAGAAGGTTAGGTCAGGGGTAGAAGGTGAGGTCAGGTGTAGAAGGTGAGCTCAGGGGTAGAAGGTGAGGTCAGGGGTGGAAGGGGAGGTCAGGGATAGAAGGTGAGGTCAGGGGTAGAAGGGGAGGTCACGTATAAGAAGGTGAGGTCAGGGGTAGAAGGTGAGGTCAGGGATAGAAGGTGAGGTCAGGTGTAGAAGGTGAGGTCAGGTGTAGAAGGTGAGGTCACGGGTAGAAGGTGAGGTCAGGGGTAGAAGGTGAGGTCAGGTGTAGAAGGTGAGGTCAGGTGTAGAAGGTGAGGTCACGGGTAGAAGGTGAGGTCAGGGTAGAAGGTGAGGTCAGGTGTAGAAGGTGAGGTCAGGGATAGAAGGTGAAGTCAGGTGTAGAAGGTGAGGTCAGGTGTAGAAGGTGAGGTCAGGTGTAGAAGGTGAGGTCACGGGTAGAAGGTGAGGTCAGGTGTAGAAGGTGAGGTCAGGGGTAGAAGGGGAGGTCACGTATAAGAAGGTGAGGTCAGGTGTAGAAGGTGAGGTAAGGTGTAGAAGGTGAGGTCAGGTGTGGGAGGTGAGGTCAGGTGTAGAAGGTGAGGTCAGGTGTAGAAGGTGAGGTCAGGGGTAGAAGGTGAGGTCAGGTGTAGAAGGTGAGGTCAGGTGTGAAAAATGAGGTCAGGTGTAGAAGGTGAGGTCAGGTGTGGAAGGTGAGGTCAGGGGTGGAAGGTGAGGTCAGGGGTAGAAGGTGAGGTCAGGTGTATAAGTTGAGGTCAGGGGTAGAAGGTGAGGTCAGGTGTAGAAGTTGAGGTCAGGTGTAGAAGGTGAGGTCAGGTGTAGAAGGTGAGGTCAGGTGTAGAAGGTGAGGTCAGGTGTAGAAGGTGAGGTCACGTGTAAGGAGGTGAGGTCACGTGTAGGGAAGGTGTGGCTTGGCTGGTTGCTGAAGTGGTATCAGAGCCTGGGCCTCTCCCCCACCCCTCCTGATCTGCTGGTCACCTGCCAGGTTCTATCCTGGGTGTGGCCGCAGAGTATCAGCAGGTGACTGCCTCCCGGTGGAAGTTTCACCTCCCATTTGGAAGTCGTTCAGGGGGTGAGGCTGGCAGGAGGGGAAGCCTTTCTGGATGGAGATTACACTCACAAACGTGCCTTCCCTTGTTCTCACAACCAATTCCTGCACAGCGGAGGTGCCTGTTCTGCCAGAGGAGTGTTAATTCCCCAGGTGAGAAATGCTTCCCTCCAGAAGGAGGCACGCTGTTTTCTCCCTTGGAAGCAAACATGGCACTTTTTTTGTGGGTTGTGCGGCTTCAACTCAGGGCCTGAATGCTGTCCCTGAGCTTCTCTGTGCTCAAGGCTTGCCCTCCACCACTTGAGCCACAGTGCCACTTCCATTTATTTAGTTAATTGGAGATTAGGCTCACGGGGACTTTTCTGCCCCCTCTTGACTTCAACCCACAATCTTCAGATCTCAGCCTCCTCATTAGCTAGGATTTTAGGCATGAGCCACCAAGCTTCCAGCTAAACATGGCACTTCTGAATATCTAAATACTGTATTTCTGAGTTGCTTTCAGCAGGCCTCATTTTGCTCCACATACCCTCTCTCATTTTCCCCTAAAAGACTTTGGTCCCTTAATCTTAAAGGCAGCAGATGAATGAATGTCTTCTGTATTTGCTCTAAACTCACCATACCTCATTTTCCTACTGTCTATCCTGCTTCATTTCCCCAAATATGACTTTGGTCCCTTAATCTTAAGGGAAGTAGATGGGCAAGCTTTAAACTTTAAGTGTTGAATTCCTGGTAGACATTTACCATGCCTCATTTTCCCTAGGCTATCCTGCCTTAGTGTGAACTCACCTATTAAACATGGTGTTTTGGAGGGTTTTGGTGGGGGGGTGGTGTTTTTTGGTTTTTGTTTTGCCCACTCTGAGGCTTGAACTCAGCCTGGTTACTCTCCTTGGACACTGCCACCTGAGCCAGTGTACCTCCGGCTTTTTCTGTGTATGTGGTACCTCAGAATTGAACCCAGGGCTTTGTGCATGCCATGCAAACACTCTACCATTAAGCTACAAGCCAGCCCCAAACATGGTGATTTGAACTTGTCTATTACAGAAAGAAATTACAAGTTGGGCCAAAAAAAAAAAGGACTACTACTCCAAATCCATGCACCCTCAACTATTATACATAAAAAGACTTTCATTTTTCAAACGCAGGCACTGGTGGCTCAGATAATCCTAGCTACTCAGGATGCTGAGATTCAAGGACTGAGGTCCAAAGCCAGCCGTGGCAGGACAATCTGTGAAACTATTATCTCCAATAAACTATCCAGAAAAATCTGGAAATGGTGTTGTGATAGAAGTGGTAGAGAACTAGCCTGGTGCAGAATGAAGCTCAGAGACAGGACCCAGACCCTGAGGTCAATTCCCAGGAAGTGAAAAAAAATCTGAAATAACTTTAGCAAACTAATAATCCTGGTGAGGACATGGGGGACACATGGTGAGGACAAGGTGGGGACAGGGTGAGGACATGCTAAGGATAAGGTGAGGACATAAGGTGAGACATGAGAAGGACATGGTGGGAATATGGTGAGGACATGGTGGAGACATGAGAAGGATATGGTGGGGATATGGTGAGGACATGGAAGAGACATGGGGGGAACATGGTGAGGACATGGTGGAGACATGGTGAAAATATGGTGAGGACATGGTGGAGACATGGTGAGGACATGGTGAGACATGGTGAGGATATGCTGAGGATATGGTGAGGACATGGTGAGACATGAGAAGGATATGGTGGGGATATGGTGAGGACATGGAGGAGACATGGGGGGAACATAGTGAGGACATGGTGGAGACATGGTGAGAACATGGTGAGACATGGTGAGGATATGCTGAGGATATGGTGGGGACATGGTGAGGACATGCTGGAGACTAGGTTGAGACGTGGTGAAGACATGATGGAGACATGGTGGGGATATGATGGGGACATGGTAAGGACATGGTGGGGATATGGTGAGGACATGGTGGGGACATGGTGAGGACATGGTGGGGACATGGTAAGGACATGGTGGAAACATGGTGAGGACATGGTGAAGACATGGTGAGGATATGGTGAGGATATGGTGGAAACATGGTGGAGACATGGTGAGGATGTGGTGAGGCCATGGTGAGGACATGGTGAGGATATGGTAAGGACATGGTGAGGATATGGTGAGGATATGGTGGAAACATGGTGGAGACATGGTGAGGCCATGGTGAGGCCATGGTGAGGCCATGGTGAGGCCATGGTGAGGACATGGTGAGGACATGGTAAGGACATGGTGAGGATATGGTGGAAACATGGTGGAGACATGGTGAGGATGTGGTGAGGCCATGGTGAGGGTATGGTGGAAACATGGCGGAGACATGGTAAGGACATGGTGAGGACATGGTAAGGATATGGTGAGCATATGGTAAGGATATGGTAAGGATATGGTGGAGACATGGTGAGGACGTGGCGAGGACATGGTGGGGACATGGTGGAGACATGTTGAGGACATGGTAAGGACATGGTAGAGACCTGGTGAGGACATGGTAGGACATGCTGAGGACATGGTGGAGACGTGGTGAGGATATGGTAAGGACATGGTAGAGACCTGGTGAGGACATGGTGAGGACATGGTGAGGACATGCTGAGGACATGCTAGGGACATGGTGGAGACATGGTGGAGACATGGTGAAGACGTGGTGAGGACATGGTGAGGACATGGTGGGGACATGGTAAGGACATGGTAGAGACCTGGTGAGGACATGGTGAGGACATAGTGAGGACATGGTGAGGATATGGTAAGGATATGGTGGAAACATGGTGGAGACATGGTGAAGACGTGGTGAGGACATGGTGAGGACATGGTGGGGACATGGTGGAGACATGTTGAGGACATGGTGGTGACATGTTGGACATACAGTGCGGACGTGATAAGGACATGGTAAGGACATGGTGGAGACATGGTGAGGACATGGTAAGGACATGGTAGAGACCTGGTGAGGACATGGTGAGGACATGCTGAGGACATGGTGGAGACATGGTGAGGACATGGTGAGGACATGGTGGAGACATGGTGAGGACATGGTGAGGATATGGAAGAAACATGGTGGAGACAAGGTGAGAACATGGTGAGGACATGGTAAGAACATGGTGGCAATATATTGAGGACATGGTGGGGACATGCTGAGGACATGCTGGGGATATGGTGAGGACATGGTGGGAACATGGTGGCGACATGTTGGAGACATAGTGGAGACATGGTGAACACATGGTGAGGACATGGTGGAGACAAGGTGAGGACATGGTGAGGACATACTGAGCACATGCTGAGGACATGGTGGAGACATGGTGAGGACAGGGTGAGAACATGGTGAGGACATGGTGGAGACATGGTGAGGACATGGTGAAGACATAGTGGAGACATGGTGAGGACATAGTGAGGACATGGAGAAGACATGGTAGAGACCTGGTGAGGACATGGTGAGGATATGCTGGGGACAGGGTGGGGACGTGGTGGAGACGTGGTAAGGACGTGGTGAGGACGTGGTGAGGACGTGGTGGGGATATGTTGGAGACATGGTGGAGACATGGTGAGGACATGGTGGGGACATGGTGAAACATGGTGGGGACATGGTGGAGATGTGATGGAGACGTGGTGGAGAAGGGTGAGGACATTGTGAGGACGTGTGAGGAAGTGGTGAGGACATAGTGAGGACATGGTGGAGACCTGGTGAGGATATGGTGGAGACCTGGTGAGGATATGGTGGAGACATGGTGAGGACGTGGTGAGGACATGGTGGAGACATGGTGAGGACATGGTGGAGACCTGGTGAGGATATGGTGAAGACATGTTGAGGACATGGTGGAGACATGGTGAGGACATGGTGAGGACATGGTGAGGATACGCTGGGGACATGGTGAGGACATGGTGGGGACGTGGTGGAGACGTGATGAGGACGTGGTGAGGACGTGTGAGGAAGTGGTGAGGACATAGTGAGGGCAGGTGGAGACATGGTGAAGACATGGTGAGGACATGGTGAGGACATGGTGAGGATATGGTGAGGACATGGTGAGGACATGCTGAGGACATGCTGAGGACATGGTGGAGACATGGTGAGGACATGGTGAGGATATGGTGAGGACATGGTGGCGACATGGTGGAGACATGGTGGAGACATGGTGAGGACATGGTGAGGACGTGGTGGGGACTGGTGATGACGTGGTGAGGACATGGGGAGGACATGGTAGAGACCTGGTGAGGACATGGTTAGTACATGGTGAGGACATGGTGAGGATATGGTGAGGATATGGTGAGGACATGGTGGCGACATGGTGGAGACATGGTGGAGACATGGTGAGGACATGGGGAGGATATGGTGGGGACATGGTAAGGACATGTTGAGGACATGCTGAGGACATGCTGAGGACATGGTGGAGACCTGGTGAGGACATGGTTAGGACATGGTAGAGACCTGGTGAGGACATGGTGTGGACATGGTGAGGACATGGGGAGGACATGGGGAGGATATGGTGAGGACATGGTGGCGACATGGTGGAGACATGGGGAGGACATGGTGGGGACATGGTGAGGACTTGGTGAGGATGTGGTGTGGATGTGGTAAGGACATGGTGGAGACATGGTGAGGACATGGTGAGGACATGGTAAGGATATGGTGAGGATATGCTGAGGACATGGTGGCAACATGTTGGAGACATGGTGGAGACATGATGAGGACATGGTGGCGAAATGTTGGAGACATGGTGGAGACATGGTGAGGACATGGTGGGGACATGGTGAGGACGTGGTGGGGACATGGTGGAGACGTGGTGGAGACATGGTGAGGATGTGGTGAGGAAGTGGTGAGGACATAGTGAGGACATGGTGGAGACATGGTGAGGACATGGTAGAGACCTGGTGAGGACATGGTGAGGATATGGTGAGGACATGCTGAGGACATGGTGGAGACATGGTGGGGACATGGTGGGGACATGGTGAGGACATGGTAGAGACCTGGTGAGGACATGGTGAGGACATGGTGAGGATATGCTGAGGATATGCTGAGGATATGGTGGAGACATAGTGGAGACATGGTGAGGACATGGTGAGGATATGGTGAGGATATGGTGAGGACATGGTGGGGACATGGTGAGGACATGGTGAGGGCATGGTGAGGACATGGTGGAGACATGATGAGGACATGGTGAGGACATGGTGAGGACATGATGGAGTCATGGTGAGGACATGATGGAGACATGGTGAGGACATGGTGGAGACATGATGAGGACATGGTGAGGACATGGTGAGGACATGGTGGAGACATGGTGAGGACATGATGGAGACATGGTGAGGACATGGTGGGGACATGGTGAGGACATGGTGAGGATATGGTGGAGACATGGTGAGGACATGGTGAGGATATGGTGAGGACATGGTAGAGACCTGGTGAGGACATGGTGAGGGCATGGTGGGGACATGGTGGGGACATGGTGGAGACGTGGTGGAGACGTGGTGAGGACATGGTGAGGACGTGTGAGGAAGTGGTAAGGACATAGTGAGGACATGGTGGAGACATGGTTATGATACGGTGGGGGCATGGTGAGGACATGCTGAGGACATGGTGAGGACATAGTGGAGACATGGTGAGGACATATGGGGACATGGTGAGGACATGGTAGAGACCTGGTGAGGACATGGTGAGGATATGGTAAGGACATGGTGAAGACATAGTGGTGACATGGTGAGGACATGGTGAGGACATGGTGGGGACGTGGTGAGGATGTGATGAAGACGTGGTGGGGACATGGTGGGGACGTGGTGAGGACATGGTGAGGACATGGTGGGGACATGGTAGAGACCTGGTGAGGATATAGTGAGGACATGGTGAGGACATGGTGAGGACATGGTGAGGACGTGGTGGGGACATGGTGAGTACATGGTGAGGACATGGTGAGGACATGGTGAGGCCGTGGTGGGGACATGGTGGGGACATGGTGATGATGTAGTGAGGACATGGGGAGGACATGGTAGAGACCTGGTGAGAACATGGGGAGGACATGGTGGAGACATGGTGAGGACATGATGAGGTCATGGTGAGGACATGCTGAGGACATGCTGAGGACGTGGTGGAGACATGGTGAGGACATGGTGGGGACATCGTGGAGACATGGTGAGGACATGGTGTGGACATGGTGAGGATATGGTGAGGACATGGTGAGGACATAATAGAGACCTGGTGAGGACATGGTAAGGACATGGTAGAGACCTGGTAAGGACATGGTGAGGACGTGGTGAGGACGTAGTGAGAATGTGGTGGGGACGTGGTGAGGACGTGGTGAGAACGTGGTGGGGATGTGGTGAGGACGTGGTGAGGACATGGTGGAGACATGGTGAGGACATTGTGGGGTCGTGGTGGAGATGTGGTAAGGACGTGGTGAGGACATGGTGAGGACATGGTAGGGACGTGGTGAGGACGTGGTGAGGACATGGTGGGGACACGGTGGATACATGGTGGGGACATGGTGGATACATGGTGGGGACATGATGAGGACTTGATGGGGACATGTTGGAGTCATGGTGAGGACATGGTTAGGACATGCTGAGGATATGGTGAGGACCTGATCGGGACATGGTAGGGACAAGGTGAGGACATGGCAAGAACATGGTGAGGACATGGTGAGGACATGATGGGGACATGGTCGGGACATGGTGAGGACATGGTGAGGTGTGGTGAGGACATTGTGAGGACATGGTGAGGATATGGTGAGGACATTGTAGGGACATGCTGAGGACATGCTGAGGACATGGTGGAAACATGGTGAGGACATGGTGGTGACATTGTGGGGACATGGTGGGGACATGTTGGAGACATGGTGAAGACATGTTTAGGACATGGTGAGGACATGGTGGGGACATGGTGAGGATATGGTGAGGACATGGTGGGGACATGGTGAGGACATGGTGGGGACATGGTGAGGATATGGTGAGGACATGGTGGGGACATGGTGAGGACATGGTGGGGACATGGTGAGGATATGGTGAGGACATGGTGGAAACATGGTGAGGACATGGTGGTGACATTGTGGGGACATGGTGGGTACATGTTGGAGACATGATGAAGACATATTTGGGACATGGTGAGGACATGGTGAGACATGGTGAGGACATGGTGAGGATATAGTGAGGACATGGTGGGGACATGTTGAGGACATGGTGGGGACATGGTGAGGACATGGTGGGGACCTGGTGAGGACATGGTGGGGACATGGTGAGGACATGGTAGGGACATGGTGGGGACATGGTGAGGACATGGTGTGGACATGGTGAGGATATGGTGAGGACATGATGGGGACATGGTGAGGACATGGTGAGGAAATGGTGGGGACATGTTGGAGACATGGTGAAGACATGTTGGAGACATGGTGAAGATATTTTTGGGACATGGTTAGGACATGGTGGGGACATGGTTAGAACATAGTGAGGACATGGTGAGGAAATGGAGGGGACATGGTGGAGACGTGGTGAGGACATGGTTAGGACATGGTGGGCCTGGCTATGACAGTGTGTGCCCTCTCCTTTGACCTTACCAGTTCAGTATGATATTGTAGACAAGGTTGTTTTGTAACATCTAATCAGAAGACTCAGTGGAAAGTCAGAGCTTCTCACCTGACCAAGATAGCATGCCACGCTGCACTCTTCTGCCAGGACCCAGATGGTGGATGGTGTCTGCTGTATGGTGGACCCAGGAAGCTGGGAAGATGCAGGGCCAATGAGTCAGGGGTAGGGGCTGGGCTAAGCATACACTGTCTCTGTGAGGAACTGAGACCCCAGACTGAGGAAGCAGGTGCTTCCTGAAGGGCCACGGCAGCCCTATCCATCACATCCTGAATCTACAGAGCCCCAATGCAGAGATGACAGGAGAAAGAGCCTGGAGGACTTCTTTATGACACTCACTCAATAAACACGAGTCTCAAGGAGCAAGATGGGACTCCAGTGTTGCTCCAGAATGGAGCCCCAGAGCAGAGCCTCGGGGCTGGACCCCAGTGCTGCTCCAGAACCTCTGCGTAGGACTGCAGGGTTCCCTCAAGGAACAGCCTCCTGAGAAGACCCAGTGTTCCTCCAGAGCACAGAAAGGAGGCTGCACCCTTCTCTGTCAGTCACCTCGGTTTCTCAGAGGTCGGGGTGTGAGCAGCCTCAAGGCCACAGCCCCATTTTTCCCACCTTTGCCTGCTCCCTAACAATGCCGGTAGGACCCCAGGCCGGGGTCATCTCCCAGCTCACCCAGACCCCAGCATCCCCAGGTTCCCAGAACAAGGTCAGCTCCTGTCCTAATCAACCTCCACAGGCCCTTCCGTGGCCCCCGAGCTCAACCTATCCTTAAAAAAATGACTCCCAGCCCCTTGTGGCTTGGCCTGAGGTTCTCCCACCATCCCTGTCTCTGGTATTTCTGGAGTGAGTGCCGTCCAGCCATGCCTGAGGATAACCCCTGCCCTTAGCATCATCTGTCGTGTCCAGACTCCTTTGGGATCCCACAGTCTGCTCCCACCCTGCCCACATCACTGTGGGACCCAGCCCTTTCTGCAGAAATGACTTCCCTCCCCAGAAGCCCCATCCTAAGCCAACTAGATACAAGAGAGCTGTGCAGAGGTGAGAAACCTTCTTCCAGGGGTCATCAAATATTTACGACATCATCCACAGGCCATACAGAATTATCAGTAGAGGCAAACGTTCCAGGGCTGCTGAGGAGAAGCATCTATGTCCTGTCATGTACCAAATGGTTCTACAGGCTTTTATGCTGGCCAGTCGCCACTCCTGGAATGCCAAACAAGCCCCACACCTTTCCTCACCACCTATAAACCAGCCACATCACCAGACACAGGTTCCAGCTTCTGGGCTTCGCTTTGGCTGTTCCACTGCCTGGCACTGGCCTCCTCTCTCCCACAGACTTGTCACCATGTCCCCCACCATCCCCTCCCTGAGCTGCCCTTCAGGGAGCTCCCTCCCATCTGCAGCTGCTCTGCCTCCTCCCACGGTGGCTGGTGCTACACTGACACCTGACCTGTAAACCTCCCAAACTCCCAAAAGGCCGAATCCTGCTTCACCTAGGGGCCTGATGTGACCCCAGGTCTTATAGGTAGCAAACACAGACTTCCCTCTCCCTGAGGACCACCCAAGGTCAGTGAGGACAACCTGTACACTAGGTGAAGAGCTAAAAAAGTGCCCCCGCTCTGAAGCAGCAACCGTCTGGATGGTTATGTAAACTGTGAGTGAACCAAAAGTGCACATAAATTGAAGAAACAGAGTTGTGGTGCCATTAAGTCCCAGGAACTGACCTGTCTGTGTTAAAATTAACCAGAACTTGTGTAAATTTAGGGGATGACGTTTGTTTCCTAGAACCATACCATAAATCTACCCTTAGACTGCTAATTAGGACTCTACTGGGGTGGGAATCTTCCTCAGCATCCACTGCCTTGAACTGTCCCTAATCTATAGTCTTTGAAAACAGCTGTTCGTTAGCACCCACTGCCTTGAACCATTCCTAACCCCTACCTTTCTCACTCCAATTAATTGCTGAATTGCAGAATTGCTGAATTGCTGTGTTAATGTAAATCTATAGCCTTTGTCTTTAAAAGCCTGGTAGAAAAACTGTTCAGGGTTTCCTCCTAAACTGGGGAAGCCGAGCTGCAGCCCGTTTGAATAAAGCCTTGCTTTTGCATTTCAGAACATCTGACTCTCGGTGGTCTCTTGGTGGTCGTCTTGAGACATGGGCATAACAGTTGGGGGCTCATCCGGGATACCCCCAGAGAACCCCGGGACCCCAGATCCCGAAGGTAAGGAAACAGTGCTGTTGATTTGTTTTGTCTCATCATCTGTCTGTCTGTCTGTCTCACTCTCGCTTGAGGATGGCCGTTCCATCTAGTATTTCTTGAAGGGATTGCCAAAGCAGACACGCTTGTACAGCAACCCTGGAGGGACTGGGAGACGTCCCAGACCCTCCGCTCATAGAAGGGGGTCCCTGGAACCCCTTCCAAGTACTTGTAGGGTGTGAGTCAGTCCAGTTTTTGACCGGCACTGACCAGGAAGGTCTCCTAACCAAGACTCAATTGGCCCAACTTGATTTTGGATCTGCTCCTTCTGTTTCTCCACAGGAGTCAGGAGACTAACGTGGGAGATCTCCATCTAGTGAGTCTTTTAAAGCTCAGGTGTGTGTGTTTTGTCTCTTCTTGATATTTGTCTTGCCTATTGTTATTTTGTGGACTGAATGACTGACAAGACCGGAAACCATAGGTAATACTCCATCTAGTCCTTGGACTTGACTCTGGCACACTGGAAAGAAGTTAAGGAAATAGCTCAAAACCAAAGTGTAACTATTAAGAAAAGAAAATGGATCACCTTATGTCAGGTAGAGTGGCCCTCTTTTGAAGGAGCTAATTGGCCACCCGAGGGGAGCTTTGACATAGGTAAGATCAGGGTTTTGCAACGCTTAATCTATACTCCCTGTCTGGGCCATCCAGACCAAGTTCCCTACACAGTAACCTGGAGGGAACTCATAGACAAGGACGCTCCAACTTGCGTTAGGCCTTTCCTAACCCCAACTCCCATCCCTGCTCCTTCCCCTACCCCAATATTTGTTCAAAAGACCCGGGATGAAGAAAAAGAGGATAAGGAAGAGACCAAGGAAAAAGGAGAAAAGTTATACCCACCCGTCCTCCAGGGAGGGACCACGGAGGAGGAGATGTTCCCACCTCCATACTTCCTGCCCCAACAAACTCCACCTAAGGAGAGCCCTGGAAATGAAAAGACTCCAGCTGTGCCCTCGGCTCCAGAAGGTCCCGCCCAGTCAACTTGCAGGCTCTGAGGAGCTACACCTCCTCAGAATTCTGTCGCCCTCCCCCTTCGCCCTTTAGGTCCTGAAGATGCAGACGGCTGACAACGGTTCCATTACTGGCCATTCTCTACTAGCGATCTTTACAGTTGGCACACTCAGAACGCCCCCTTTTCACTCACCAACCCACTTGGTACGATTGTAGTCAGCTTTTACAGGTCCTTTTCACCACTGAGGAAAGAAATCATATCCGAGAGGCGGCTCTGAAACTTATCCCCTGCCCCACGGGAGCACCCCTCACAGATCCTGCCCTGATCACCGATTATTTTCCCGAGATCCGACCAGCATGGGACTACAATACAGCTGAAGGTAGGGAGCGGCTCCTCGTCTATCGCCAGGCTCTGTTGGCAGGTCTCAAGGCAGCCGCTCGCCGACCTACAAACATGGCCAAAGTATATGATATCAGACAGGGAGACAGTGAAAGTCCGGCAGCATATCTTGAGCAGCTCATGGAAGCTTTCAGGCAATATACTCCATATGATCTTGAGACCCAGGAGTCTGCTCAGATGATTATGTTTGCCTACATAAATCAGGCTGCACCAGACATAAAGCGGGAGTTACAGGCCCTAGACAGGCTGGGCGAAAAGTCTATTAGGGACTTAGTGGCAGCGGTGGAGAAGGTTTACAATAAATGAGAGACAGAAGACCAAAGACAGGAAAGGAAGGAGAGGGAATGTGAAATCAAGCGTGAAAAGAAATATTGAGCTAAGAAAAAGAGTTTAGCTAAAATTCTGGAACAGCAACAGGCACAGCATAAGAAGGATCTTCGAGAAATCCTGATCTCCATGCAAACAGGAAATCTTGAAAGACCCTCTTCTCCAATTAAGGAGCAAAAGCCCAAACCCCGATCAAGACTGGGGAAGAATCAGTGTGCTTATTGTAAGAAGGAGGGGTACTGGATCAAGAATTGCCCAGAGCTAGCCAAGAAAAAGGAAAAAGAACAGAGAATGGGATCAAGAGTGTTGCCAGCCCTACAGCTGGCCAAGAACAGCGATTGAGGAAGTCGGGGCTCAGACCACCTCCCTGAGCCTAGGGTAACATTGAAAGTGGAGGGGAATCCAGTCACGTTTATGGTAGACACAGGAGCAGAAAATTCAGTGTTATTACCCTGAGAGGGCCAATGTCTACTAGGATAACGTGGGTACAAGGTGCGACAGGCACTAAACCCTATAAATGGACTACCCGAAGAACAGTGGACTTGGGAGTGGGCCGGGTAACTCACTCATTTTTAATCATCCCTGACTGCCCCTATCCACTACTTGGACGCGACCTCCTAACGAAAATGAAAGCTCAGATACAGTTTAGCAGCAGTGGGGCTTCCGTAGCAGACTCTAAAGGAAAGCCTGTTAGTATTTTAGTGACCAGCAAGCTGGAGGAAGAATACAGGCTGTATCAGCATCGAAAACTAGAAGCCCCAGATCATGAATGGCATTTCCCCAAACATGGGCAGAAACTGGGGGAATGGGACTGGCAAAACACCATCCCCCAATCTTTATGGAACTCAAGGCTGGGGCTGACCCAGTAAAAATCCGCCAGTACCCCATGCCATTAGAAGCAAGGAAGGGGCTTACTCCCCATATTAGAAAATTGTTAAAACTAGGGGTCCTGAAGCCCATCTAGTCAGCATGGAACACCCCATTGTTACCCGTCAGAAAGCCAAATTCTAATGATTACAGACCAGTGCAAGACTTAAGAGAAGTTAACAAAAGAGTAATGGACATTCACCCAACAGCCCCTGCTGAGCTCCCTATCTGCGAGCCATATGTGGTATAGTGAGTTGGACTTAAAAGATGCCTTCTTTAACCTGCCCTTAGCCCCACAGAGCCAAATCTACTTTGCATTCACTTGGCACGATCCTGAAGTCGGGATAAGCGGTCAATGAACCTGGACCAGACTGCCTCAAGGATTTAAGAATTCTCCTACTATCTTTGATGAAGCATTACACGAAGACCTGAGTGAGTACCGCTCTAAAAATCCCGAAATAAGCCTATTGCAATATGTGGATGACTTGTTAATAGCTGCCACAGACAAAAAAAGCTGCCTGAAGGGAACAGCTAGGCTCTTAATTAAAGACTCTTGGTGACCTGGGCTATAGGGTCTCCGCTAAAAAAGCACAAATCTGTAAGCCTGAAGTCACCTATCTGGGCTTCATACTCAAAGAAGGCAAACGTTGGCTGATGGATGCACGTAAAGAAACTGTGCTAAAGATTCCCGTGCCTAAGACAGACAGACAAGTCAGAGAGCTCCTAGGAACAGCGGGCTTTTGCCGGCTGTGGATACCTGAGTTTGCTGAGCTGGCCAAACCCCTATATGAAGCCACCAAAAATCTTCCTGAATTTCACTGGACTGAGCAGATGCAACAAGCCTTTGAGGCAATTAAGAAAAGCCTTTTGAAGGCCCCGCCTTAGGCCTACCTGATGTGAATAAACCATTTACATTACTTGTGGCAGAAAATAAGGGGATAGCAAAGGGAGTGCTCACCCAGCCAATTGGAAACGGCCAGTGGCCTACTTGTTAAAGAAATTAAACCCAGTCGCAGCTGGGTGGCCTCCGTGTCTAAGAATAATAGCTGCAGCAGCTCTCTTAGTAAAGGACGCTGATAAATTGACATTGGGACAAAACCTGACCGTGGCTACTCTGCACGCTTTAGAGGGAGTGCTAAAACAGCCCCCGACCGGTGGATGAGCAATGCCCGCATGGTCCATTACCAGACCCTGTTACTCAACCCCACACAGATTAGTTTTTGTGTACCCACAGCCTTAAATCCGGCTACTCTGTTCCCAGATCCGGATTTGGAAGCGCCTCTGCATGACTGTGAGAAGATCCTGGCCCAGGCACACAGCCTCAGGCCAGACTTAATGGAGCTACTACATGTGGAGCACACCTGGTTCACATTCCAGATGGAAAGAGGTATGCGGGCGCGGCGGTCACCACTGACACTGAGATAGTGTGGGCGGGGGGCACTCCCCCAGGGAACATCTGTGCAAAAAGCAGAACTAGTGGCACTAACAAAATCCTTACAGATGGGAAAGGGAAAGAGGCTAAATATCTATACGGACAGCCGGTATGCCTTTGCCACTGTGAATGTCCACAGTGCCATCTACCAAGAAAGGGGGCTACTGACAGCAGAGGGAAAGGCCATTAAAAACAAGCAAGAGATTTTAAGTCTCATCCAGGCCCTATGGGAACCAGCAAAAATTGCCATCATGCATTGTCCCGGTCATCAAAAAGGAGTTCATGCAGTGACTAAAGGGAACAATCTGGCCGATAAGGCTGCCAAGGAAGTGGCCCTCCAACCTAGAACAGAAGTATTGACTTTAATAGACCCAGGGCCACGAACACTGCCTCCTGTGCCTCAATACTCCCAAGAAGACTTGGAATGGATAGCAAAAATTCCCATGGCCCACAAACCCCCAGACAGGGAAGGAAACAAAGACTGGCGGAGAACTTGTGAGGGGAAACTTATCCTGCCACAAGAACTGGGTAAGGGAATTCTTAAGAGGATTCATCAAGCTTCTCATATGGGAACCCGAAGAATGCAGGACTTGCTCCGACACTCCAAAGTGAAAATTAGGCAAGGAAGTCAACTTATTGAGGACATTGTTAAAAATTGTAAGGCCTGTCAGCTCACCAACACCCCCAATCATCCCCAATCAACCGGTTGCAAAAGGAGCTCGCCTCCGTGGGGATAGGCCAGGCACATATTGGGAAGTAGATTTTACAGAAATCAAACCTGGAAAATTTGGATATAAATATTTGCTAGTTTTTGTAGATACCTTTTCAGGATGGGTTGAAGCCTATCCCACAAAGCATGAGACTGCAAATGTCGTGGCTAAGAAGATCCTGGAAGAAATCCTACCCAGGTATGGTTTCCCATCCACCATTGGGTCAGACAATGGACTGGCTTTTGTCTCAAAAGTGAGTCAGGGAGTAGCCTCTGCACTGGGGATGGAGTGGAAATTGCATTGTGCTTATAGACCCCAGAGTTCAGGACAGGTAGAAAGAATGAATTGCACTCTAAAAGAGACCTTAACTAAACTGGCCTTGGAGACTGGCACAGACTGGGTGTCACTCCTTCCTTTTGCCCTGTTTAAAGTAAGAAATTCCCCCTACCTACTTGGCTTTACTCCCTTTGAAATAATGTACCATTATCCCTAGTCTGCAGACGGAATTGCTTGCTGAGCTGGATGATACTGAGTTCTTGTGTAAACTGGATTATTTGCAGCTCATGCATAAAGATGTGTGGCCTCAACTAAAAGCATTATATGATTCCGCTTCTGTCCCTGCCCCCCATTTGTTCAGACCAGGGGACTGGGTGTTCGTCTGGAGGCATAACCCAAAATCTTTGGAGCTGCGATGGAAGGGACCCTACGTGGTGATACTCACAACACCCACTGCCTTCAAGGTAGACGGCATCACCACCTGGGTCCATTACTCCCACGCCAGACCGGCTGACCCCTTTTCCCTGGATGAAGACCACCAAGGTGAAGCATGGGAAGTCTCCAAGCATCAAGCCCAGCCGTTTCATGTTTGCCTCGTAAAAACAAAGTTAGACTGAATGTTATTATAGCTATGATAATGTTTTTATCACCTCTCTCTTCTGCTACTCTGACTAATGTGGGGACCAATCTGCATCAACCCCAATGAGTGACATGGGCAATAATTAACCCTGCTACTGGGGCTGTCATTAACAGCACCACTAGGGATAATGCTGTACCTCTAACCTGGTGGCCTGGGCTGGTCTTCGACCTGTGTGACCTGGCCAGAGGGTCCTGGGATATAGGGGACTGGACCCCTGAACACCAAGGGAGACCTGAATGCAAAGGTTGATGAGGATGCTCCCTCCCCCTGGTTGCAGACCCCCGGATCCCTGAGTGTTCCCACATCCTGAAAAGGGCAGCCCTCAGGGGAACTTCTTTTTATGTCTGCCCAGGAAGTAATCAAGCAGTGCAGGACATCAAAAATTGTGGAGGGGCAGAATATTATTATTGTGCTAATTGGGGATGCGAAAGCACAGGGACTGGATACTGGATCATCCAGAAGGGAATGATAACTGTCCAGCGAATCCCATCAGGAAGAGGGGCCATTAACCGTTTGTATGGTCCCTGTAGTAGTTTTAGATGCAACCCTTTAAAAATTATCTTTACAGAAGAGGGACAAAGAGAGAAGGATTGGGAAATAGGGAAAATGTGGGGACTTAGGTTGTATCAGAGTGGGTACAATACAGGCCTTTTGTTCCATATCCGGAGAACAATCCGACCTGCAGAACAACCACAGATGGTGGGACCCCTGCCACCTCCCCCACCTCCTGACGAGGTAAGAGTCATTCTCACCTCTCACCTCCCCCCTGTCACACATTCTCCTCCTAAGGTAGAAAAAGAGAGCTTTCTCCCTATACAAGAATTATCAGAAGGCGAGGAGATCATTATGTCAACTGTACATTTAGCTTTTCAGGCATTAAATCAAACTTGCCCGGATCTTACTGCCTCATGCTGGCTGTGTCTGTCCCATATGCCCCCTTTTTATGAGGCATTAGGATGGAAGGGAGATTACTCCATTGAGGCATCCCCAAACAAATGTAGAGACGGGGGGACAAACTTACCCCTTACAGATGACCAATATAACATGCATCAAATCCCGATATGCTCCTGAGAGTTGGAAGGACTGCTCGGTAATTAGCGAAACCAAGGGAAAATGGCTAGTGCCCTTAGAAAAAGGGGTATTCTGGCTCTGCCAATCCACAGGTTTGACCCAATGTGTCTCAACTGAAATCTTGCATTTGTTTATTGAATCTTGTGCTATGGTAACCTTACTTCCCCATGTCCTTTACCATTCTGAAGAAGAAATAACAGTGCGCAACCATCAGAGAACAAAGAGCGAACCGCTCACCACGCTGGCCATCACAACCCTTGCAGGGTTGGGCGCTGCAGGAACGGGATTAGGTGCAGCTCCCTTAGTACTACAGCAACAGGGATTTTAGGAAGTAAGGATGCAAATAGATGCTAATTTAGATAAAGTAGAAGCCTCAATCAGGTATTTACAAAAGTCTATGGAATCCTTGGTCCAGGTAACTCTGCAAAACAGGCGAGGCCTGAACCTTCTGTTTCTACAACAAGGAGGATTATGCAAAGCTTTGGGGGAGGAATGTTGGGTTTTTTCCATATATTTTTATTGTAATTAATAGAAGGATTACGTGATATTTACCAGATAGAAGGTGCATTAATTCACATAGGAATGTTGTTTTTATGCTGATTATTCTGGGATTGTTACTAAAAATCTAGATGAAATACGAGAAGGAATAGAGGAGAGAACAAAAGAACTAAATAGTAATAGGTATCAAAAATGGTTCAATTATTCTCCTTGGCTCACTACCCTAATATCTACTCTACTGGGACCCTTGGTGATTATCATTCTATTACTAACACTTGGGCCTTGCATTCTAAATAGATGGGTACAATTTATAAAGAGAAGATTGAATACTATACACCTCATGGTGCAATGAAGCAGGTATACACCTCTTCCAGACAAAGAGTTACTGGAGTTTAGCTTTGGACCTGAGTCACAGGAGTGTGCTCCAAGTCCCATAAACCAAAAAGGGAATAAAAAATTGAAAAAAAGGAAAGGAAAATTAGGACTACCAAAATGATTGCTTAATTGCTATTTCAGCTTGCTCTTGTAAGTTACTTTATAGCAATTCCTCACAGGCCCATGGAGAAGGATAGCAATCCTTATCCAGATGTAACTTTGGCCCTTACCAAGTTCCAGGTAAGATCATGCTTAGAGACTATTTCTGTGTTGACCACTTGTTACTTTAATTGGAGTATCGTGGCCTTTTGTAGGACTCATTGATCTGAAAGCTGCAGTTTTGAGCCAGCTCGGGCAAAGCAAAGTCCCTGTGAGACTGTGGTGTCTAATCTGCCAGCAGGATGCCGGGGCAGAGTTGTTTTGGAGCTCAAAGTAGCAGAGTGCTAGCCTTGAGCTGGAGAGCTGAGGGACAGTGCCCAGGCCCTGAGTTCAAGTCCAGCAACCAACCAAGTGAAATGCCAATGGGACATTTATCCATGTGTGGAGAGATACTATTGGGACAAAAGCAATGAAGCATCCAGGTGCAGTGAGCCACTGCTTGGATGGCAGAGATAGTGTCAGATCCTGGAGTCACTCGTGCTTGGCCACTCAAAATTAATCAGAGCCGGGAGGTCACAGAATAGTTTGTAAGCATGCCTTACTAATGCCCGTGCCTTTCATAACTGGGCAGGAACTTGTCAATCATCTGTGATAGTGGGTAGTTTAAAGTCCTAACTGAGTGAAGTTTGATTTGACACCAGCCACAAGTTGAGGAAAGTTTGTGGATCTGAGGCTTGTGTCCCTGTTGATCTGTTTAGATCTGGCAACTGAAGCATAGTTAGAGTCACAGGGATTAAGTTTCCCAGACAATCAGGAAAATGCCTTTGCAAATGGGTGCTAAGTAAGCTACACTGTTGTAACCAAAGAAAAAGTTTGTACAGTTGTTAAATGTCTTACATGATCTCCAATTTGGAGTAAAATATCACTCCTGATATGTAACCTTGGCAACCTCTTGGTAAAATAGGCTAAGTTTTTAGGGTCCCTAACTAAGGATAGAGACAATGCCCCTGAGTCAGCTTAAAGAAGTCACAGAAGCTGAATCTCCACCATCAATCCCCTTTAGATGAAAGGACCAAAAAGTTGTTTTAAAAAAAACAAAAGCATAGTAACAGATGAGCAATAGTGGAGACTGCACTTGTGGAGAATGGCTTCAAGTGTTCTGTGCCTGTCTAAAGAATCCTAGCCTTGTTTAATCTGGTTACTAAAAGTTGTCACCCTGGTATTACTTTGGATTCTCAACCCTATACTGCCTTAAAAACTAATGGGGTGTCAGTCCCTAGGTTTTTGCAGCCATTATGGTGACTCTGGATGGGTGGAGGGAATTTTCCATCCAGTGCTGAACAGCCCAGACGTGAGAGGTGCACATGTAAATGAGGGCTATGGTCAAGTAAAGACAAACAGGGTCGAGATTGGTATACTGATGTGAAACTAACATTTGTGCCCACCTGAGGAGTTGCTATGCTTGGATGTACATTTCCTAGTTGTGAGGGCTTTCTTGGCTGCAGAACTGGGAGGGCACGCTCTATGCCCCTCCAAACCAGAGAATGCTGTCTGCCCGAGTATAACAATTGTTACCCCCCCCCCGGCCATGCATTATCTCAGCTGGCACTGTTAACTATGATTCAATCCAGTCTTTACAGGCCTTACAAGTTGATCTGGGGACATGTCCATCACCTGGTTTCCAGTACCATGGCACTCAAGTGAACCTGCGCTGTGATTCCCAACACTCCAACCACTGCAAAGATAGCAGGAAAGAGCTACTGGGTTCATCACTCCTAGGTGAAGACGGCTTGTAAGAATCCTGGACTTTCGGACTCCCAGAGAAATGGACTTTGACATTCTTGGGTCCCAAACAGATGCTGACCTGAGACGTATGCATAAGTCAGTCGACAAGCTCACTGACTCACTGAGGTCCCCAGCTAAAGTTGTCCTCCAGAACACAAGAGGCCTAGATGTGTTGTTCCTAGAGGCTTGAGGGTCGCCCTGGGGGAAGAATGTTGCTTTTGAGCAAACCACACTGGAGTAATAAAAGGTAGCTTGGCACCTGTAAAGAGAAGATTAGATGAGTGAGAAAGGGAGAGACAGGGGTCCCGAGGAAGATATGAGAGGCTATACAACTGGTCCCCCTGGACAACTTCCCTGATCCTCAGCCATTATTGGACCTCTGGTAATTATTTTAATGTTACTGTTATTGTTGATTGGCCCATGTGTAATTAATGCAATGATGTCCTTAGTAAAACAAAGAGGATCAGAGTTATAAAACTGAGGATCCTACACACCTGGTATAACCCCGTTTGTACTGAGGTAGATAGTCAAAGATTTGACTAGGCTAAAAGAAAAGGGGAGAAGGAAGAGCTAAAAAAGTGCCCCCACTCTGAAGCAGCAACTGTCTCGTTAGTTATGTAAACTGTGAGTGACCCAAAAGTGCACATAAATTAAAGAAACAGAGTTGTGGTGCCATTAAGTCCCAGGAACTGACCAGAATTCGTGTAAATTTAGAGGATGACATTTGTTTCCTAGAACCATACCATAAATGTACCCTCAGACTGCTAATTAGGACTCTACTGGGGTGGGAATCTTCCTCAGCATCCACTGCCTTGAACTGTCCCTAATCTATAGTCTTTGAAAACAGCTGTTCGTTAGCACCCACTGCCTTGAACCATCCTAACCCCTACCTTATCTCACTCCAATTAATTGCTGAATTGCAGAATTGCTGAATTGCTGTGTTAATGTAAATCTATAGCCTTTGTCTTTAAAAGCCTGGTAGAAAAACTGTTCTGGGCTTCCTCCTAAGCTGGGGAAGCCTAGCTGCAGCCCGTTTGAATAAAGCCTTGCTTTTGCATTTCGGAACTTCTGACTCTCAGTGGTCTCTTGGTGGTCGTCTTGAGACTTGGGCATAACATAGATAAGGCCTAGGAACTCCAGCAGAGACCTAAGGACACAGCTACCCATGGAAGCAGGTGACCCAGCACCAAGGAAGCTGTCCACCTGCACTGGTGGACACTGAACAGGAAGGTGCTGGATCGCCCAGGGCACCCTGCAGGACCTCACCTCCAGTGCCTGTGAGAGACCCTGCCCCACCTCCAGGGCACCCTGTAGGACCCCACCTCCAGTGCCTGTGAGAGACCCTGCCCCACCTCCAGGGCACCCTGCAAGACACCCGCCTCCGGGTGTCTTCGAGAGACCCTGCCCCACCATCAGGGAAGGCACTTCTCTCCAGCTGACATTCCAGGAGAGTAAAAGACTGCAGGTGGAATCTGCCTCACATCCGCTGTATCCCTAAAGTCAAGAGGCTCAGGGCAACTCCCTGCATGAGTGATCATCACCAGGGCTGTGGTTTGCTCCTGGCGGGGTGACTACTGAGACCGGAGGAGCCGTGAGCCCTGTGGCTGACGTTTTGGCTGAGCAAGGAACCACAGTGCTAACTGGAACCACAGTG
The DNA here is from genome assembly GCA_024803745.1 of Megascapheus bottae. Classification (NCBI taxonomy): domain Eukaryota; kingdom Metazoa; phylum Chordata; class Mammalia; order Rodentia; family Geomyidae; genus Megascapheus; species Megascapheus bottae. Next base: position 722,803 of record JANJXV010000359.1, read on the forward strand.
ATTGATGAGTCTACAAAAACCCCAGCTCCGAAGCTTTCTCAGGGCAGCCTGCAGAGCTCCACAGCAGTAGCACCCTGAAGAGAGTTTGGCCATCCCCAGGGGTGAGATGAGCTTTCCCAGGGCCCAGGAGGCAGGCTGGACACCAATGCCAGAATCCCACAGCAGGTGTGGAGACCTGGGGAGTCTGACAGGGCTGTGGGTGGGCGTGGCCACGTCTCGAAGCAGAGAAAGGACTCTCTGGGGTCTTGGAGGCCATGCCTCAATACAGGGCTAGCTCACTGTGTCAATGCTTACTTTGATGTCTGGGGCCAGGGCACCCAGCTCACCGTCTCCTCAGGTAAGCTCATTTCCTTTCTGCCTCCTGGCTGGGCCAGTGTCCTCTGTCTGGCACTGGGAGGAGATTTCCCACAGGTCTGATGTTTTGTGGAGAGCTGTCTCGGGCTCACAGGGGTCTCTTGGGCTGGGGGCTCTGCATCTGCAGATGGCTTTTCTGAGGAGATAGGGACCCTTGGCTTAGGGTGAGGGATGGGAAGGGCTGTGGACCACACTGGACGGCAGTGACCTTGACGCTGTAGGCTGGCCAGGCTCTTGTGGGGAATCGGGTTTCTGTAGAAGCCCTCAGGGCCTCTGAGACAGTGTGACTACTTTACTTACTGGGGCTCCGGAACCCAGGTCACCGTCTCCTCAGGTGAGTCCCCTCTACTATCACCTTGACTTCTCTGAGAACTAGTCCAGGCCCCTGGGGTCTGTGGCCGGCTGGGTCTGGCTCTGGTGCAGGGGTCACTGTCAGTAGGTTCTCCATTGGGCTCTGAGGCAGGGCATGGCAGTCTCAGCCCCAGATCAGACTGTGGCCCCTGGAATGAGCAGGGGCACCGCTGGGCGGAGAGCAGTCCAGCACGAGGACTGGGAGGAAGGAGTTGCAGGCAGAGGTGGGCAGGTCGGCTCCGGTGTGAGCGCGAGTGTGGCTGTAGACTTGGGCCCCGGGGTGAGAGCGCCTGGGTCACTGTCTGTCCGAGTTCCTGGTCTCTGTCAGCCCTGGGCTCAGGATAGGAATGGTGTGGCAGGGATGGGGACAGCAACTCTTCCTGATTTGTCCTCTGGCAGCGTGGGGTTCAGGTTTATGTGTGAGTGACAGCAGAGACTTGGTTTCTGGGTAATGTTTTTGATGTCTGGGGCCAGGGCGTCCAAGTCACCGTCTCCTCAGGTAAGCTCATTTCCTTTCTGCCTCCTGGCTGGGCCAGTGTCCTCTGTCTGGCACTGGGAGGAGATTCCCACAGGTCTGATGTTTTGTGGAGAGCTGTCTCGGGCTCACAGGGGTCTCTTGGGCTGGGGGCTCTGCATCTGCAGATGGCTTTTCTGAGGAGATAGGGACCCTTGGCTTAGGGTGAGGGATGAGAAGGGCTGTGGACCACACTGGATGGCGATGACCGTGATGCTGCAGGCTGGCCAGGCCTGCAGCAGCGCAGCCCATGTGGGAATCAGGTTTCTGTAGAAGCCCTCAGGGCGTCTGAGGCAGTGTGACTACTTTGACTACTGGGGCTCCGGAACCCAGGTCACCGTCTCCTCAGGTGAGTCCTTGCAGACTTTCTCCTTTATTTGCTTTAGAGAATTTTGCAAGATTTGGGGGGACCATGAGTGTGTCTGGACCTCAGGCCAAGAAGGACCAAGGCAGCCTGGGGAATGGAAAGGGGGTCTTTGAGGGCCTTGACTCTCACAGACAGGTACCTTCTTCTTGTGGGCTCTGCAGCCAGGGGACCATCAAGGTCTAGGCCGTCCTTGGCCCCCAGGTCCCTTGGTCCCTGTTGTCCCCAGTTGTCCCTGGGGTCTAGTCCAGAGGTCTCGTCCAGTGTCTTACCATGGTTGATTGCCTGAGGACAGAGGCTCTGGTGATTCTTTCCTCCAGTGAGCCCTGTCCTTTTCTTAGATTACCTGCACTTGAGATTCAGATAATTTGGGGGAGTCAGAAAGGGAGCTGCGGGTCCCCAAGTTGGGCCGTGGGACCCCAGGACAGCTTTCTTCACTGGCTGGTGTGGGTGGCTCCCTCCTCTGTGCAGCAACGGCAGAGACACTGGGGCTGCTGTGAGCGGCATGGTTAGACTCCTATGTGATCCGAGGAACTGCTCGTGTGAAATCACTCTTCAGGCCGGTGGCAGTTTGGCTTCTGAGATCTAGACTAGAATTTTTGGTGCCTTGGAGGGGGACCCACAGGGTGTCCAGCCGGGTCTGGCCCAGTGGGACTGGAGCAAGGGCAGCCCACGTTACTACGTGAATGGTCAGCTCTGAGGTGGTGTCTGGGACACCAGTGTGGAGCTGGGGCGGCAGGGCCACGGCAGCAGGACACTGAGGTTTAAGTGGGGTGCAGGACACTGAGGTTTGTGTGGGGTGCAGCTGAGGACTCCACCACCGTGACTACTACGGCTTTGACAGCTGGGGCCCGGGGACTCAAGTCACCGTCTCCTCAGGTAAGAACCGCCTCTCTGGGGCCTTCATTTTCTGCTCTTGCCTGTGGGGTCACTGAGCATCAGAGTGGTCCTCGGGGCATGTCCCTGAGGGGAGCCGGCAGGCTGGCCAGGGAAGCCAGGGACTGGTCTGGCTCTGGCTCTGAGAGCCTCCTTGGGTTTTCTGATGTTTCTGGAAAGCTGGATTAGGGTGTGCTGAGCCTCTGAAAGAGGGGCCTGGGACAGATGTGACGCTGAAACTACACTGGTGACTGGATGGTAATTGTGGCCAGGCTGGGGCGGCCCCGCTTGAGAGTCGCTGTGCGGTGACGGCCTCGGAGAGCAGCCGGACAGCCGGCAGAAAGCCCCGAGTGGAGTGTTTCCTTTGACATGGCAAGGGATGTTCTCAGCTGCTTTGCGTCTTACGTTCTATATTGGTTGGGAAGAGACTAGTCTGGCCACGTGGATCTGGTGATGGTCTTGTGATGGATGTGCCTTTGTCTTGCTTTTCAGCACCTTCGGGAGGCTGGGAGTGCATCTGGGGGGAAATGCTGACAAGGGTGCCTTTTGAGAGTTAGAAGATAAGTGGCTCTCACAAAGCAAGGTGTAACTTAGAGACCTGAGAGATTTGTTTCAACTATATTTAATTTATTTATTGTCTAAGCATTTAAAACTCTTAGCAATTGTGAGTCATTTTGGAATTGGTATTCTGAGAGTCCAGCCAAGGAGTCACCCTTGGTTCAGAACCGAGATTTGATCAAAATAAAATCAAGTGTATTTTTTAACTGATTGAGTGAAACCAGGAGGAGCTGCCGCGTTCCAGTCAAGATGGCCTCCTCGGGCAGGATGCCGGCTGCAGGTGGCAGGAAGCCAGTCATGGGGAGAATCTATTCTAGGAGCCAGAAAAGCACCACAGGCGAATTTATAGCTACAGTTGTGGTTTTGAAATGTTTTGCCCAGCACTACAGATCTGAAAGTTCCCACTGAGCAAAACAACACCTGGATAGTTTGCATTTCTAAATAAAGCTAGGGTAGCGACCGAAACTAGGGAGATCCTCTTTTAACTGTTCATCTAATTTTCCCATCTAAGCTTAGCAACTTCTAAAGCTTGCTGAAACTTAGCTTATCAACTTCTAAATTGTATTCATTGTCAAGTAAGATTCAACAGCAAGAGAAATTGAATTGCCTTGGGGCAGTTTACCTTTTATCTCTAATGTTTTTAGAAAAGTTTTTTTTTAATTACTTTCTTGTTGCTCTCTGTGATCATTAATTTTAACATCTTCAGCCATGTTTTTCCATGAATATAATCTTGTCAATTTTCTCCTGGTGGTTAGGAAGAAATCCTTGGATATTCTGATAAAGATACTTTCCTAAGTATCTTCCAAGACCACTTTTTTAGATAAATTTTAGGTTTAATGGGTGGAATTTTCTTGGATTATTTCAGTGAATTATATTAGTTGGTGAATTAAGAAGAAACCCAGCCAGAGTGCAAAAGAAAGTAATTTGTGGAGAAACAAGTTCTGTTTTGAACGGCCACTGGCAAGGCCTCGCATTGAAGGGGTGCTGGTACAAGGGCGGAAAGTGGGTGACTGCCAGACCAGGCCCAGGCCAGCAGACATGCAGTGTAGCTGGCACCCGCCCCACTGGCTGCTTGAGAACGGGCCATTTTTAGTGGTCCTGGAGGAACCATTCCCCGCGAAGACCCCCGGCCTGCCCGTGGCCAGGTGCCCTGCACGGTAAGCAGAGCGTCTCCTTCTGCCACGCTGCTCTACAGGTGTCTTTCTGATGGACAGGGAATCAGTCTACCCTCACTGTCTTGCGAGTGAAGACTGACCTGGGAGTTCTTTGAGTGACTATTGCCTGGGTCATTTGCCTTCAGCTGTCCCTGAGGGACTTGTCTAGGAGAACTGGGATGCTCTGTTGCATGTCAAAGGTTGATTGCGCTGTTTATGCTGCTTTAAAATCCACAAAAGACCACTAACATGGTCTCCATTTAAGTTTTAGTTTGATGTCTTTCTTATGAGTTCTAAAGAGCTTTTATGGCCAACAGAAGAACTGTTCTGTGGCAAATTTTGATAGAATAGATATCCTGGTTGCTGCTGGTGGTGGCTTTGAAATAGAGTGACGTGATGGTAGGAAGCCAGGCTTACCCTCAGGATGCCCAGTCTAGCTGAGGGTGCTCAGGGAGGCTTCCCGTGAGAAGTGACTTTCCACTGGAAATGACCTTATATTATTAATCTAAATCCCAAGACACTCTCGTAAACTAGAGCTGCCAGGGAATGCCGCTCCCAGTTATGAACGGGTGAGCTGAATGAGGCGGCTTGGGAGGTAAAGGCAGGCGCAGTGGTGGGTGGGTGGCCATGGCACAGGAGGAAGGTGTGAGGCTTTGGCTGAAAGGATGCGGGTTTCGGGCTGTTCTGGAGAGATTAGAGAAGAACCATACTGACCCAGCTCCTGAGCTAACCTAAGTGACCAGGCTGGCCTGAGCTGGGCTGAGCTGGGGTGAGCTGAGCTGAGCTGAGCTGAGCTGGGGTGAGCTGAGCTGAGCTGGGGTGAGCTGCTGGGGTGAGCTGGGCTGAGCTGAGCTGGGGTGAGCTGAGCTGAGCTGGGGTGAGCTGGGCTGAGCTGGGGTGAGCTGGGCTGGGCTGAGCTGGGCTGAGCTGAGCTGGGCTGAGCTGGGGTGAGCTGAGCTGAGCTGAGCTGAGCTGGGGTGAGCTGAGCTGAGCTGAGCTGGGGTGAGCTGGGCTGAGCTGGGCTGAGCTGGGGTGAGCTGAGCTGGGGTGAGCTGGGGTGAGCTGGGCTGAGCTGGGGTGAGCTGAGCTGAGCTGGGTGAGCTGGGGTGAGCTGGGGTGAGCTGGGCTGAGCTGAGCTGAGCTGAGCTGGGGTGAGCTGGGGTGAGCTGGGCTGAGCTGGGGTGAGCTGAGCTGAGCTGAGCTGAGCTGGGGTGAGCTGGGCTGAGCTGAGCTGAGCTGGGGTGAGCTGGGGTGAGCTGAGCTGAGCTGAGCTGAGCTGGGGTGAGCTGGGCTGAGCTGAGCTGAGCTGAGCTGAGCTGAGCTGGGGTGAGCTGGGCTGAGCTGAGCTGAGCTGGGGTGAGCTGGGGTGAGCTGAGCTGAGCTGGGGTGAGCTGGGGTGAGCTGAGCTGAGCTGAGCTGAGCTGGGGTGAGCTGGGGTGAGCTGAGCTGAGCTGAGCTGAGCTGGGGTGAGCTGGGCTGAGCTGAGCTGAGCTGGGGTGAGCTGGGGTGAGCTGAGCTGAGCTGAGCTGAGCTGGGGTGAGCTGGGCTGAGCTGAGCTGAGCTGAGCTGAGCTGGGATGAGCTGGGCTGAGCTGAGCTGAGCTGGGGTGAGCTGGGGTGAGCTGAGCTGAGCTGAGCTGAGCTGGGGTGAGCTGGGCTGAGCTGAGCTGAGCTGAGCTGAGCTGGGGTGAGCTGAGCTGAGCTGAGGTGAGCTGGGGTGAGCTGAGCTGAGCTGGGGTGAGCTGAGCTGAGCTGAGCTGGGGTGAGCTGGGCTGAGCTGGGGTGAGCTGAGCTGAGCTAGGCTGAGCTGAGCTGGGGTGAGCTGGGCTGAGCTGAGCTGAGCTGAGCTGGGGTGAGCTGAGCTGAGCTGGGGTGAGCTGAGCTGAGCTGGGGTGAGCTGAGCTGGGGTGAGCTGGGCTGAGCTGAGCTGAACTGAGCTGGGGTGAGCTGAGCTGAGCTGAGCTGGGCTGAGCTGGGGTGAGCTGGGGTGAGCTGGGGTGAGCTGGGGTGAGCTGAGCTGAGCTGGGCTGAGTTGAGCTGGGGTGAGCTGGGGTGAGCTGAGCTGAGCTGAGCTGAGCTGAGCTAGGGTGAGCTGGGCTGAGCTGAGCTGGGGTGAGCTGGGCTGAGCTGAGCTGAGCTGAGCTGGGCTGAGCTGGGGTGAGCTGGGGTGAGCTGAGCTGAGCTGAGCTGAGCTGGGCTGAGCTGGGGTGAGCTGGGCTGAGCTGGGGTGAGCTGGGGTGAGCTGAGCTGGGCTGAGCTGAGCTGGGGTGAGCTGGGGTGAGCTGAGCTGAGCTGAGCTGGGGTGAGCTGGGCTGAGCTGAGCTGAGCTGGGGTGAGCTGGGGTGAGCTGAGCTGAGCTGGGGTGAGCTGGGGTGAGCTGGGCTGAGCTGAGCTGAGCTGAGCTGAGCTGGGGTGAGCTGGGCTGAGCTGAGCTGAGCTGGGGTGAGCTGGGGTGAGCTGAGCTGAGCTAAGCTGAGCTGGGGTGAGCTGGGCTGAGCTGAGCTGAGCTGAGCTGAGCTGGGGTGAGCTGAGCTGAGCTGAGGTGAGCTGGGGTGAGCTGAGCTGAGCTGGGGTGAGCTGAGCTGAGCTGAGCTGGGGTGAGCTGGGCTGAGCTGGGGTGAGCTGAGCTGAGCTAGGCTGAGCTGAGCTGGGGTGAGCTGGGCTGAGCTGAGCTGAGCTGGGGTGAGCTGGGCTGAGCTGGGCTGGGGTGAGCTGGGCTGAGCTGGGGTGAGCTGAGCTGGGCTGAGCTGGGGTGAGCTGAGCTGGGCTGAGCTGGGGTGAGCTGAGCTGAGCTGGGGTGAGCTGAGCTGGGCTGAGCTGGGCTGGGCTGAGCTGAGCTGGGGTGAGCTGAGCTGAGCTGGGCTGAGCTGAGCTGGGGTGAGCTGGGGTGAGCTGAGCTGAGCTGAGCTGAGCTGAGCTAGGGTGAGCTGGGCTGAGCTGAGCTGGGGTGAGCTGGGCTGAGCTGAGCTGAGCTGAGCTGGGCTGAGCTGGGGTGAGCTGGGGTGAGCTGAGCTGAGCTGAGCTGAGCTGGGCTGAGCTGGGGTGAGCTGGGCTGAGCTGGGGTGAGCTGGAGTGAGCTGAGCTGGGCTGAGCTGGGGTGAGGTGAGCTGGGCTGAGCTGGGCTAGACTGAGCTGAGCTGAGCTGGGCTGAGCTGGGGTGAGCTGGGGTGAGCTGAGCTGGGCTGGGCTGAGCTGGGGTGAGCTGAGCTGGGCTGAGCTGGGGTGAGCTGAGCTGAGCTGGGGTGAGCTGGGCTGAGCTGAGCTGGGCTGAGCTGGGCTGAGCTGGGGTGAGCTGGGCTGAGCTGGGGTGAGCTGAGCTGAACTGAGCTGGGGTGAGCTGAGCTGAGCTGGGGTGAGCTGAGCTGAGCTGAGCTGGGCTGAGCTGGGCTGAGCTGGGGTGAGCTGAGCTGAGCTGGGGTGAGCTGAGCTGAGCTGAGCTGGGCTGAGCTGGGCTGAGCTGGGCTGAGCTGGGGTGAGCTAGGGTGAGCTGGACTGAGCTGGGCTGAGCTGAGCTGGGCTGAGCTGAGCTGGGCTGAGCTGGGCTGAGCTGGGATGAGCTGAGCTGAGCTGGGCTGAGCTGAGCTGGGGTGAGCTGGGCTGAGCTGGGGTGAGCTGAGCTGAGCTGGAGTGAGCTGAGCTGGGCTGAGGTGAGCTGGGCTGAGCTGGGGTGAGCTGGGGTGAGCTGAGCTGGGCTGAGCTGGGGTGAGCTGGGGTGAGCTGAGCTGGGCTGAGCTGGGGTGAGCTGAGCTGGGCTGAGCTGGGGTGAGCTGAGCTGGGCTGAGCTGGGGTGAGCTGGGGTGAGCTGAGCTGAGCTGAGCTGGGGTGAGCTGGGGTGAGCTGAGCAGAGCTGGGGTGAGCTGAGCTGGGCTGGGCTGAGCTGAGCTGAGCTGGGCTGAGCTGGGCTGAGCTGGGCTGAGCTGCGCTGAGCTGAGCTGAGCTGAGCTGAGCTGGGGTGAGCTGAGCTGGGCTGAACTGGGCTGAGCTGGGCTGAGCTGGGGTGAGCTGGGCTGGGCTGAACTGGGCTGAGCTGAGCTGAGCTGGGGTGAGCTGGGCTGAGCTGGGCTGGGGTGAGCTGGGCTGAGCTGGGGTGAGCTGAGCTGGGCTGAGCTGGGGTGAGCTGAGCTGGGCTGAGCTGGGGTGAGCTGAGCTGAGCTGGGGTGAGCTGAGCTGGGCTGAGCTGGGCTGGGCTGAGCTGAGCTGGGCTGAGCTGGGCTGAGCTGAGCTGAGCTGAGCTGAGCTGGGGTGAGCTGAGCTGAGCTGGGCTGAACTGGGCTGAGCTGGGCTGAGCTGGGCTGAGCTGGGCTGAGCTGGGCTGAGCTGGGGTGGGCTGAGCTGAGCTGGGGTGAGCTGAGCTGAGCTGGAGTGAGCTGGGCTGAGCTGGGGTGGGCTGAGCTGAGCTGGGGTGAGCTGGGGTGAGCTGGGGTGAGCTGGGGTGAGCTGGGCTGAGCTGGAGTGAGCTGAGCTGGGGTGAGCTGAGCTGAGCTGAGCTGGGGTGAGCTGGGCTGAGCTGGGCTGAGCTGGGCTGAGCTGGGGTGAGCTGAGCTGGGCTGAGCTGGGGTGAGCTGAGCTGGGCTGAGCTGGGTTGAGCTCAGCTGGGCTGAGCTGGGTTGAGCTGAGCTGAGCTGGGGTGAGCTGGGGTGAGCTGGGGTGAGCTGGGGTGAGCTGAGCTGAGCTGGGGTGAGCTGGGCTGAGCTGGGCTGAGCTGGGCTGAGCTGGGGTGGTCTGAGCTGGGGTGGTCTGAGCTGGGCTGAGCTGGGCTGAGCTGAGCTGAGCTGAGCTGGGCTGAGCTGAGCTGAGCTGAGCTGAGCTGGGGTGAGCTGGGGTGAGCTGAGCTGAGCTGAGCTGGGCTGAGCTTGGGTGAGCTGGGGTGAGCTGAGCTGAGCTGGGGTGAGCTGAGCTGAGCTGAGCTGAGCTGAGCTGGGCTGAGCTGGGCTGAGCTGGGGTGAGCTGAGCTGAGCTGAGCTGGGCTGACCTGCGCTGAGCTGGGGTGAGCTAGAGTGAGCTGAGCTGGGCTGGGGTGAGCTGGGGTGAGCTGAGCTGAGCTGGGCTGAGCTGGGCTGAGCTGGGGTGAGGTGAGCTGAGCTGAGCTGGGCTGAGCTGGGGTGAGCTGGGCTGAGCTGAGCTGGGCTGGGCTGAGCTGGGGTGAGCTGGGGTGAGCTGGGCTGAGCTGGGCTGAGCTGGGCTGAGCTGGGCTGAGCTGAGCTGAGCTGAGCTGGGGTGAGCTGGGGTGAGCTGGGCTGAGCTGGGGTGAGCTGGGCTGAGCTGGGGTGAGCTGGGGTGAGCTGGGCTGAGCTGGGGTGAGCTGAGCTGGGCTGAGCTGGGCTGAGCTGGGCTGGGCTGAGCTGGGCTGAGCTGGGCTGAGCTGGGCTGGGCTGAGCTGGGCTGAGCTGGGCTGAGCTGGGCTGAGCTGGATTGCGCTGGGCTGAGCTGAGCTGGGCTGAGCTGGGGTGAGCTGGGCTGAGCTGGGCTGAGCTGGGCTGAGCTGGGCTGAACTGGGCTGAACTGGGCTGAGCTATGCTGGGCTGAGCTGGGGTGAGCTGGGCTGAGCTGGACTGAGCTGAACTGGGCTGAGCTGAGCTGAGTTGAGCTGGGCTGAGCTGGGCTGAGCTGAGCTGGGCTGAGCTGGGCTGAGCTGGGCTGAGCTGAGCTGGGCTGAGCTGGGCTGAGCTGGGCTGGGCTGAGCTGGGCTGAGCTGGGCTGAGCTGGGGTGGGCTCTGCTGGGCTGAGCCTGCTCTGTTCAGAGCCACATGCTGACCTTGGCAGGCCCAGGATGGTCCAGTCGTGTGGTCTACACCGCTTGGTCCTCGCATCTGGGCAGGGGTTTGCAGTCCTGCTGCTAGGTGACATGTGACTGCCCTGACTGGGCATGGACTAGCAGGACTGGCCTGGCAGCAGCGTCTCCTCTGTGGGACTCGAGCCCGAGACACCCTGAGCTCCTCAAGCTCTGGGGTCCATAAGCTGGCACCTCAGACTGGTGTTCATGAGGAAATAGAGTAAGCAAGACACAAGCCTGAGCCTGAGCCATTCTGCACAAGCTGGGTCACAGCCTGGCCTGCCACGCCGGTGCCGGCCCGTGACAGCCACGCCCTGGCCCTGGCTCTAACACACACCCATTTCCGTCATGCCAGGCTCCCGAGTGGGCTAGGTGTCGGCCCTGGGTTACTCTCAGCACTGCCAGCCTGGTACAAGGGCACCACAAGCACATTCCTCCTGCCGCTGTGCCCACAGCCTGCTCTCACAGCACAATAGGAGGAGCCGGTCGTGCGTGGGTGGCACGGAGGACTGGAGTGGAGACCGAGTCCCTGACCCACAGGCACGAGGGGGCACTTCTCACCCCTCCTTTCTTTTCTGTCCCCTTTGGGTCCCCAGCAAGGGAAACCTCCCCAAGTGTCTTCCCCCTCATCTCCTGCGAGAGCCCCGTGTCCGAGGAGAACCTGGTGGCCGTGGGCTGCCTGGCACGGGACTTCCTGCCCAGCTCCATCTCCTTCTCATGGAAGTACCAGAACGAAACCAAGGTCAGCCAGGGTATCACCACCTACCCAACACTGCAGACGGGGGGCAAGTACACAGCCACCTCGCAGGTGCTGCTGCACTCCAGGGACGTCCTGGAAGGCACGGATGACCACCTGCTGTGCAAAGTCCAGCACGGCAGAGACAACAAAGACGTGCGGGTGCCTTTTCCAGGTGAGCACCACGCCTCCCCGGGCGGTGGGGAGACGGGCGGGAAGCAGTGGAAGGAGCCTAGAACAGACCCCACTAATGCCTCCTCGCTCCCCGCAGAGGTGCGAGAGCAGCCCCCCAATGTGACCGTGTTCGTCCCACCTCGAGACGCCTTCTCTGGCCCTGACACTCGCAAGTCCAGTCTGATCTGCCAGGCCACGGGCTTCAGCCCCAAGCAGATCACAGTGTCCTGGCTACGAGACGGAAAGCCTGTGACCTCGGGCTTCACCACGGAAGAGGTGAGGGCAGAGGCCAAAGGGGCCAAGGGCCGCACCTTCAGCGTCACCAGCCAGCTGACCATCACCGAGCTCGAGTGGCTGCGGCAAAGCGTGTTCACCTGCCGAGTGGGACACAAAGGACTCACGTTTGAGAAGAACGTGTCGTCCACATGCACTGTCGGTGAGTGGGCAGCCAGAGCCCAGTGCCAAGGTCCCGGGCCAGGGAGCAAGCACATACACGCACTTACACACCACACACACACACACACACACACACACACACGCACATGTACATGCACACGCACACACCACATGCACACACACACCACACAAACACCACACACACATACACACACACCACACACACCACACATACACACGCACACACACATGCATGTGCACACACCATACACACACCACACACACCACACACACACCACATACACACACACACACCACACACACCACACACACACACCACACGCACACCACACATACACACACACCACACGCACACACACATGCATGTGAACACACCACACGCACACACACCACACACACATACACACACACCACACATATACACACATGCACACACACGCACACACATGCACACACAAAAAAACACGTGCACACGCGCACACACATGTACACACACGCACAAACACATACACACACACACACACACACACCACACACATACACAAGGCAGGCGTGGCACCCTCCAGCATGTGTGTCCCTCTGCTCCCCGAGACTTGTCTGCCAGAGTGGCCAAGTGCAAGGGCAGGGTCAGAGGACTGCAGGGGTGGGGGGTCTGGTGACGGACACACGTGCCCCACCTCCAGGCCCCCCAACAGGACTGGGGAGACTCAGCACGTCAGCGGCCACTCTTGTGGACTTGGAGTCCGGCCGCTGACGGCCCTGCTCTCTGGACTGCAGGTCCGTCCACAGACATCCAGGTCTTTGCCACGCCCCCCCGCTTTGCCGATATCTTCCTCAACAAGTCAGCCACGCTGTCCTGCCTGGTCACTGACATGGCCACCTACGACAGCCTCCACATCCTTTGGACACGCCAGAGCGGGGAGGCCCTGAAAACCACCACCCACTTCAAGAGCCACCAGAATGGCACCTTCAGCGGCACAGGGGAGGCCAGCGTCTGTGTGGAGGACTGGGAGTCTGGGGAGAGGTTCACGTGCACGGTGACCCACGCAGACCTGCCCTCACCGGTGAAGCAGACCATCTCCAAGCCCAGAGGTAGGCCAGGCTCCCCTCCCTGCCTCGCTCCTCCCTCCCCCTCCCTCCCTCCCCCGCCCCAGGCCCCTCCCAGGCCCACCCTGCGCTCACCACTGTCTCTGCTCACAGATGTGGCCAAGCACCCACCAGCTGTGTACCTGCTGCCCCCGGCCCGGGAGCAGCTGGTCCTGCGGGAGTCGGCCACAGTCACCTGCCTGGTGAAGGCCTTCTCTCCCCCGGACATCCTGGTGCAGTGGCAGCAGAGGGGCCGGCCCCTGTCCCCGGACAAGTATGTGACCAGCACCCCACTGCCTGAGCCCCAGGCCCCAGGCCTCTACTTCACTCACAGCCTCCTGACCGTGACTGAGGAGGACTGGAACTCCGGGGAGACCTTCACCTGCGTCGTGGTTCACCAGGCACTGCCACACATGGTGACGGAGAGGACCGTGGACAAGGCCACCGGTAAACCCACTCTGTACAACGTGTCCCTCATCATGTCCGACACAGCCAGCACCTGCTACTGACCATGTCCCCCCCCCCCCCGGCAGGCTCTGGGGTCTATCGCTCTGCGTGTGTGTGCAGGTGCAGGCGTGTGTGTGTGTGTGTGCCCTTGCCCGCACACTCTAGCCCTGTCAGCCGGGGGGGATGAAGCATTTTATACAAATAGAAATAAAAAGAGCCTTTCAAACGATGCTAGTCTTGAGTGTGCAATGCTCTTTCCTGCTGGGACCATGCTGGCTGTGCCAGAGTGCCCCCCTCCTGGTCCATGCTCTGCCTCTGCACCGCCTGCCTCTGTGTGACCCCAGGAAGGGCCTGTGTGCCCCCCACACGCCACACGCAGAGCCCACGGGGACAGCTTGGCCACACGGGCACACGTGGCAACACACGCTCACACTCACACACACAAGAGCATACAAGGACAGCCCTGCCTCACCTGGAAACACAGACACCGACATGCGTGTGCATGGAGTGTGCGTCCCTGGGCACACAGGCATTCCCAAGGGGACAGACGCAACCGTACAAAGACACACACACGGATGCACAGGGACTCACGTGGGAAACCCACGATGCCCACAGCAGGAAGAGGCACATAACCAGGCGTCAGCACCCTGACACACATGGAGGCACGCTCGCCTACACACAAACACAGAAGGGACAAAGCAAGCACGGACATGCAAGCACACACACCCCGGGCCAAGATAGGGACCCAGTGCACCCCTGCTCACTCCCACACTCGGACACATGGGCACAGACCTGGTGCACAGATGCCAGCAGGGGCTAAGCTGCGCTGTGCTTCTCCAGGGCCTCTCGCCCACGGCTCTGCTCCTCTGTCTCTGCCTTGCACAGACACACTTGCCAAGCCCAGCCCACCAAGGATTCTGACCAGGGCTGCCACCCCAGGGACCAAGCTCGGGGCTCAAAGCACTAGGCTGAGCCACTGCCACTTCCCAAAAAGCCCCCTGTGTGCTCAAGGGCAGAGTGTGCCCGACAGTCCAGGGTCCGAGTGGACACAGCCGGTAGCTCCAGCCTTGGGTTTGGGGAGCATGCTGACAGGCGAGTGGGGTCCAGGCCTGTCCTTGCCCGTGCCCCCTCAGTGGGAAGCCACAGCAGACGTGTCTGAGTGAATCTGCCCTGCACATGCCCACCCTGCCTCCCTGGCCACTGGCCAGCCTGCAGAAGCCAGCGGGCCAGAGGAGACAGGGCGGGAGGATAGAACCCAAGGCCCCGGGGACAGAGCCCCGGCGAGGACCTCATGCCCACCAGACACTGCCTCCCTGGGCTGGCCCCCCGACTCTGCCAGTGCTCTCTGCCCTTTGTGGCCAGAGCTGCAGTTGGTCCCAGGAGCTTGTGCTCCCAGGCAGGGGCCCTGCTGAGTGCTCCCCTCTCCCTGTCTCCCTCTGTGTCTGTTCCCTGGCCCAGGGGCCATCTCAGGGAAAAGGGGAGGGGAGGGGAGAGGAGGGGCCGCTCCCCAGGGGTACTCTACTCTGGGAGCTGAGCAGGCTTCAGAGTCCTGGCTCCAAAGGAGGGACAGGGCAGCCTCAGACTCCATCTCACACTGCCCCATCCCAAAGCACAGGGACCGGGAGCCCCTCGTGAGCTTTTCAGAAGCCCAGGGGCCAAGTGGCCAGGCTCTGCCACCTGGGCAGAGAGAGTCCACCACACACCAGACACCACTCTGCCACAGCCCGGGTTTCCCTGCCCCCGCGCCCACCTGCCTCATTTCTCTTGCTCTGTCTGCTGCTCAGGGCTCAAGGCAAGGCCCCGGGCACCGCCTGCTGCTGCCCGGCCAGGCTGCTCCTCTGTGCAGCTTGCACTGTCAGGGAACCCAAGGGCAGGTCACAGGCAGCTGTGCAGCCAGCAGCCGCCTTGACCGCCCTGCCGGCCCCCACCACGCTCTGACCCCTTCTCCTCCTGTGTTCCCCTCACAGAGGGGGAGGTGAACGCCGAGGAGGAGGGCTTCGAGAACCTCTGGACCACGGCCTCCACCTTCATCGTGCTCTTCCTCCTGAGCCTCTTCTACAGCACCACTGTCACCCTGTTCAAGGTAGATGGGCTGGGCTGAGCGGGAGCTGGGAGCTGACTCGGGGCAGGGAGCTGCCGGGCTGGACAGCAGGGCCAGGGTCGGCCCCGTTCTCACCATCCCACCTCTGTTCCTGTTAGGGGAGCACGGCTCACACTCACTGCCTCTGTTGCCTGCAGGTGAAGTGACCTGCCCGGGAAGGACACTGGAGACCCAGGGGCTGAACCGCCAGGCACCACCTCTGGACTTGGGAGGCTCCACCTGTGTGGCTGATAGACTTGTGCCTTGCTCTTCCTCTGCGTGTCACCCTTCAGCTTTGAGCTCTGCACCAGACTGGCCACCACGGCCAGTGGAGCCCGGCCTGTGGGTCTGCCTGCTTCCTCCTGGGCTGTGTGCATATGTGGATCAGAATAAATGACGCTTTCTCCTGTGGGACCCCTGACTCCTGAAGGCTTTTGTTTCTTTCACCAACGTCCTCTGAGGCATCCTGAGAGAGGAGCCTAAGTCCACAGGGAGCCGTGGGGAAGGGCAGGGAGCCGTCCAGTGCGCTCAGAACTGGAGACACTGAGGCTGTGTGGCTGGCCAGGCCTGGCTTGTTCAACCCAGAGATTTCCAGGCCAGCAAACAGGGAAACCCAGTGCCGTCGCCGTCGCCACCACCGTCGCTCTTGTGTGGATTTCTAGCAAGCTGGGTCGCTGTGGGTCTTGTTCTAAACCTTCGTGGCCTGTGTGGCAGGTGTGGCCTGTGTGGCATGTGCCATCAGGTTGCAAGAGGAGCAGGGCACTCTCTCACTGGTGCTGTCCCCACCTGGCCAAGGATTGCTTTCCATGGCCGCCTGTCTTCACAGTAGTGGCCTGCACAGCAATGTGCAAGGGTTCAGGGCATTGGGCTGCCGTAACTAAACGGCCCCAAGGCAAGAGCCCAAGTGGAGACATGTGTTTCTCGAGGTTCTTGAAGCTACGGTCGGACACAAGGCACCAGCAGATCCCTGTGTGGGAAAGGCCACTTGCTGGAGCAGGGGTCGCCCCTCCTCCCTGAGGCCTCGGAGGGCTTGTGGGTCCTCTGGGGTCACTCTCCTCCAAGAGATGACAGCCGCACCCTAGCTCTGGTACCATAGCCTGTGTGGGTTGACAGCACCACAGCTGGGTGGATGCACCAGCAGAGCTTGGTTCTTTCCAGTTGGGAAGGCCAGAGCTGGGGTGGTGGCATCTGCAGGGTAGAGCCTGTGTCATAGGGAGGCTCTGTCCCAGGCCTCCCTCCTAGCTCAGGGATAATCAGGATGCTGTCCCCTGGCCACGTGGGTTCTACATGCAGCCTCTTCTCCCTGGCCTGATCAGACATGTGTCTTTGTCCCCCATTGCCCCTTGATAGGGACCGCAGACCTGTTGTATTCTGTATAGAACAGATCCATTGGGAGGCTACCTCAGCTTGGGTCCATTCCTAGGCTATTTCAACAATGAAGCAGCTGTCTGTCATCACAGCCCTGGCCCCACATCTTCCTTCTGGTGCTGTAGGGTTGTTGATCTGGCAAGACTGACAATGAAAATGCAGTGAAGTCAGGAACTTCCAAGAGACATGTACCCAAAGACGACAAGTCAGAATGTAGTAAACACACTTGCATACCCATGTTTGTTGATGGACTGTGCACCAAGGCCAAGGTACAGCACGGATGTACTAGAACAGACAATGTGTCAGTGTTAACTATCATCTATCTATCTATCTGAATGTTTACTATATATAGTGTGCATACATGATATGTGTGTGTGCTCTCTCAGTACATACATACAATAGGACGATACGCAGTCATTCGAAAAATTATATCATGTCATTCCAGGAAATAAATGGCCTGGAATAGAATAAGTGAAGTAAGTCAGGCTCAGAGAAACAAATATAGATGTTTTCTCCCATACATGAAAATATCCAGGGTCATATGCATATACACACAAAGATAATGCATAAGTGTGGTATCTGCAGTGGAGGATTCCAATGCAGTAATTTCTGTGAACAACTAACTTTCAGTTTAGCAGTAAGAATCCCAATAAATGCCAGGCACCAGTGGCTCACGCCTGCAATCCTAGCTACTCGGGAGGCTGAGATCTGATCCGACCAAAGCCAGCCTAACATGAAAGTCCATTGGGACTGTTATCTCCAATTAACCACCAGAAAACCAACATTGGTGCTGTGGCTCAAAGTGGGAGAGTGCTAGGCCTGGGCAAAAGAACTCTCTGACAACTCTCAGGCCCTGAGTTCAAGCCCCATAACCAACCAAAAACAAAGAAAGAAAGAATACCAGTAAGCACAAGCATGCATTACTGGGGTAAGAAGGCGGGTGAGTGAGGAGAGGAACAGGGGTGGGATGTGGTCACAGGGAGGTGTGACCCTGGAGCCCTTGAAGGGGTGGTGAGGTTGAGAAGTGGGGGAGGAGAGTGAAGGGGAAACACTGGCCACGGTGCACGGGACTCATGAGGGGCCTGCTGGGTCCAGAGCCTTTTGTGCAATGGCTAGAAGATGCTTTAAAAAACACCTTTGAAAGAATAGTCCAGGGGCACTGGAAAGGTGACATGGGGACCGATCTATTCAGGTGCGTGTGAGCCGGGCCGGAGGGCTTCGGGGAGACACTGAGAGAGAGGGTAGTGACACAGTCCAGGGGAAGAGTTCTTCACTGAGCAGTGACCATGGGATCTTGGGGGAACACAGGGGAGAGGGGTGCACCTGGAGAACAGTGTCTCCACTGGCCAGGCGCTGACTCCCTCGGCAGTAGCATGTCCCTCCTCCTCTCAGACACAGAGAGGGCTTAAGAAAGCAGGAAGGTCCCGCTCTGCTATCACAGCATCAGCAAAGTGAGATGCCTCTACCACCTGAGCAAGGGCGGTAATGCAGCCTTCACACCTGGGAGACTGGGGAAGAACCACCCCTTCTCCCCAGGCCCACCTCCACCTGTCCCGTCTGCTCTTCCCCTGCCCACAGCCCTGCCCCAGCTGACCACACTGTCTGTCTTGCAGACCCCACCAAGGCCCCGAGTGTGTTCCCCATCATCGCAGGCTGCAAAGCCCCAGAGGAAAATGGACGCATGGACCTGGCCTGCTTGGTGACCGGGTACACCCCGGAGCCGGTGACGGTCACCTGGGAGACAAAGGCACAGAGCAAGATTGAGAAGACCTTCCCCTCCACATGGAGTGGGGGGCTCTACACCCTGACCAGCCAGGTCTCCTTTCCCGCCTCACAGTGGGAACGGGGCCCTCACAAATGCAGGGTCCACCACAACTGGAGCAAGAGCACCATAGACAAGACTTTCCAGCAGCCAGGTGGGTAGCCCGGCTCGGCTCCTCTGACCTTCCCCGCCAGCCTCCCTCTGTGATGAGCACTTCGCTTCTCCCCTCAGCTCCAGCCCTGGGGCCCCTCCTTCTCGGGCTTCCCTGTCCACTGCAGCCCTTCCTTCTCTTCTTCCTGCCTGGCCCCTCCTGTCACACCCCCTGCCCCCTCCTAGCCTTCCCCTCTGCCACCCTCTCCCTGGCCCTCCATTCTGGCTTCTCCCTTTGCCCCTCCCGGAGCCCGCCCCTGGCTGTTCCTTCTGCACTTTCCTCTCCCACTTTCAGCTGCCAATCTGTCCACTGCATCCATGCTTTTCTCGGGGATGGTTTCCCAAATGAGCAAGGAAGTACCTGGCCCAGCCAAGGCAACAGTGGGGAGTGGGCGCTCTCCAGGTCCACTCCTTCTCCATGCCCCGTGCCCTGTGCCCGCGCCCCAGCCTGCTGGCCCTCCTTCCACCACTCGCCTCTAGTCCACACCAATGTCCTGGCTGGGGTGCTGCTCAGTCCTCTCTGCTTCCTCGCCCTCACCTGCCCACGGCTTCTTTGCTTTCAGCCTGGGGCAACGCTCAGGTCTCCCCTGTGCCCACGGTCCCTCCTGCAGGAAAGACGGGCTCCAGTGAGGCCAGGAGAGCCACCACCGCCACCACCACCACCACCACCAGGGACACAGGTGAGAACTCGCCCTCTCAGCGGGCCTGTCCCCTACCCATGGGCTCACCCCCAGCTGAGTGCTCTAGGCCGCCCTCCATCAGTGCTCACCTCGGTGTCTATCCCAGTGTCGAGATGGGGAGCAGGCCTGAGTGATGCCTATACACCACCTGGTGCAAGCCAGGCCCTGTGCGCCACACAAGACTCCAGTGCGAGGCCTTCCCGAGGGAAGGGAGAGCTTGCACCACAGAGCACAGAGCAGGAGGGAGGGACCAGCCCTGGGCCTCTCCTGGCCCACCAGACCCAGCTCTGCATTTCTAAGCCCTGTCAAGAGCTCTTCAACACCTCCTAGGGAGGCTATGGCAGGAGGGGGGATGGGAGAGAGAGCACAAAATGTGGCTCTGAGACCTTTCAGAAATGGAAGGCAGCCTTTGGGAGACTGACGCCAGGGCCTCCACTCTGTAGGACAGCCTCAGAGACTTGGAGCTGCTTCCCCTGCTGCCACCATTATCTGCAAGTCCCACGCTGGGCTGGCCCTGGAGCCACTGTCCCCTGACTGTCACCTCCAGAACAGGTTCTCATAAGGAGCTCTGTGTGTAGAGTCCTGGTCACAGCTCTCTCCAACCTGAGCTGCCTCGGTGGTCAGCCAGCCTGCAGCCCTGAAGCTGCTTCCACCTGAAAAGCAGCCCAGTACCCTGTGAGCACTGTTGCCAGAGATCTCACAGCTTAGGCCACCAGAGAACGCTTCTCCATGGCTGCCTGGACTGACAGCACAGGGTATCTCCCAGGGATCAGTCTACCCGACTGAAGCCAGGCCCAACATAAACCTCTAAGTCTACCCACAGGAAAATGTATGTATTTGTGATAGATGTAACAATTTTACCATACACGTGGTTAATATATAGTCATACAAGAGATGTGAAAAAGCAAGAATATTGGAAACCTCCAAAAGAATACAATCAACTCCAACTTTGAAATCGCCTAAAAGAAATTCCAAATAATTGTCTTAAAAAAGTAGTGAAATCCAACAGAATGCTCCGTGTTGTTCGTGATTCACATCTGTAATCCTAGTGACTCAGAGGGCTGAGATCTGAGGATTCTGGTTTGATGTAAGCCCAGGTAGGAGAGTTCATGAGACTCTTATCACCAATGACCACCAAATGCTGGAAGTAGAACTCTGGCTCAAGCAGTACATTTCTAACCTTGAAGGGGAAAAAAAGCTAAGGAATGGCATCCAGGCCCTGAGCTCAGTTCCCAGGGTCAGCATGCACACAGGACATACGAATCTTGAAGGTGAAGAAATCCTTGAACAAAGCAACCATAGAGAGCTTCAACAAGAGACCAGATCAAGCAGAATAAAGCATTTTAACCTTGAAAGCAGGCCTTTTGAAGTACCAGAGAAGAGAAAATAATAAATAATAAATGAGTATCAGCAAGAAGAGGAGGCTAACAGGACCTACAGGACACCATTAAGTGAACAGATAGCCATATTGCAGGAATTCCAGAAGGAGAAGATCTGGAGAAAGGGACAGAAAGCCAACATCATGCAGTTAGAACTGAGTCCCCCAAGTGCTGGAAGGAATAAGGACATCCGGATACAGAAGCTTCCCGAGTCGACTCAACCCAGGCCCTTCCCCAAGGCACGACACAGTCACGGGTGGAAAGTCTTGGGCACAGAGCCAGGGACACGTCTCTCAGGAAAGTCCCATTACACTGCCATGAGATTTCTCAGTTCAAACCTTGCAGAACAGGAAGGGACAGAGGGACCTCTCCAAAGTGCTGACGTAAAAGCCATCATGGCCAATCAAGAATCTATACTGAGTCAAGTTGTCCTACCAAACCTAAAGAGAGATAGTCTTTCTCTAACAAGCGAAAGCTGAGGGCACTCCTCACCCTGCCACCTCGCAGGATGCTCACGCCAGTGTCACCACTGTGGGCAAAAGGACAGTAGTTGTGTCAGAAAAGCACAGGAAGGTGTAAGACTCATTCGCTGGGGCCAATTTACTATGTGTTGGCTGATTTCTAATCAGCCTCATTGCTCACCAGCACCATAACAATGGTATACAAATCTCACATCACGAGGATGAAGGGTAAAAATTCAAAACAGTCCAAGCAATTGCAGCTCCAGGTCTCATTCAGAACACACAATACTCAAATAGGTGCGTTAAGATGGGATAAAACTCAAAGTCGCTGTAGCTGCCCAAGAATCTTCATGCCAGCTCCATGGTAGCCACCAAGCAATTGCAGCTTGTGTTCAATCTAGAAAGAGAAAGGACTCCAAGCTTCTCAGGAGAGAAAGCCACCAGTCCAGCAGCAAAACAAGGAGGGGACGAGGCCGCGAAGGTGCCCAGGACCACCAGAGAACAGCTAACACCATGGCAGGAATATGGTCCCACCTCCCACCTGGAAGCCCGGAGGCAACGGTTTGAACTCTCCAATCAGAAGATGCAGAGCCTCTGCTCGGATTAGGAAACACGTGTCCCAACCGCGGGCTGCCTACAGAATACTCACCTCCCCTGTGAGCGAGCACTCAGAGGCTCAGGCGGAGAGGGAAGAGGGGTTTCATGCTGAAAACCAACAGGAAGCAAGAGGAGCTACATTTGTATTCCATGAAGTAGACCTCAAGCCCAACCTGCAAAAAAAAAAGATTATTATGCCCTCAAAAGAATCTATCAATTCAGAAAAGAATATGATTGCAAGTGCAAATACATTCATGTGACTATGAAGCAGAAACTATTTAATCAGGAGCAACAGAGTGCAATGCAAAATAACAGGAGATTTGAACACTCACGTACAGCAATGGACAGGTCATTCAGACTGACGACCAGTAAAGATTCACTGGACTTATACTGCACTCTAGACTAAGTGAAACTTTTATCCAACACCTGTGGAAAGTACTTTCTCCTTGCAACACATGGAAAAATTTCCAGCATTTATCTATATGTTAAGCCATTGATGGTCTTAGAAAATTCAAAATGCCTGAAATCATCCTTAGCATTCCTCTTAGCACAATATGACATGAGAAAGCTATATCAAAAAGCCCTTCAGGAATTTTATAGCCCAACCCTGAGTAGTCCATAGGCTATTCAAGAAACCCAAACAGAAATTCAAATTTTCAAGACCCGAAAGCTATGGAATACAGCAAAAGCAGCTCTAAGCCAGAAGTTTACATCAAGAAATGCCTTCAGGAAAGGCAGTCTCACATGGAGGCTTCTGCTCAGCTGAGGAAATAACAAAGTAGAGATGATCTTTGGGCTTCAAGACACTCAAAACCCATATATCTGACCCTCAAGTGTACGTTTTCCCAAAGAAGACATGCAAGCATGTAGGCAGAATATTAAAAACCACTCTGCAACACTAATCATCAGAGAAACATGAATTAAAACCCTAAGGAGGTATTTACTGACAGCCGTTTGAAAAATAACCAATGGTGAGGTGAGAGGAAGGAAACTTTGTATCCTTTGATGGCATGTAAAATAGTACAGCCATTATGGATTATTACACAATTGTATTACGCAGTCTGCAAATTCCACATACAAGCCCAAAGGAAATGAACTTGGTTATTTCAAAAAGATTTCTGTACTTCTATGTTCATATTAGCAAAATCCACGATAGCCAAGAAATGAAAACAATCTTAGTGTCCTCTGATGAATGAATGGATAAAGAACTCAAGATGTCATACACTGTTATCCAGCCATTAAGAAAAGAAATGGGAATGACCAAGAAGGACATTGCATTTTCTAAAATAAGCCAGGTTTAAAAAAAAAGCGTTCCCGAATTTCATTTATATTGAGAGGCTAAAGCAATTGAACTCATAGCTGGAGCAGAGTGGTGGAGTAGAGTGGTGGACACAGCGGGACTGGCCCAAGGCTGCAATATCTCAGCGAGACAGGAGTAAAAATTGTATGATGTGATGACACAGTTAATAACAATGTCTTAAACATTACAAAGAGCAGATTTTCATGCTCTTGGCCCCCCAAAAAAACTATCACATGTGAAGGAGTGCATACATTCATTAACACGATCTAGCCCATCTACAATATATACATAATTCAAAACAACCTGCTGCATCTGGCAACGATATTCAAGCTTTTGATCGCTTAAATATCGTAAAAGAGAAGAGAAGGCAGTGGGGAAGGCAAGGGCCCTAGTGTTCGATTGACTCCTTGTCTAATGAAAACCTATGGCATGGCGACACGTTAGCTGTCTGTTTCCTAAACTACAGACGTGAGCATCGCATGAACGCCCTTGAATACTGAGAAACTTTGACCTCTGAGAGCCTCCGAGAGGCCAGTCGGGGTCTCTGTTAAAACCAGCATGTTAAAGGCAATGAGGACAGGCGGCGGGGCTCTGCGGATGAGGAGGGGCCGCCCTCGGCCGAGGTCACGGGACCCGTACTCTCCAGGGTTGAGGGCCAGTCTGGGCGCCGTAGGAGAGACCTCCAGGGTGGGCACAGCCTCACCATTTACCACCCGAGACGACACCAAAGCCGAACAGCTGCCTCATTCCCTCCGCTTCCCCCCCAGCAGCTCTGCCCCACCCCAGCCAGAAAGCAGAGGTGGGAAATCTCAGGAAACGCGCCAATGCCACCAGACAGGTGGAGAAACGGGGAGGCCGGACAGCGGCTCCAGAGAACACCTGGCATGCAGTGAGCTCCTGACCCAAGGGCCAGCAAAGCTCCGGGTCTGGGTGTGCTCAGGGACACTGGACAGTCCTGGGGCCCCAGTGACCAGGCCACACCGCCTGCTCTTCACTCTCCACCCCAGGAGGCAGCGCTGTGTGAGCAGCCCTGACACGTTCCCGTCCCCCACCCCTTGCAGAATGTCCGAGCTGCCACTGCCCTCCCCAGATCTACCTGCTGCTGCCTGCCCTGCGGGGCCTCTGGTTCCAAGAGGAGGCCACTTTCACTTGCCTGCTGGTGGGAGAAGACCTGCAGGAGGCCCGCCTCTCATGGGCGGTGGCTGGACAGGCCCCCACCAGTGGGGTGGAGGATGGGCCTCTGGAGCACCTGGCCAATGGATCTCAGAGGCAGAGCAGTCACCTGGTTCTGCCCAGGTCCACGTGGGATGAGGGGACCCCTGTCACCTGCACCCTGAGCCATGCCAGCCTGGAGCCCCAGAAGCTGACCTCGATGAAGGAGCACGGTAAGGCAGCGTCCGGGAAGGAGCACCCAGGGTCCCACCCACCGCGGGTCCTACCACCCGCCCCTGCCCCACCCAAGGGCAACTGGGCCCCCAGCAGGGCCCAACAGTCTGCTGTCCATCAAGTCCCGCCTTCTCCGTGATGCCACCTGCCCAGAATGGCAAGCCTCCCCTCACCCTCCTCCTCAGGGGCCCAGGCTCCCAGCAACCTCTCCATCAGCCTGCTGACCACACTGGTCTCTGTGGAGACGGCGTCATGGCTCCTGTGTGAGGTGTCTGGCTTCTCCCCGCCACGCATCCTCCTGATGTGGCTGAAGGACCAGAAGGAGGTGGACCCGGCCTGGTCTGCCTCTGCAGCACCTGTGCCTCAGTCTGGGAACAAGACATTCAAAACCTGGAGCCTCCTGCGCCTCCCAGCCACCTCCGACCCCGCGCGGGCCACGTACACGTGTGTGGTGGAGCACGAGGCCTCCCGGACCCTGCTCAACGCCAGCAGGAGCCTGAGCACCAGTGGTGAGTTCTCCTCAGGTGGAGCAGGCTGGGCAGGCACAGCCCTTAGTCCCTCTTGGCAGGGGGGAGGGGGTGCCGGGCCGCTGCAGGTGACCCCCCCTTGGAGCAGGACTCTTTCCAGGGCCATGTCCATGTCTCTATGAGCACAGGCTGCCCAAAACTCCTGAACGTCACTCCTGAACCTGCCCTGCCCTAGCTCCCCTCCATGCCGGCTGCTGCATGCATGCCTGGAATGGCCAGCCGAGAGTGGGCACTGCCCCTGCACAATTCCCAACAAGCCCGGTCAGATGAGCCCATGGCTGGGGGTCAGGATAAAGACAAGGTTGGTCCGAAAGCTGCCCTCCCCAGCCGCCACCCCCAGACAGCATCTCATCTTCCAGACCCCAGGTCAGGCAGCCAGGAGCGGGGCACTGGGCTGAGGGAGGGGCGCGGAGGCATCTGCATGTGCATGGCGCACTGCTCAGAGGGCCAGAGAGTGGTCGAGGCCCCAGCCCGGAGGTCACACACGGTCAGGGGCACGCCCTCCTCTCTGGTCATGGGAGCATGCCTCACAGGAAATTCTGGTGCCCGGTTAGGGTGATGCCCAGACACCCCTGACACCGCCCTTACGGCTACGGGCACAGCTTCAGGGTGTGCCCAGAGTCCTGGACAAGGAACCTGCCGGAAGAGCACCCTGGTGTGAGATGGAGCTGGAGTCTGGGCACAGAGCCATCTTGAAGATGCCTCAACAATAAGGGCAGGACACAGGCTGTGCTGGCTCGCCCGGGTAGCCCAGCAGTCATCCCAGTGGGCAGCCACTCCTCCTTGCCCCGCAAAGGTGTCTTGGAAGAGCAGCCACAACCCCCTCACCTCCCTCTCACCGAGGGGGTACATCCTGACGATCCACCCCACTCCTGACCGCCACCCAACCAGGAATCTGTCCCTTGCCCCCAGTCCCTCTGGCAGCCGTCCCAGTCCACAAGCAATGTCATCCCCTCTGGGTCTGCCCACTTCCCACCACTGCTGTGGCCTCCTGACCTATTTCCTCCACTGAGTGGACAAGAAGGACGCCCTTGCCAGAGGGCAACTTGACCTTCCAAGTGGTTGACGGGAGTTTCACACCTCAACCTTTCTAGCCATGCTGGCTTCAGACTACAGGACTCAGCACTCAACTCCCTGAGTAACTAGGATTATTGCCGGGGCCAGCCGGCAGCAAACCAGGGTTCACAGATTGGGATTCCTGAAATAGGGGGCAAGGACTAGGAAAAAATAGAAGAGAGACAAACAGTCCCCAACATCTCCCCCGTCTTTATTTTAAAAGATGCGAACCCGCCTGTCTTAGGTTGGGTGGATTGCTAACTCTGCCTTACCCGTCATGGGGAACTTCTTCAGATCAAGCTGAAGGCCCTGTGTTAGGTTGGTCAGAGCGCATCCCCTCTTACCCGTCCTTGACTGCCATTCCTCTCGGGGGGGGGGGGGATTCATCCATCTGGGGCTTAGATCTGTGGAGTTGTCCTGCAAAGTTTAGCAATGAATTTTGCAAGATCTTTACCACACAAAGCAGACAACATAATAATTATTATAAGCAACATTCCTGGACCAACAAAGGTCATCAGCAAGACTTTTAGGTTACGAAGGCCCTGTGTCAAAGCAAGAGTGGCAGCTGCAGCAATAGCTGCTAAGGAAATAAAAGCTAGAATTCCTGCTACTATTAATCCAATAAACCTCCTAGGGCGCATTAGGTCTTTCAATAGTTGTAAAGCCAAGACACCAGAATCTTCATAGCAGGGTACAGACATATTCACAGGTAACATAATGTAAGGTGGTTGTTTAACAATAATAACAGAGGCAGCTAATCCATTATACATACAATTTGTAAAAGAACAATTATCGCATGTTATATTAAATTGTGTAGAATCAATGGATATGTTAAAAGGTCCATACATAATAGCAAAAGGAGGAGAAACACAGTTCATAATGTTCTTTTGATAGGAGGAGCTGGGTAGAATCGGCCCCTGACCAGTCTAGTAGCTGTGAGGAAGTCCCAGTAATATTGGTGATAAGGTTGCTTTTGATCTGGCACCCATATCCAGTGATTGATAGACTGCATCTCAGTACATCCTGGGATGGAGTCATTGTCCCGAAGTTTAGAGCACAGTGGGTTGCCGATCCCAGAAGCAGAGAATCCACCCGTTTGAATGTATTTGAACGTGTTGAATAAACGGATCAGGAGCAGTCCCATATGCTGATTGGTTGACATGCAGATATAACTCAGGTCCTTTCCACATTGCAGGATGCACCACTGGAGGGTCGGGGATGTAGATCCAGTGAGTCACTGCTTGGATGGCCACTGTCACTCTCCACAATCCGAACAGCGTTCAGGCAGCCAGCGGGCGTCATTTTCTTCCTGTGAAAAAACACATACATGCCCTCTACCCCAGGTCAGAACAGGATCTGGTCCGTGCCAAGCACCAGTTAGGGGATCCTTCCACTTTACTAAGGCAAAAGCACGCTGCTCTCTTTTTTCCCAGAATCGCTGAGCAGCAGATAAATTATTTGAATCCAAATTCAAAAAATTTAAAACAAATAAAGCATGATTAACTATATGCACAGGGGTAGCGGGATACGACTCTCCTTTCTGTATTTTAGCAATTTGATGTTTTAATAATCCCTTAGCTCTCTCCACGATGCCTTGACCTTGAGGATTGTAAGGAATGCCTGTAATATGAGTGATATTATAGGAATGGCAGAAGGATTGAAATGCTTGGCCTGCATAGCCAGGGCCATTATCTGTTTTTATTTGCGAGGGAATCCCCATCACAGCAAAACATCGAATGCAGTGAGAAATACAATGTTTAGTGGCTTCCCCAGCAAGGGGGGTGGCCAAGATAAAATTAGAATAAGTATCTACAGTAACATGAACATATTTTAATCGGCCAAATGATGGAACATGCGTGACATCCATCTGCCAAATGTGATTAGAAAGCAGTCCTCATGGATTTATACCTAAATGAGGAGCTGGTGAGAAGGGCACACAGTTGGAGCAAGTTTTAACTATTTGACCTGCCGCTTCTCTAGATAATTTAAACTGTCGGCGCAAGGCTCGGCTGTTTTGATGATGGATGGCATGTGACTGCTTAGTGACCGCAGCACTAGGACTAAACATATACACTCCCATCTTTTCCATGATATCACGACCCCATAAATTAATTGGCAGATGATCCAGGAAAAATGGCTGAAAATGACCAGAGTGCCCTTCCTCATCTCTCCAAACAAGGATCGCACTGCTCTGCTGTGGGTCAGTTGCTTGCCCAATCCCCTGTAGGGAAGTCATAGAGGTTGTCAGGGGCCATTGGGCTGGCCAATGCTTTTTAGATATCACAGACACATCTGCTCCAGTGTCTAATATTCCTTTAAAGGGTTTTTCTTGTATAAATATAGTCATCTCAGGCCTCTCGTTTTATGCTTTGTACCCAATAGATATCAGAGGATCCAAATCCTCTCTGTCCGCATGGGGCAGAAGAATTAGCAGTCTCCCCGTGAGGTAAAGGCACAAGTATCAGTTGTGCTAATTTTTGACCGGCTGGGATCGATACCACGTGTTTCGGGGCAGAGGCCATAACTTTGATTTCTCCAGTAAAATCCTGGTCAATTTTGCCAGGTGTAATCTGTATCCCTTTAAGGGCTGAGCTACTTCGCCCTAACAGCAATCCAGCCACTCCCGGGGGAAGGGGACCGAAGACCCCCGTGGGGAGAGCTTGTGTCCCCATCTCTGGGGTCAATACTGAGCAGGTGGAAGAACAGAGGTCCAATCCTGCGCTGCCTGGGGTGGCACGGAGGAGGCTGGAGACTGATTTTGGGGGGTTGTTAGAAGATGTACTTGTGGCCGAGAAGAGGGAGGGACTGCCCCATGGTTTTGCGGGGCCAGGGGCTGGCCCCTTCTCCAGTTTCCCGAAAACGGGCGGCCATTGCGATTTGTTGCTGACTTGCAATCTTTAGCCCAGTGCTTCCCTTTACCACAGCGTGGACATGTGCCAGGTGATTTTTCTCTCTTTAACCTGGCCTGGCATGGGCATTGCGTCATGCAATGTCCTATTTGTCCACAAGAGAAGCAACTCCCCGAGGGACTAGCATCCCGAGAATGCCACTGACCTCTATATTTTAGAAATTCAGTAACAGTCTTTCCTTGAGGAGCGGCGGCTAAAGTAAGGCCTTGTACATGGGAGGGTCCAATATCAGCACACAGTGAAATAAAGTCCGTGATTCCTCCCTTATTCCTATGGGGTCTGATAGCCGCCTGACAGGCGGCATTGGCATTTTCATAGGCTATGTGTCTAACTATAATCTTCCTTGCGTTCTCATCTTGTACTAGGTGGTCTGCAGTCTCCATTAATCGAGACAAAAATTCTAGATAAGGTTCATTCGGTCCCTGTTTTACTTCTACTAAATTTTTTGTATGATTGGAATTACGTAATCTTTTCCAAGCCTCTTTCGCCACAGCATTTATTTGTAAATAGGCTTCCTTTGCATAACCCAATTGATCTTCAGTGTTTTTATAGGTTCCCTCTCCTAACAACTGATCAACAGTGTAAGGCAGGTTCTTAGACCTATTTGTTTCAATTTTAGCCCGACACTGTGCAGTGAACTCTGTCTCCCATAATAAGTACTCTCCTGCACTAAGGCATGCTCTGGCAAGCCGCTTCCAGTCATTTGGGCATACAATACCAGCACACGCGGCTTCCAATATTACTTGAGTAAAAGGGGCAGTTGGCCCATATTGGGAGCAGGCATTTTTTAAATCCTGTAATAGTTTAACAGTAACAGGTTGATGGTATACTTGTTCATCATGATCAACTAAACTAGGGAAGCATCGAGGCCCTGAAATATCTTCCCTCTCTCTAGCAGCCTGAGTCAGGTTTAATTGCGATGCACTGTGCCTGGTTGTAGTGCCTGTTAAAAGGGACTTGTTGCTAGGGCCTTTAGGCTTGCCTAAAGGTTGAAAAAGGGATTGGGGCCATAAGGCTGCAGCCAGAGGCGGTGGGTGTGAAGGGTAAGGTTTAGAATCAGACACCATAGTGGCCTGAGGGTCATATTTTTTTCCTACATCTGGGGGGGCTCTCTGCTCTATCCCCATTTTCGATAGAAGATGTAGGATTTCTTCTAACTTCTTCTCCATCGTAGCCATCCAGCCCTCCATTGACTCATCATAACTTTCCTCCTTGATATTCAAATCTGAATTCTGATACTCAATATCTACTGGTTGTTGTTCCCTTTTCAAGATCTCACTTAGACTCTCTTGGGCTGCGGCATATGGCTCAGCCTCAGGTTTTTCAGAAGGGTCCTTTAATTCATAAATTTCCCTTAATTCAAGATTAAGTTCAGCATTCTCATGTTGAGGATTTATGCATTCACTTACTAAATTCCATACATCAATAGCCTCTACTGGGGTCTTTTCGGGGCCATGTACATTATAATAATCTTGAATTCCTTTTCCTATCTGCTGCCAGGTTTTTAGGAATTCCTCCTCTATAGACCTCCGGCATGCCTCCTCGACAAACTGTAGGAAGCTCTGAAGCACCCCTTTTTCCACCCACGTTCCGTGAGCTTCAAGTAGGCCTGTTAAGATCGGTACATATGACCTATGGCTATTAACTTGACCCATAATTTTTACTCCTGACTACACACTCTCTTAAGATCCTCTCTTAATAGTCCTACGATGTATTACTCACCACGAGGGGGGGGTCCTTCACCTTAATCCCAGATTTTCAGGGTCCCTGTTCGGGCGCCAGTTGCCGGGGCCAGCCGGCAGCAAACCTGGGTTCGCAGATTGGGATTTCTGAAATAGGGGGCAAGGACTAGGAAAAAATAGAAGAGAGACAAACAGATGGGGTTCAGGAGGGCTACAGCCCAAATCAGGAGCCACAGCTTAAGAAGCCTGTAGCCCAAGACCATAGCCCAGTTTATTTCCAGTTCTGACCTTAAATACACTTCTTTAAACGAGGGAACTGCCAGGGGCTACATTCGTACAAACAGGATCAAGTCTCAAATAGGTTGAATGAGAAGCTGTCAAGTCCCAAATAGGTTAAATGAAAAGCTATTGACACAGCCCAAAATCATGATAAGAGCTTACTTCCTTGTGTACTCAATTGTGCGGGTCCAAGGTCACTGACCCCACAGTCACGGTCACTGACCCCACAGTCCCCAACAGATTATGGGCGTGAGACCCGGGCACCCAGCAGCATACTGATGCTGCTGCTGCTTTGTGAGGTCCAACAGAGGGCTGCACATGTTTCTGATGCACCCCTGGTTTCTGTACCTACTGCCACCCCGTGATCTCTTCCTGGACCAGCATCCTACCCACCCACCATCCCCTGTGATCTCTTCCTGGACCAGCACCCCTCCCCTCCACCATCCCCTGTGATCTCTTCCTGGACCAGCACCCCTCCCCTCCCCTCCCCTCCACCATCCCCTGTGATCTCTTCCTGGACCAGCACCCCTCCCCTCCCCTCCCCTCCCACCATCCCCTGTGATCTCTTCCTGGACCAGCACCCCTCCCCTCCCCTCCCCCATCCCCTGTGATCTCTTCCTGGACCAGCACCCCTCCCCTCCCCTCCACCATCCCCTGTGATCTCTTCCTGGACCAGCACCCCTCCCCTCCATCATCCCCTGTGATCTCTTCCTGGACCAGCACCCCTCCCCTCCACCATCCCCTGTGATCTCTTCCTGGACCAGCACCCCTCCCCTCCCCTCCACCATCACCTGTGATCTCTTCCTGGATCAGCACCCCTCCCCTCCACCATCCCCTGTGATCTCTTCCTGGACCAGCACCCCTCCCCTCCCCTCCCCTCCCACCATCCCCTGTGATCTCTTCCTGGACTGGCACCCCTTCCCTCCCCTCCCCTCCCACCATCCCCTGTGATCTCTTCCTGGACCAGCACCCCTCCCCTCCTACTCCACCATCCCCTGTGATCTCTTCCTGGACCAGCACCCCTCCCCTCCCCTCCACCATCCCCTGTGATCTCTTCCTGGACTGGCACCCCTCCCCTCCCCTCCACCATCCCCTGTGATCTCTTCCTGGACTGGCACCCCTTCCCTCCCCTCCCCTCCCACCATCCTCTGTGATCTCTTCCTGGACTGGCACCCCTCCTACCCCACCAGCAGTGCCTCCCTCCCCACAGGTGCAGCAGCCTCACAAAGCCCTTGCAGAATGAGCAGTGGGCAGCACGGCGACCCCTCTCCTGCTGGCCCACAGCTCTCCTGCAACGGCTGGAGTATGCTTTCTGTGGAAGTGTGTTCTAATGGGCCTGAACCCAGCTATCTTCAAATCTGGTCTCCAGCTGGACTTTTCACTTACACTCTTGTTTATAACACATGCTTCCTTAAAATCGTTCCATGCATCTCCTTGCTGTGAGGGTAAAGCCACCATGGCATGGCCACTGTCCCATCTCCCTTGGACCTACCCTAAGCTTGGGCCTCCCTCCTGTCCTCTCACTTCTATGCTGCCTTCCAGGAAGGCAGGGCCTGCTGTTCCTCCTCTCAGAATGCTGTTCCTGGCCTTCTGCCGGGCTAAAACTGCCTTGTTTTTAGGCTGCATCTGCCCAGTC
Source organism: Megascapheus bottae (assembly GCA_024803745.1). Lineage (NCBI taxonomy): Eukaryota > Metazoa > Chordata > Mammalia > Rodentia > Geomyidae > Megascapheus > Megascapheus bottae. The sequence continues at coordinate 754,858 of JANJXV010000359.1, forward strand.
ACCCCCTAAACAGGCCTGCCTGGATGCCTGCCTGGATGCCTGCCTGGATGCCTGCCTGGGGGTCTGCCTTGGGCACCTGCCTGGATGCCTGCCTGGATGCCTGCCTGGGGGTCTGCCTTGGGCACCTGCCTGGATGCCTACTTGGATGCCTGCCTAGGGGTCTGCCTGGGGGCTTGCCTGGATGCCTGCCTGGGCTCCTGCCCGGATGCCTACCTGGATGCCTGCCTAGGGGTCTGCCTGGGGGCTTGCCTGGATGCTTGCCTGGATGCCTGCCTGGGCTCCTGCCTGGATGCCTGCCTGGATGCCTGCCTGGATGCCTGCCTGGATGCCTGCCAGGATGCTTGCCTGGATGCTTGCCTGGGAGTCTGCCTTGGGCACCTGCCTGAATGCCTACCTGGATGCCTGCCTAGGGGTCTGCCTGGGGGCTTGCCTGGATGCCTGCCTGGGCTCCTGCCTGGATGCCTGCCTGGGCTCCTGCCTGGATGCCTGCCTGGGCTCCTGCCTGGATGCCTGCCTGGGCTCCTGTCTGGATGCCTGCCTGGATGCCTGCCTAGATGCCTGCCTAGATGCCTGCCTGGATGCCTGCCTGGATGCCTGCCTGGATGCCTGCCTGGGCTCCTGCCTGGATGCCTGCCTGGGTGCCTGCCTGGATGCCTGCCTGGATGCCTGCCTGGATGCCTGCCTGGGGCTTGCCTAGGGGCTTGCCTGGATGCCTGCCTGGATGCCTGCCTGAATGCCTGCCTAGATGCTTGCCTGGATGCCTGCCTGGATGCCTGCCTGGATGCTTGCCTGGATGCTTGCCTGGCGGTCTGCCTTGGGCACCTGCCTGGATGCCTGCCTGGATGCCTGCCTGGATGCTTCCCTGGGAGCCTGCCTGGATGCCTGCCTGGGGCCTGCCTGGATGCCTGCCTGGGCATCTGGCTGGCTCAGCCCTGGGTCTAGGTCTGTGTGAGCACAGCCCACATCCTTGCTCTTCGCTGTGGCACAGGGTAGACGTATTCACTTCCAGTCGGGGTTCAGGCCCCTCTCCCCAAGCCCTCAGTGCCCAAGACAGGCAGTGAGAATGGTGGCTAGGAATGCCTGCTGGGGTTGAGCATGGAGGGGAGCTGTGCCGTCCGTTCAGCACCCCGGGGTGTGGCAAGGGGCACACTTCCCCACAGGATGGCTCCCTTCCAGACCTGGTCACCAGCACACAGCCGGCCCCACAGTCCTGGGATGCAAGCAGTGATGACTACACAGACCTGGAGGAGGAGGACGGCAGCCTGTGGGCCTCCCTCTGCACCTTCGTGGCTCTGTTCCTCCTCACACTGCTCTACAGTGGCTTCGCCACCTTCATCAAGGTGGGGACCCCGTGTGTGGTGGCCCTGGGAGTGGATGGGGTGGGTCCGTGTCAGATGATCTGGATGGCTGAGGGAGGCCTGGGGACTGCTCTGGGCGTGGCCCATTTGACCCCAGTCTTCTACCGCAGGTGAAGTAACCCCAGGAGCACTTCTGCCCACTGGATCTGAGAAGAGGTCCACAGAGACGACCCCTCCTGGATGCCCTTCACGCACAGAGACACCCCCGCCCTACTCCCAGCTACCTTCTGCCCCAGAGCCTCACGGCGGATCTGGTGGGCTGTCTCAGCTGCAGGCCAGCAGGGCATCCTGCTGACCTGGCTCTGTCTCGCCCCGGGCCCTGGCCCCTTGAGAGCCATTCTGGCTACAGCTGCCCCTCCTCCTCCCACCCCATAAATACACTTTGGTTCACTTCACCTGTCTCCTGCTTCTCTGTCCCTGAGTTCTCACATGCCAAAGCAGAGGTCACAGGGGCTGAGCATTCGCCAGAGGGCAGGAAGGTCAGCTGCGACACTGAGGGAAAGTGCTGGAAGGTTAGCGGCTGAGACTTCCTCCCAATTCCAGCACAGACTAGCATTTACACACACATGAGGGGCACACACACATCTGTGCATGTGCACTCACGCATTCACACACCTACACCTACATGCAACTGAGCACTCACCCTCCAACCATAGTGTTGAACCCAAAGTTCCCAATCCCCCCGAAAGACCACCAGAGTCCACGACCCATGCAAGCAACAGAGAGCCGTGTATTAGCAAGCTCGGGCTTGGTCCTCCGCGCCTCAGAAACCAGTGACGCTTGGAGGCCCCAAGTACAGAATTAACACAGCTTTTATAGTGAGGAGCTAAAAAGCGCCCCCCATTCTGAGGCAGTAACCATCCTGCTGTTTATATAAACTATGAGTGACCCAAAAGTTTTCATAAATTAAAGACAGAATTGTGGTGCCCATAAGTCCCAGGAACTGACCTGCCTGTGTTAAAATTAATCAGAACTTGTGTAAATTCCAGGGATGGCATTTGATTTCTAAGCCATAGAACTACCCTCAGACAGCTAATTAGGATTCTACTGGTGTGGGGACCTCCCATCTGTCCCTAACACCCCCCCACACACACACCTTATCTTACTCAGACACCTAGTTGCTGTAAATCTGTGGTCTTTGCCTTTAAAAGCCCTGTAAAATTTCAGCTCAGGCTTTCTCCTAAGCTCCCCTGTGTGAGGGGCCGAGCTGCAGCCCGCCTGAAGAAAGCCTTGTTTTTGCATTTCGGAAAGTCGTGGTCTCTGTGGTGGTCGTCCTGAGACTTGGGCATTACAATGGTACAGAATAAACAACTTTAAGTTTCCATTCTCACAGCCTCATGTTTTAGTTAACTTTTACACAGAGACATTTCACAATTTCTTACGTTATGGTTTCCCACAGATGTTTAGTCGTAGGTGTCCATGCTAGCTGTGGGACACAGCTGCAGTCCTAGAGATGACCTTTGAATGTCCTTGCTAGCTGTCTAACAACTGATGGAGCATCTTACCGTTCTCCTGAGAAGAGGCAGTTAGGGGATTTCTCAGAACTTTACAAAATGGAGACTGCTCAGAAATAACTTTTTACTGAAATTCATCGGACTTCAAAATTAATTTAGGCCTCACAATCGCAGTGCATACAAACACAAACAGGGGTGCCCACGGTGGTCCTTTTGAGAAGAGGGTGGCAGGACTCCTGACACGCAGGTGAGGTGACACGGAAGCCAGGGTAGCCGTGAAGGACAGACTGCAGAAAGAGCAGGAATGAGCCGGAGGGGTCTCATCTTCTTCCTGATCCCCTGATCCAGGCTCAGACTTCACCTCCAGCACCAAAAGAGGATAGATGTCCAGCCAAGCTATGGTTCTCACCGGGAGGCTGACACCCTTCCATTGCACGCTGCTCCCAGCTGCCTGGCTCCCCATCCTGCCGTCCCCGCCAGGCCTCCTCACCTCCCGCCCTCCCAGGCCTCCTCCCTGGCTGGACCTGAGGACAGAGGCCCCCTGGCTGGACCTGAGGACAGAGGCCCCCTGCCTGTGCCTGAGGACAGAGGCTCCCTGGCTGTGCCTGAGGACAGAGGCTCCCTTCCTGGACCTGAGGACAGAGGCTCCCTTCCTGGACCTGAGGACAGAGGCCCCCTGCCTGTGCCTGAGGACAGAGGCTCCCTGGCTGTGCCTGAGGACAGAGGCTCCCTTCCTGGACCTGAGGACAGAGGCTCCCTTCCTGGACCTGAGGACAGAGGCCCCCTGCCTGTGCCTGAGGACAGAGGCTCCCTGCCTGTGCCTGAGGACAGAGGCCCCCTGGCTGGACCTGAGGACAGAGGCTCCCTGCCTGTGCCTGAGGACAGAGGCCCCCTGGCTGGACCTGAGGACAGAGGCTCCCTGCCTGTGCCTGAAGACAGAGGCCCCCTGGCTGGACCTGAGGACAGAGGCTCCCTGCCTGTGCCTGAGGGGCAGGATTTGATCTTGTCCTCTGCCTAAGAAGCATATGACACTCATGGCCTTGCCCAGCACGCAGGGCCCTCACGTCCCACACACAGCCCTGGGATTTCCCAGCACCTCTTAGGCCCAGCTCCACAGTGCTCTGTGAGGGTTCATCCACCTCCCCATGTCTAAAGCAGGCCATTTCCTGCCTTGCCGCCTGAGTTCCCCTTTCGATCACACAGATGTCGGTTGATTTGCTACCACTGCAGAAACCTGTCTATCTGATGCACACATGTGGTCGACCCAGTTAGGCTTCCACATGACTGGGTTTGCACCTTCCTGGCACCAAAGCCACAAACGGCTGCTCAGCCTTGTGCCATGGCGCCCCAGCCACTGCCATGCCTCACAGTTTGTCTGCAGTCACACCAGCCTGCAGGGCAGCCTCTGCCTGCCTCCAGCAGTGGTGACAAACAGGACACAGGAATCTTGGTACACCTAAATCAAGGTTTGGCAGGCTTGTTCTGGCCTACTCACCACATGGAGGAAGGGAGAGGGTGACACCACCGGTAACTGTATTTATAAACACTGAAAAATGGCAAGGACTTTGGACAACGATGGACACATCACAAAAATGGGCTGGGCATGGTGGCTCACGCCTGTGATCCTAGCTTTTCAGGAGGCTGATATCTGAGGATCAAGGTTCAAATCCAGCCCAGGCACAATAGGACCTGAGACTCCTATCCCCAATTAACCTCTAGAAAATGGGAAGTGGGGCTTGATTCAAGGGTAGGGCAGTCACCTGCAGCTAAAGAGATCGGGGACAGCGCCCAGGCTGAGTTCAAGCCTCATGACCCACAAAAGGAAAAACGAAACAAAACTGGATTTCAACCTCTTGGCAAAAGAACTATATTCACTCTGGATCTTGTTGCACATATAGTCATGGCTGCTTCACATGTGAAAGGGGATGAATGTTCAGTTGTCGAGCAAAGGGCCTGGTGAAGCCAGGGCTACCGTGGCTGTGAAGGTGCGTTTCTGCAGGTTGGGCTTGAGGTCTACTTCATGGAATACAAATGTAGCTCCTCTTGCTTCCTGTTGGTTTTCAGCATGAAACCCCTCTTCCCTCTCCGCTCTCAGGCTCTGAGTGCTCACAGGGGAGGTGAGTATTCTGTAGGCAGCCCGCGGTTGGGAACACGTTTCCTAATCCAAGCAGAGGCTCTGCATCTTCTGATTGGAGAGTTCAAACCGTTGCCTCCGGGCTTCCAGGTGGGAGGTGGGACCATATTCCTGCCATGGTGTTAGCTGTTCTCTGGTGGTCCTGGGCACCTTCGCGGCCTCGTCCCCTCCTTGTTTTGCTGCTGGACTGGTGGCTTTCTCTCCTGAGAAGCTTGGAGTCCTTTCTCTTTCTAGATTGAACACAAGCTGCAATTGCTTGGTGGCTACCATGGAGCTGGCATGAAGATTCTTGGGCAGCTACAGCGACTTTGAGTTTTATCCCATCTTAACGCACCTATTTGTGTATTGTGTGTTCTGAATGAGACCTGGAGCGGCAGTTGCTTGGACTGTTTTGAATTTTTACCCTTCATCCTCGTGATGTGAGATTTGTATACCATTGTTATGGGGCTGGTGAGCAATGAGGCTGATTAGAAATCAGTCAACACATAGTAAATTGGCCCCAGCGAATGAGTCTTACACCTTCCTGTGCTTTTCCGACACAACTACTGTCCTTTTGCCCACAGTGGTGACACTGGCATGATCACCCTGGGAGGCGTCCCAATGCCCCAGAGCTAGGAGGGAGGCCTGGGACAGAGCCTCCCTATGACACAGGCTCTACCCTGAGATGCCACCACCCCAGCTCTGGCCTTCCCAACTGGAAAGAACCAAGCTCTGCTGGTGCATCCACCCAGCCGTGGTGCTGTCAACCCACACAGGCTATGGTACCAGAGCTAGGGTGCGGCTGTCACCTCTTGGAGGAGAGTGACCCCAGAGGACCCACAAGCCCTCCGAGGCCTCAGGGAGGAGGAGCGACCCCTGCTCCAGCAAGTAGCCTTCCCCACACAGGGATCTGCTGGTGCCTTGTGTCCGATCGTAGCTTTAAGAACCTCGAGAAACACATGTCTCCATGTGGGCTCTTGCCTTGGGGCCGTTTTGTTACGGCAGCCCAATGCCCTGAACCCTTGCACATTGCTGTGCAGGCCACTACTGTGAAGACAGGCGGCCATGGAAAGCAATCCTTGGCCAGGTGGGGACAGCACCAGCGAGAGAGTGCCCTGCTCCTCTTGCAACCTGATGGCACATGCCACACAGGCCACACCTGCCACACAGGCCACGAAGGTTTAGAACAAGACCCACAGCGACCCAGCTTGCTAGAAATCCACACAAGAGCGACGGTGGTGGCGACGGCGACGGCACTGGGTTTCCCTGTTTGCTGGCCTGGAAATCTCTGGGCTGAACAAGCCAGGCCTGGCCAGCCACACAGCCTCAGTGTCTCCAGTTCTGAGCGCACTGGACGGCTCCCTGCCCTTCCCCACGGCTCCCTGTGGACTTAGGCTCCTCTCTCAGGATGCCTCAGAGGACGTTGGTGAAAGAAACAAAAGCCTTCAGGAGACAGGGGTCCCGCAGGAGAAAGCGTCATTTATTCTGATCCACATATGCACACAGCCCAGGAGGAAGCAGGCAGACCCACAGGCCGGGCTCCACTGGCCGTGGTGGCCAGTCTGGTGCAGAGCTCAAAGCTGAAGGGTGACACGCAGAGGAAGAGCAAGGCACAAGTCTATCAGCCACACAGGTGGAGCCTCCCAAGCCCAGAGGTGGTGCCTGGCGGTTCAGCCCCTGGGTCTCCAGTGTCCTTCCCGGGCAGGTCACTTCACCTGCAGGCAACAGAGGCAGTGAGTGTGAGCCGTGCTCCCCTAACAGGAACAGAGATGGGATGGTGAGAACGGGGCCGACCCCGGCCCTGCTGTCCAGCCCGGCAGCTCCCTGCCCCGAGTCAGCTCCCAGCTCCCGCTCAGCCCAGCCCATCTACCTTGAACAGGGTGACAGTGGTGCTGTAGAAGAGGCTCAGGAGGAAGAGCACGATGAAGGTGGAGGCCGTGGTCCAGAGGTTCTCGAAGCCCTCCTCCTCGGCGTTCACCTCCCCCTCTGTGAGGGGAACACAGGAGGAGAAGGGGTCAGAGCGTGGTGGGGGCCGGCAGGGCGGTCAAGGCGGCTGCTGGCTGCACAGCTGCCTGTGACCTGCCCTTGGGTTCCCTGACAGTGCAAGCTGCACAGAGGAGCAGCCTGGCCGGGCAGCAGCAGGCGGTGCCTGGGGCCTTGCCTTGAGCCCCGGGCAGCAGACAGAGCAAGAGAAATGAGGCACGTGGGCGCGGGGGCAGGGAAACGCGGGCTGTGGCAGAGTGGTGTCTGGTGTGTGGTGGACTCTCTCTGCCCAGGTGGCAGAGCCTGGCCACTTGGCCCCTGGGCTTCTGAAAAGCTCACGAGGGGCTCCCGGTCCCTGTGCTTTGGGATGGGGCAGTGTGAGATGGAGTCTGAGGCTGCCCTGTCCCTCCTTTGGGGCCAGGACTCTGAAGCCTGCTCAGCTCCCAGAGTAGAGTACCCCTGGGAAGCGGCCCCTCCTCTCCCCTCCCCTCCCCTTCTCCCTGAGATGGCCCCTGGGCCAGGGAACAGACACAGAGGGAGACAGGGAGAGGGGAGCACTCAGCAGGGCCCCTGCCTGGGAGCACAAGCTCCTGGGACCAACTGCAGCTCTGGCCACAAAGGACAGAGAGCACTGGCAGAGTCGGGGGGCCAGCCCAGGGAGGCAGTGTCTGGTGGGCATGAGGTCCTCGCCGGGGCTCTGTCCCCGGGCCTCGGGTTCTATCCTCCCGCCCTGTCTCCTCTGGCCCGATGGCTTCTGCAGGCCGGCCAGGGAGGCAGGGTGGGCATGTGCAGGGCAGATTCGCTCAGACACGTCTGCTGTGGCTTCCCACTGAGGGGGCACGGGCAAGGACAGGCCTGGACCCCACTCGCCTGTCAGCATGCTCCCCAAACCCAAGGCTGGAGCTACCGGCTGTGTCCACTCGGACCCTGGACTGTCGGGCACACTCTGCCCTTGAGCACACAGGGGGCTTTTTGGGAAGTGGCAGTGGCTCAGCCTAGTGCTTTGAGCCCCGAGCTTGGTCCCTGGGGTGGCAGCCCTGGTCAGAATCCTTGGTGGGCTGGGCTTGGCAAGTGTGTCTGTGCAAGGCAGAGACAGAGGAGCAGAGCCGTGGGCGAGAGGCCCTGGAGAAGCACAGCGCAGCTTAGCCCCTGCTGGCATCTGTGCACCAGGTCTGTGCCCATGTGTCCGAGTGTGGGAGTGAGCAGGGGTGCACTGGGTCCCTATCTTGGCCCGGGGTGTGTGTGCTTGCACGTCCGTGCTTGCTTTGTCCCTTCTGTGTTTGTGTGTAGGCGAGCGTGCCTCCATGTGTGTCAGGGTGCTGACGCCTGGTTATGTGCCTCTTCCTGCTGTGGGCATCGTGGGTTTCCCACGTGAGTCCCTGTGCATCCGTGTGTGTGTCTTTGTACGGTTGCGTCTGTCCCCTTGGGAATGCCTGTGTGCCCAGGGACGCACACCCCATGCACACGCATGTCGGTGTCTGTGTTTCCAGGTGAGGCAGGGCTGTCCTTGTATGCTCTTGTGTGTGTGAGTGTGAGCGTGTGTTGCCGCGTGTGCCCGTGTGGCCAAGCTGTCCCCGTGGCCTCTGCGTGTGGCGTGGGGGGGCACACAGGCCCTTCCTGGGGTCACACAGAGGCAGGCGGTGCAGAGGCAGAGCATGGACCAGGAGGGGGGCACTCTGGCACAGCCAGCATGGTCCCAGCAGGAAAGAGCATTGCACACTCAAGACTAGCATCGTTTGAAAGGCTCTTTTTATTTCTATTTGTATAAAATGCTTCATCCCCCCCGGCTGACAGGGCTAGAGTGTGCGGGCACGGGCACACACACACACACACACGCCTGCACCTGCACACACACGCAGAGCGATAGACCCCAGAGCCTGCCGGGGGGGGGGGGGACATGGTCAGTAGCAGGTGCTGGCTGTGTCGGACATGATGAGGGACACGTTGTACAGAGTGGGTTTACCGGTGGCCTTGTCCACGGTCCTCTCCGTCACCATGTGTGGCAGTGCCTGGTGAACCACGACGCAGGTGAAGGTCTCCCCGGAGTTCCAGTCCTCCTCAGTCACGGTCAGGAGGCTGTGAGTGAAGTAGAGGCCTGGGGCCTGGGGCTCAGGCAGTGGGGTGCTGGTCACATACTTGTCCGGGGACAGGGGCCGGCCCCTCTGCTGCCACTGCACCAGGATGTCCGGGGGAGAGAAGGCCTTCACCAGGCAGGTGACTGTGGCCGACTCCCGCAGGACCAGCTGCTCCCGGGCCGGGGGCAGCAGGTACACAGCTGGTGGGTGCTTGGCCACATCTGTGAGCAGAGACAGTGGTGAGCGCAGGGTGGGCCTGGGAGGGGCCTGGGGCGGGGGAGGGAGGGAGGGGGAGGGAGGAGCGAGGCAGGGAGGGGAGCCTGGCCTACCTCTGGGCTTGGAGATGGTCTGCTTCACCGGTGAGGGCAGGTCTGCGTGGGTCACCGTGCACGTGAACCTCTCCCCAGACTCCCAGTCCTCCACACAGACGCTGGCCTCCCCTGTGCCGCTGAAGGTGCCATTCTGGTGGCTCTTGAAGTGGGTGGTGGTTTTCAGGGCCTCCCCGCTCTGGCGTGTCCAAAGGATGTGGAGGCTGTCGTAGGTGGCCATGTCAGTGACCAGGCAGGACAGCGTGGCTGACTTGTTGAGGAAGATATCGGCAAAGCGGGGGGGCGTGGCGAAGACCTGGATGTCTGTGGACGGACCTGCAGTCCAGAGAGCAGGGCCGTCAGCGGCCGGACTCCAAGTCCACAAGAGTGGCCGCTGACGTGCTGAGGCTCCCCAGTCCTGTTGGGGGGCCTGGAGGTGGGGCACGTGTGTCCGTCACCAGACCCCCCACCCCTGCAGTCCTCTGACCCTGCCCTTGCACTTGGCCACTCTGGCAGACAAGTCTCGGGGAGCAGAGGGACACACATGCTGGAGGGTGCCACGCCTGCCTTGACGTGTGTGTGTGTGTGTGTGTGTGTGTACATGTGTGTGCGCATGTGCACGTGTGTGTTTTCTGTGTGTGGATGTGCATGTGTGTGTGGTGTATGGTGTGTATTTGCCTGTGTGTTGTGCATGTGTGTGCGTGTGGGTGGGTGGTGTGTGTATGTATTGTGCATGTGCGTGTGCATGTGCATGTGTGTGTGCATGTGTATGTGCGTGTGTGGTGTGTGTGTAGTGTGTGTGCATGTGTGTGCGTCTGTGTTGTGTGTGTGGTGTGTGCATAAGTGTGTGTGGTATGTGTGTGCATATGTGTGTATCTGTGTGCATGTGTGTGCGTGTGCGTGTGCGTGTGTGTGGTGTGTGTGGTGTGTGTGGTGTGTGTGCATACGTGTGTGTGGTATGTGTGTGCATATGTGTGTATCTGTGTGCATCTGTGTGCGTGTGTGTGCGTGTGTGGTGTGTGTGGTGTGTGTGTGCATGTGCATGTGCATGCGTGTGTGCATGTGTTGTGTGTGCGGTGTGTGTGCATACGTGTGTGTGGTATGTGTGTGCGTACGTGTGCATGTGTGTGCATGTGCATGTGTGTACGTGTGTGCGTGTGTGGGGTGTGTGTGGTATGTGTGTGTGGTGTGTGTGTGCGTGGTGTGTGTATGGTTTGTGTGTGTACGTGTGGGGGGTGTGTGTGGTGTGTGTGGTGTGTGTGTGGTGTGTATGGTGTGTGTGTGGTGTGTGTGCGTGGGTATGTGGTGTGTGCGTGTGCATGTACGTGTGTGTGTATGGTGTGCATGCACGTGTGTGCATATGGTGTGTGCGTGTGCATGTACGTGTGTGTGTATGTGTGGGGTGTGTGTGTGTGTGTGATGTGTGTGTGGTGTGTGTGCGTGTGTATGTGTGGTGTGTGTGTGGTGTGTGTTTGATGTGTGTGTGGTGTGTATGTGTGGTGTGTATGTGTATGTGTATGTGTGGTGTGTGTGTATGTGTGGTGTGTCTGTGTGTGGTGTGTGTGTGGTGTGTGTGTCTGTGTGTATGTGTGGTGTGTGTGTATGTGTGGTGTGTGTGTATGTGTGGTGTGTGTGTGGTGTGTGTGTGTGGTGTGTGTGTGGTGTGTGTGGGTGTGTGTGATGTGTGGTCTGTGTATGTGTGTATGGTGTGTGTGTGGTGTGTGTGTGTGGTGTGTGTGTGGTGTGTGTGGGTGTGTCTGTGTGGTGTGTGTGTGTGTATGTGTGGTGTGTCTGTGTGTGGTGTGTGTGTGGTGTGTGTGTCTGTGTGTATGTGTGGTGTGTGTGTATGTGTGGTGTGTGTGGTGTGTGTGTGTGGTGTGTGTGGGTGTGTGTGTGGTGGGTGTGTGTGTATGTGTGGTGTGTGGTGTGTGTATGTGTGTATGGTGTGTGTGTGGTGTGTGTGTGTGGTGTGTGTGTGGTGTGTGTGTGGTGTGTGTGTGTGTGTGTGGTGTGTGTGTGTGTATGTGTGGTGTGTGTGTGGTGTGTGTGTGTGGTGTGTGTGTGTGTGGTGTGTGTGTTTGTGGTGTGTGTGTGTGGTGTGTGTGTGGTGTGTGTGGGTGTGTGGGTGTGGTGTGTGTGTGTATGTGTGGTGTGTGTGTGGTGTGTATGTGTGGCGTGTGTGTGGTGTGTGTATGTGTGGTGTGTGTGTGGTGTGTGTATGTGTGTGTGGTGTGTGTGTGTGGTGTGTGTGGTGTGTATGTGTGGTGTGTGTGTATGTGTGGTGTGTGTGTGTGTGTGGTGTGTGTGTGGTGTGTGTGTGTGGTGTGTATGTGTGTGTGGTGTGTGTGTGTGGTGTGTGTGTGTGGTGTGTGTGTGGTGTGTGTGTGGTGTGTGTGTATGTGTGTGTGGTGTGTATGTGTGGTGTGTATGTGTGGTGTGTATGTGTGGTGTGTGTGTATGTGTGGTGTGTGCGTGTGGTGTGTGCGTGTGCGTGTACGTGTGTGGTGTGTGTGTGTGTGTGTGGTGTGTGTGGTGTGTGTGTGTGTGTGTGTGTGGTGTGTACGTGCGTGTATGTGCTTGCTCCCTGGCCCGGGACCTTGGCACTGGGCTCTGGCTGCCCACTCACCGACAGTGCATGTGGACGACACGTTCTTCTCAAACGTGAGTCCTTTGTGTCCCACTCGGCAGGTGAACACGCTTTGCCGCAGCCACTCGAGCTCGGTGATGGTCAGCTGGCTGGTGACGCTGAAGGTGCGGCCCTGGGCCCCTTTGGCCTCTGCCCTCACCTCTTCCGTGGTGAAGCCTGAGGTCACAGGCTTTCCGTCTCGTAGCCAGGACACTGTGATCTGCTTGGGGCTGAAGCCCGTGGCCTGGCAGATCAGACTGGACTTGCGAGTGTCAGGGCCAGAGAAGGCGTCTCGAGGTGGGACGAACACGGTCACATTGGGGGGCTGCTCTCGCACCTCTGCGGGGAGCGAGGAGGCATTAGTGGGGTCTGTTCTAGGCTCCTTCCACTGCTTCCGCCCACCGCCCGGGGAGGCACCCACAAGAGAACCTTGAATGCTTAAAATTGTCCCTTGATCCAAAGCAGGACAATTGGATTAAAAGAATCTAGGACTTTTTTTTTTTTTTGGCCAATCCCCTGTCCTGAACTCGGGGCCTGGGCACAGTCCTCGGACCGGTTTTACTCAAGACTGGAGCTCTACCACTGAGCCACAGCACCACTTCTAGCTTTTTCTTTGTGTGTGATACTGAAGAATGGAACCCAGGGTTTCATACATGCTAGGCGGGCACCCTCCCACCAGGCCACACTCCCGACCCCAGGGTGAATTTTTATCACCACTGCCCCATCTTCTACCCTCTTTGATCAAGTCTGTTATGGGTTTTTTCCACTGACTAAGTTCTTCACCTCCAATCATTTTATCTGTATCGATGATGATGATGATGATGATGATGATGATGATGATGATGATGATGATGATGATGATAATGATGATACATACCTTTAAATTTTATTTTTGCCAGTTGGGGCTTAAACTGAGGGCCTGGGCAATGTCTTTGGACTCTTTTTGCGCGAGGCTAGAGCTCTACCACTTGAGCCTCAGCACCACTTCCAGCTTTTTTCTGTGCATGAGGTACCGAGGAATCGAACCTGGGGCTTCACGTATGCTAGGCCAGCACTCTACCAGTCCTGTTTAATTTCTTACTCAGATTGAGTTATTTTCTTGAGTTTAACTAGGTATTTATATTCTCGTACTCCCACTGTCTGTGAAAGATGATTGTTTTCAATTCCCTTCCAAATATTTCATACTGGCAAATTATTGCATTCCTTTGGAGCTTCCCATAGCTCCCGTGTTTTCAAGTCTTCTCAGCCTCTATTTGTGCATTCAGTGGCCACTAAGTGACACTACAGCTTTGATAAATAGGCCAGTTTTCCCAACATGGCTCTAGGTGTCCCCATGGGCTTTGTTCCAGACAAGTACAACAGAGGATTCTCCTTAAAATGCCTTTCACTCTAACTCAGGTCGGCCATGGAGAAGCATTCTCTGGTGGCCTAAGCTGTGAGATCTCTGGCAACAGTGCTCACAGGGTACTGGGCTGCTTTTCAGGTGGAAGCAGCTTCAGGGCTGCAGGCTGGCTGACCACCGAGGCAGCTCAGGTTGGAGAGAGCTGTGACCAGGACTCTACACACAGAGCTCCTTATGAGAACCTGTTCTGGAGGTGACAGTCAGGGGACAGTGGCTCCAGGGCCAGCCCAGCGTGGGACTTGCAGATAATGGTGGCAGCAGGGGAAGCAGCTCCAAGTCTCTGAGGCTGTCCTACAGAGTGGAGGCCCTGGCGTCAGTCTCCCAAAGGCTGCCTTCCATTTCTGAAAGGTCTCAGAGCCACATTTTGTGCTCTCTCTCCCATCCCCCCTCCCGCCATAGCCTCCCTAGGAGGTGTTGAAGAGCTCTTGACAGGGCTTAGAAATGCAGAGCTGGGTCTGGTGGGCCAGGAGAGGCCCAGGGCTGGTCCCTCCCTCCTGCTCTGTGCTCTGTGGTGCAAGCTCTCCCTTCCCTCGGGAAGGCCTCGCACTGGAGTCTTATGTGGCGCACAGGGCCTGGCTTGCACCAGGTGGTGTATAGGCATCACTCAGGCCTGCTCCCCATCTCGACACTGGGATAGACACCGAGGTGAGCACTGATGGAGGGCGGCCTAGAGCACTCAGCTGGGGGTGAGCCCATGGGTAGGGGACAGGCCCGCTGAGAGGGCGAGTTCTCACCTGTGTCCCTGGTGGTGGTGGTGGTGGTGGCGGTGGTGGCTCTCCTGGCCTCACTGGAGCCCGTCTTTCCTGCAGGAGGGACCGTGGGCACAGGGGAGACCTGAGCGTTGCCCCAGGCTGAAAGCAAAGAAGCCGTGGGCAGGTGAGGGCGAGGAAGCAGAGAGGACTGAGCAGCACCCCAGCCAGGACATTGGTGTGGACTAGAGGCGAGTGGTGGAAGGAGGGCCAGCAGGCTGGGGCGCGGGCACGGGGCACGGGGCATGGAGAAGGAGTGGACCTGGAGAGCGCCCACTCCCCACTGTTGCCTTGGCTGGGCCAGGTACTTCCTTGCTCATTTGGGAAACCATCCCCGAGAAAAGCATGGATGCAGTGGACAGATTGGCAGCTGAAAGTGGGAGAGGAAAGTGCAGAAGGAACAGCCAGGGGCGGGCTCCGGGAGGGGCAAAGGGAGAAGCCAGAATGGAGGGCCAGGGAGAGGGTGGCAGAGGGGAAGGCTAGGAGGGGGCAGGGGGTGTGACAGGAGGGGCCAGGCAGGAAGAAGAGAAGGAAGGGCTGCAGTGGACAGGGAAGCCCGAGAAGGAGGGGCCCCAGGGCTGGAGCTGAGGGGAGAAGCGAAGTGCTCATCACAGAGGGAGGCTGGCGGGGAAGGTCAGAGGAGCCGAGCCGGGCTACCCACCTGGCTGCTGGAAAGTCTTGTCTATGGTGCTCTTGCTCCAGTTGTGGTGGACCCTGCATTTGTGAGGGCCCCGTTCCCACTGTGAGGCGGGAAAGGAGACCTGGCTGGTCAGGGTGTAGAGCCCCCCACTCCATGTGGAGGGGAAGGTCTTCTCAATCCTGCTCTGTGCCTTTGTCTCCCAGGTGACCATCACCGGCTCCGGGGTGTACCCGGTCACCAAGCAGGCCAGGTCCATGCGTCCATTTTCCTCTGGGGCTTTGCAGCCTGCGATGATGGGGAACACACTCGGGGCCTTGATGGAGTCTGCAAGACAGACAGTGTGGTCAGCTGGGGCAGGGCTGTGGGCAGGGGAAGAGCAGAGGGGACAGGTGGAGGTGGGCCTGGTGAGAAGGGGCTGGGAGGGCGGCCTGGGCTCCCTGACCACTTTTTCTGCCCTTGGCTAGGAATGACTCAAGGTCTGGGTCCAGCTGGCTGGGTGGAGAAGTTCTTCATCCAGAGTTGTGAAGCTTCTGTCCAGAATCAAGGGCCTCTCTCCCTCTCCCCCCCCCCTCTCTCTCTCTCTCTCTCTCTCTCTGTCTCCCTCCCTCTCCCTCCCTCCCCCACCCTCCCTCCCTCCCCCCCTCTCTCTCTATCTCTCTCTCTTTCTCCCTCCCTCCCTCCCCCTCCCTCCCCCTCCCTCCCTCTCTCTCTCTCTCTCTCTCTCTCTCTCTCTCTCTCTCTCTCTCTCTCTCACACACACACACACACACACACACACACACACACACACACACACACACACACGGTCCCAACCACTCCCTGTGCCCTGCCGGGAGGCGGGGCCAGAGCAGGACTCTCCAGGGCTGACTGCCAGCCATTCTCAACCTCACTGAGATTTGAGACGTCCTCCCCACCAGATCTGCATGGCACTGACAGGGATGGGCTTGGGGTCTTGGGGGTGGCTGTGGCTGTGGCCAGGCCTAGAGACCATGGAAACCCATCTGAGATAGCTGCACACCAGGTCAGGGCTGGCATCTGAGCCAGGAGATCTCAGGTCTTTGTACAGGGGAAAGTGGGACACAAACACAGTGGCAGTGAGACAGCCGTGTGATAACATGGCTTCCACAGGCCAGAGACAGCTCGCTGATAGGTGTGGAACCCAGAGGGTTCAGGCCCTGGCACAGGAAGACTATGATCCCGGGTTCCTGACGCTGCCTGCACTGGTCTGAGCTCTCACAAGACCTCTCCACCATCCACAGACTCCCTAACCTCGAGATGTGCACTGAGCCGACTGGTGCCTCTGGCCAGGGCCCAGCACGTGAAGCTTGCCATGCTAAGCTGCACTGCGCCAAGACGAAGCCTGGACCTACAAGGCCAGGAGGAATGGGGGTCACTTGTGTTCCTTGCACTAACAGCATGGGTCAGGCTGGATCTCGGACTTGGAGCTGACACCAGGCCCCATGGGGACACATTGGACCTGGTCTGGCCATCGCAGGGGCACATAAGAAAGCTCATGCTCTGCATTCAGAGACCTGGATAGCTCCCAGCTTGGTGGGTCTGAGACAATGCCTAGCTGCCAGTGACTGGAGCGGTCTGGCGGGGACCCAGCTCAGGAACTTGGCCCTTCATCTCCAGGCAAGACTGCGATCCCACTTCAAGTCCTGGAGTCTCTGTGGTCCTCCTGGAAGCCCTACAGACTGAGGGAAGCCTCTTGTGTGCCTTGGGGAGGGCCCAGCAGCCCTGGGCCTTCACCCCAGAGGAAACTAGACAAGCCCTAGGCTTTCCAACCTTAGCACCTGCCTGACCCTTGGGGCTCTGCTGGCCTCAGGCTCACGCCCTAAATGGGTGTCTCGTGTCCTCTCTGTGAGACCCCAGCATCCTGTGTACCCCTGCTGCCCTGCTCTGCCTTCCTGTCTCATGTCCCCATGGGTCTCCCAAGCCAGCACCAGAGTCCCCGAACCCTCCTTATAGGGGTCTAGGACCATCTCCTTTATGGAGCATTGTGGACCTTTCCTGCCCAGTCCAATAAGCCCCGGGCTCTGGCCCCAGCACCAGTTCTCTTGGCTGTCACAGCTATGCCTGACCTCTGCCAGACCCCAGAGCCCTTTCTCCTCCCTTCCTCACCCAGCTGGCACACCCCGAGGGCCTGTGCCAGAGGCCAAACCAGACTTTCTGAGAGAGAGGGTGGGGGGACTATACAAAAGGTCTGGCAGGCTCTCCCACTAGAGCTGTGCAGGAATCAGAGGGCCCAGGGGTAGAAGAAAGTAATCCAAGGAGGACAGTGGGGTGGCATCCACAGCCTTCCTAGGAGCTCCCGGGAGGCCATGACACAGAGCAGGAGGTGACCAGGAGGCCAGGACACAGAGCAGGAGGTGACCAGGTCATGACACAGAGCAGGAGGAAGGCCCAACAGCCACATTGGGAGTTGACACCCTCCACTTCCCCCCCCCAAAAAAAACACACAGAAATCGCCAGAAGAAAGCGGAACTACAAGAAGTCCCCTTACTACCCAGTTTCATTCCAACTCTTAGTCTGAGGCAGAGCTGAGCTGATGGAGACCAAGGACAGGCAGCAAGAGAAGGGGACTACAGCCATACCGCAAGTGGGTCAGCTGGAAGAGGGACTGCGGGCAGTGACAACCCTTCCTCACCCCGCATCTCACAGCTGTCAGGGCCTGGGGAAGACGCCTCCCAACAGGGCTGAGCTGCCGAAGGAAATTAGCCACCTTCAGCCCTGCCAGAGCCCAGAGTGCACAGGGAAAACCCTGCCGTCAGCGCCCAGAGTGCCAGCGCCCAGGGACTGCACAGGGAAAACCCTGCAGCCAGAGCAGACACTCTGCCTGCAGGAGTGGAGCTGGAGGAAGTCCAAGGACAGATGGCCCGACCTGGCGGTTGGTGAGCACAGACAGGCACACCCACGGAAGCATGTGGTTTCTAGAGGAGCAAGGGACCAGTGGAAACTTTCGGAGGTGGAAACAGGGAAGAGGAAGCCTGAGGCCCGCAGGACACAGCAGCTCCTCTGGGAATGGCCGGGGGCCAGGGGACCTGCTGAGGACAGCAGGCTGAACTCTGGGAATCTGGGGGCTCACAGAGCAGGTTTACTGCTGGTATAGAAAGTACAGAAGTGAAGCCAATTCTGAGCTAAGAAAAGGCAGGAGGTACAGGGGACTGTTGCAGGAACTCAGGAGCTCAGGCAAAACAGTATTGGGTGAGCTTGGACAGGGAGGAGTGCAGGGGGCCAGGCACCAACAGAAGCTCAGAAAACATGAAGAATAACTGCCATAGGTGACCTTATAGGAGTTGGGGCCAGGCCAGGGTTGCAACAGGGGATCAGGATAGCAGAAGCTGAGCACTTTGGAGAGCACAGGGGTTCAAGACTGCGCAGCCACAGGAGAGTGTCAGCAGATGAGAATGCAGAGGGACCCAGGGGCCACCACAAGTGCTCAGGACCCAGCACAGGCGACACGGGAGCTCACAGATGGAAGCTGGGAGGCCAGGTTTGCAGCAGGGGCTCCCTACCACATGCTGGGCAGCCACAGGAAAGCCTCTGCTCCTGGGACCCAGCATACCCCAATGGCTCCAGAGCTGAGCACCTTCAGGTAAGCTGAGGCCAGGAACAGGCACAGAGCAGCCACAGGGGAGCTGGAGAAGGTGAGGGGACAGGGAAGGCACAGGAGCTCAGGAGAGCGGGCACCGAGGAGCTCGAGATAAAACTGATAATATTGGGGGGCTGGAAGGACTGGGCATCCCCGGGAACTCAGGGGAGCAGGCACAGAGAACTGCAGGTAAACTGGAGAATGTTGGGGGGCAGGAGGGACAGGGCCGCCCCAGGAGCTCAGGCAGCAGGCACAGAGCAGTTACAGGTAAATTGGGTAATATAGGAGGGCTGTAGGGGCAGGACAGCCCCAGGAGCTCAGGGGAGCAGGCACAGAGCAGGTGACAAGGGAACTGGAGAATGGTGGGGGCAGGAGGGACAGGGCCGCCCCAGAAGTTCAGGGGAGCAGGCACAGAGCAGCTAGAGGTAAAATGGATAATATTGGAAGTCTGGAGAGACAGGGAAGCCCCAGGAGCTGAGGGGAGCAGGCACAGAGCAGCTAGAGGTACACCGGAGATTGTTAGGGGGGTGGAGGGACTAGGAAGCCACAGGAACTCAGGGAAGCAGACACAGAGCACCTAAGAGTGAACTGGGGAGCACTGGGGAGCAGGAGGGATGGAGCAGCCCTGGGAGCCCTGGGGAACAGGTACAAAGCAGCTACAGGCAAACTGGAGGATGTTGGGGGGCAACAAGGACAGGGCAGCCCCAGGACCTCAAGAGAGTAAGCACAGAGCACCTACAGGCAAACTGGAGGATGCTGGGGAGGCTGGAGGGACAGGGAAGCCCAGAGAACTCAGAGGAGCAGGCACAGAGCACCTACAGGTGAAATGGACAATGTTGGGGGGCTGGAAGGATTGGGAAGCCCCAGGAGCTCTGGCAAGCAGGTATAGGTGAACTGGAGAATGTTGGGGGGCTGGAGGGACAGGGAAGTACCAGGATTTCAGGGGAGCAGGCACAGAGCAGCTACAGGTGAACTGGAGAATGTTGGGGGACCAGAGGGACAGGGAAGCCCCAGGATTTCAGGGGAGCAAGCACAGAGCAGCCACAGTTAAAGTGGAGAATGTTGGGGGGGCAGGAAAGACAGGGAAGCCCCAGGAGCACAGGGGAGCAGGCACAGAGCACCTACAGGTGACAGGGAAAATGTTGGGGGGCAGGAGGGCCAGGGCAGCCCTGGAAGCTCAGGGGAGCAGGTACAAAGCAGCTACAGGTGAACTGGAAAATGTTGGGGGGGCCAGAGGGACAGGGAAGCTCCGGGAGCTCAGCAACAGGTGAACTGGAAAATGGGGGGGGCAGAGGGACAGGGAAGCCCCAGGATTTCAGGGGAGCAAGCACAGAGCACCTACAGGTGAACTGGAGAATGTTGGGGGGTCAGAGGGACAGAGAAGCTCCGGGAGCTCAGCAACAGATGAACTGGAGAATGGGGGGGGGGCAGAGGGACAGGGAAGCCACAGGAGCTCAGGGGAGCAGGCACAGAGCAGCTGCAGGTGAACTGGACAGTGTTGGGGGGCTGGAAGGATTGGGAAGCCCCAGGAGCTCTGGCAAGCAGGTATAGGTGAACTGGAGAAGATTGGGGGGCCAGAGGAACGGAGAAGCTCTGGCAGCGATGGCGAGCAGGTATAGAGCAGCTACAGGTGAACTGGAGAATGTTGGGGGGCCAGAGGGACAGGGAAGCCCCAGGAGCTCAGGGGAGCAGGCACAGAGCAGCTACAGGTGAACTGGATGTTGGGGGGCCGGAAGGACAGGGAAGACCCAGGACCTCAGGGGAGCAGGCACAGAGCAGCTACAGGTGAACTGGAGAATGTTGGGGGGCCAGAGGGACAGGGAAGCCATGGGAGCTCAGGGGAGCAGGCACAGAGCAGCTACAGGTGAACTGGAGAATGTTGGGGGTCAGGAGGAACAGGGAAGACCCAGGAGCTCAGGGGAGCAGGCACAGAGCAGCTACAGGTGAACTAGAGAATGTTGGGGGGGGCAGAGGGACAGGGAAGCCACGGGAGCTCAGGGGAGCAGGCACAGAGCAGCTACAGGTGAACTGGAGAATGTTGGGGGGCTGGAGGGACAGGGAAGACCCAGGAGCTCAGGGGAGCAGGTACAGGTGAACTGGAGAATGATGGGGAGAGAGGGACAGGGAAGCCCCGGGAGCTCTGGGGAGCAGGTACAGAGCAGCTACACGTGAACTAGAGAATGTTGGGGGGCTGGAGGGACAGGGAAGCCCCAGGATTTCAGGTGAGCAGGCACAGAGCAGCTACAGGTGACAGGGAGAATGTTGGGGAGCTGGAGGGACAGGGAAGCCCCAGGATTTCAGGGGAGCCGGCACAGAGCAGCTAAAGGGGAACTGGAAAATGTCGGGGAGTTGGAGGGAATGGGAAGCCCCAGGAGCTCAGGAGAGCAGGTCCAGAGCAGCTACAGGTGAACTGGAGAATATTGGGGAGCTGGAGGGTGGGTCAATCCTAGGAGCTCAGGGGAGCAGGCACAGAGCACCTACAGGTGAACTAGAGAATGTTGCACCACTGAAGGGGCAGGGAAGCCTCAGGAGGTAACAGAAGGTAGCAGGCACAGAGCAGCTACAGGGGGGGCTAGAGAATGTTGGGGGGGGGGCGCTAAAGGAGCAGTGAAGCCCCAGGAGCTCAGAGGAGCAGGCACAGAGCAGCTACACCTAAACTGGATAATGTTGGGGGGACTGGAGGGGCAGAAAAGCTCCAGGAGCTCAGGGAAGAAGGAACAGAGCAGTTGGAGATAGGCTGGAGAATGTTGGGGTGCTCAAAGCACAGGGCAACTCCAGCAGCTCAGAAGAGCAGGCACAGAGCAGCCACAGTGGAACAGGAGAATTTTGTGGGGCAGGGGGCACAGGCAGCCCCAGGAGCCAACAGAAGGGAGGAGCAGGCACAGGGCAGCTTCAGGGGGGCTGGAGAACGTTGGGGGGCTGGAGGGACAGAGCAGACCCAGAGCTCATAGCCAAACATCTGAGAGCCAAACTCCACCTTGCAGCAGCATCTGAGCGGGTGGAGAGCAGAGACAGCTGAGGAGAAGCAGCCCTGTTGGGCTCCCTGAGAGGTGACCCATGCCCAGGGGAGGGAGCAGAGGCAGAGAGCCAAGCCTCCTGACCAGTGCCATGGACAGCCAGAGCCCAGGGCAGCTGCCCTCAGCCAGGAAGCTACGGCTGTATCTCGAGGCTAGAGGCCGCAGGCCTGATGACCAGGTCAAGAGGATCCAGAGAAGCTGCGGGAAGCTTCCGGAAGAGAGCAGGGGCAGGATAGAAGAGAGACTGAGGACTGCGGGGTGCCCCTCTCATCAGCCAGGACACAGCCCAGGGTTCGAGGTCCTGCTGGAGAGAGCTGGCTGGAGATGGGCCTCTGCCCTGGAGCTCAGGAAGAAGCCCAAGGCTAGGCAAGAGGAGAGGCCAGGCTTGGAGCCACACTGGGGAGGCCGAGGCAGGAGACAGCCCAGGAGGCTCAGGGAAGAGAAAGGGTGCTTTGGGAAGGAGGTCAGGTCAGGTCAGGCAGGGTCGTCCTGAGAGCCCCAGAGCACAGGGGCAGAGCCAGAGCCTCCTGGGCTCTGGCAAGTGTGTGACAGGTTTCAGAAGAGGCAGGGCTGCAATCTCCATGGGATGCAGGGCCAGGGCACTGCCAGGGCAGCCACAGAAGCTCAGGGGACTTGCCTGTCCCTGGTCACACCTGCCCTGCTCCTCCCTGCTCCCTGGACTGACTCCATTCATGCAGTGCCCCTGACTTGTGCTGGAGTCCAGGGAGTTGTGGGGGGGGGGGAAGGGGGCGGTGCTGAGATCTGGGGAGAGCCAGGTGGCCAGGACAGCAGGCGAGTGAGGACACGGGGCCCTGGCTGAGGGCACAGGTGGACAGGATGGCTCTGTGACACAGGTGGCCAGGACAGCAGGCGAGTGAGGGCACAGGTGGACAGGGCAGCTCTGTGACACAGGTGCCAGTGCTAGAGGCCAGGAGGTGCCAGGCAGGCCAGACAAGGGAGGTCCTGGCCTGCCTCTCTCCAGGAAGCCCGATGGGCGGCAGCTCTGGGCCATGGGCTTGAGCAGGAAGGAGGGGACATCCTGACAAGAGGACAGGCTGCCCCAGAAGGAAGGAAGGAAGCCCACCCGCTCAGGGCCTGAGCAGAGACTGCCAGAGGCTGACCAGGCCCTGCAGCTAAGGCTGAAGGAAGAGGTTGCCATCCTACTCAGGGCTGCGGCAACTCAACCTCGAGTGCCCAGGGTAGGAAAAACCCCTTCTGGGATCCGGATGAGCCTGAGGATGGTGTGAAAGCAAGAGAGGAGGTGCAGCGCCCCACCCCACTCACCACACTAGGCCTACACTGCAGGAAGGCCTGGACACAGCTGGGGACCGCCTGGGAATTCAGGAGCTTGGAGGGCAGGGGGTGGGGGGTCTGGAGTGGCCCTCAGGAGGCAATGGGGGCAGACAGGAGGAGGGGCCCTCGTCCAAGGGTGGGCCCACCTCAGAGGCAGGGGTCGGGGGCTTAGGGATGCGGAGAGGTGGAGGGAGCCCCGTCAGGGGACATTCCAGGGTGCAGACTGCAGCAGTGGTGGTGCTGGCCTGGAAGGCCTCACGCTCAGGTCTCGAAGACATCGTCAGGGCGAGGGCCAGGGTTGTGGTCGAGGCCTGGACAGGGTACAGAAGGGTGGAGGTCTGCCCGGTCACAGGCCAGGGGACAGTGAGCACAGCACATCCAGGTTGGATGTCAGGTCACAAGGTGCACGGGGCCTCCCCGGTCCTGGCCCAGCGCCCAGGGCCAGCCCTGCCTCACACCACGGCTCTCTCGGCACGTCCTCTCTTGCAGGCAGCCCCACAGCCCCCTCCGTCTTCCCGTTGGCTCCCAGCAGCGGAGTCAGGTCTGGCTCCACGGTGACCCTGGGCTGCCTGGTCACCGGCTTCTTCCCTGAGCCGGCCACTGTGTCCTGGAACTCCGGAGACTTGAGCAGCGGCCTGCGCACCTTCCCGCCCGTTCTGCACGCAGGGCTCTACTCCCTCAGCAGCATGGTGACGGTGCCCTCCAGCACCTGGCCCAGCCAGACCGTCACCTGCAACGTGGTCCACCCGGCCACCAACACGAAGGTGGACAAGAGCATTGGTAAGACGGAGGCCCGCGGGAGGGAGCACCCTGGGACCATCGTCCCTGGAGGGGGCTTGGTCGGCTAGTTGAGGGAGGAACCCGGGGGCTGAGCCTCTGCAGCACCTCAAACTCTGGAGGAGGTAGGAGCAGGCTCTCCTGATCACCTGGCCGCTCAGAGGAGGACACTCCATGGTAGGCACTCATTGGTGGGCATAGAGCAGGGACACTGAGTGGAGAACACTCAGAGGCAGACACTCAGTGGTGGGGTCCCAGCGGTGGTCACACAGGCGTGGACACCAGCATCACAGGTGTCCAGGGCCACACCAGACACAGTGGGCAGAAGACCTGAGTCTTTCAGGGCCTAAGTGCTCCTCGCGCTCAGCCTGGCACCTGTCCTCAGTGACCATAACCTTCTATCTGCAGAGCCCAGAAACACAAGACCCTGTCCTCCTGGCCCTACTTGCCCAAGTAAGTACCCAAGCCCAGCAGGGGACAAATGCCCGTCCATGCTGTCCTAAAGAGGTTTGTGTTAGGAGGTGACTGACATTTCCATCTCTCCCTCATTAGCACCTGACATCCCGGGAGGACCATCTGTCTTCATATTTCCCCCAAAGCCCAAGGACACGCTCACCATTTCTCGGGTCCCCAAGGTCACCTGTGTGGTAGTAGACGTGAGCCAGGATGACCCAGATGTCCAGTTCACCTGGTTCGTGGACAACGTAGAGGTCCACGAGGCCCAGACACAGGTCCGGGAAAAGCAGTACAACAGCACGATCCGAGTGGTCAGCGTCCTTCCCATCGTGCACCGGGACTGGCTCTCAGGAAAGGAGTTCAAGTGCAGGGTCAACAACAACGACCTCCCAGCTCCCATCGAGAAAACCATCTCCAAAGACAAAGGTGGGAGCCATGGGCAGATGAGGGAAGGGCGGCCCCACACGGAGGGGCAGCGCCTGGCCTGGTCAGCCCTTACCCCGCAGTGACCTCGGTGCACCTCTGTTCCCACAGGCCGAGCCCGTGAGCCGCAAGTCTACGTCCTGCCCCCGCCCCGTGAGGAGCTGAGGAGAGAGAAGCTCAGCCTGACCTGCCTGATCACAGGTTTCTTCCCTGCGGATATCCATGTGGAATGGGAGCGCAACGGGAAGGAAGAGACGGACTACAAGAGCACCCCAGCCGTGATGGACTCGGACGGGTCCTACTTCCTCTACAGCAAGCTGTCCGTGGAGAAGAAGGCCTGGGAGCAGGGCGACACGTTCAAGTGCACGGTGATGCACGAGGCCCTGCACAACCACCTCACGCAGAAGACCATCTCCCGGTCTCCGGGTAAATGAGACCTGGGCTCCCAGCCTCCCCCCCTGGGCCCTCGGTCCACAGCCCCCGCCCGTGTAAATAAAGCACCCAGGGAAGCCCTGGGCCCCTGCGAGGATGTCCTGGTGTTTTCTGAGGCAAAGAGCCTTTTCCTGCCTGGCCTGGTGCCGTGGGCGCAGGCCAGGGCTGCCGTCTCAGCCCCTCCCGAGCAGAGGGGAGGGTCAGATGGGCCCAGCGTGGAGGCCGGCCAGGGACTCGGCCCTCCAGGGGAAGGAGCCCCGGCCCCGGGCAGCCCCTCTGCTGGGCTCTCCTCCCAGCCCTGAGCCCTGGCCAGCTGCGCTCACACCCTCGGGACACCCAGGAGGACAGCACACAGAACAGCACCACAGGCTGTCCTCCTCCCTCTCACTGTCCAGCTGTCCACCAGTGCCCACCACACACCACCCTGAGGTGGCTGGAGAGGCACCCGGCCCCCACGTTACCCACTGTTCTCTGTGCTCAGAGGCTGAGGGGACAGCCCTGGTGCCTCGTGACACACTGACCAGACCCCCAGACCCCAGACACACGCAGAACCTGTATGAAACACGTGCTGTGCAGCACAAGTCCACGGGACGCCTGCACACATGCACACGCACGCACACACACCCGGACATATGCACCCGAGATGCACACTTCCCCACGCTTCCCCACGCTTCCCCACACTTCTCCACGCTTCCCCACGCTTCCCCACGCTGGGCCCTCCCATGGCAGCCTGCACAGCACAGACCCAGCCCAGCACCACTGTCCTGGTCACCTCCACAGCCACACTTGGCCCGCCCAGACAGGACAGCCCTGCCACTGCAAGGGCACCCGCAGCTCTCCTCCCCACACCCACCCCGGCCCGAGCCCCTGCTGCACCTCATCTCCAACACATCAGATGCGCCCTGGTGCATGTGTCCTGGCCACTCACGCCCAGGGCTGACCTTCCCTCAGCCCAGGGCTCACCAGCAATGGACCCCGACGCCGCGCTCGCCCTCTGGGCCTGGACCCCAGGGCACGGGGAGAGGCCCAAGCCCCGGGGGTCTCCAGGCCTGGCGCGTCCTGGCCATCCGCAGCACTGAGCCACTGACCGCACAGGGAGCGGGGCTGCACTTTTCCCAGCCACCACGCGGGACCAGGACCCGGGTGGGGCCGGGACCCGAGCTGGTCCTTCAGACCCTGAGCTGCTTTTGCTGGCCCCCCAGGGCAGCTGCTGGCCCCTGCAAGCTGGACCTTCGTCCCTGGCCTCCCTGCGAGGCTCGCCTCCCCACGGGGCGTCACACTGACCACCCTCTCCCTGTCCAGAGCTGGACCTGGAGGAGACCTGCGCCGAGGCCCAGGACGGGGAGCTGGACGGGCTGTGGACCACCCTCTCCATCTTCATCACCCTCTTCCTGCTCAGCGTGTGCTACAGCGCCACGGTCACGCTCTTCAAGGTCGGCCACGAGTCCCCACGCTGTCCCCACAGTGTCCTCACACTGTCCCCACACTGTCCTCCACACTGTCCCCATGCTATCCCTATGCTGTCCCCACACTGTCCCCACGCTGTCCCTAGACTGTGGTCCAGCTGTTGCCTTCTCTCCCGTGCTCCCCTCGCCGACTCCTGGTGTCCTCCGTGGGTGGAGGGTGGACGCCCACAGGGGCTGTGCCCGCCTCACCCCTGCTGTCCCTCAGGTGAAGTGGATCTTCTCCTCCGTGGTCGAGCTGAAGCAGACAGTCGCCCCTGACTACAGGAACATGACTGGGCAGGGGCCCTAGACTGCCCCCTGCAAGGACTCAGGGCTTTCCACAGCCCTGGAGGACTCCATCCTTCAAGGGACGCCGCCTGGCAGCCAGACCTCCCTGTCGTTCGTCCTCACTGCCCTCTGACCCTGTGGTTCTGTGACCTGTGCTCTGGACCTCTCTCCCTGTAGAGGAGGAGCACGTGGCACAGGCTCTGCCCCAGGCCCTCAGCCTTGTGGACATGCACAAGCCTCAGAGCACCCGCCGAGAGACCCACCAGCTGCCAGCAGGGCCTCAGCCCCCACCTGTGTTGTTCTGGCCCCAGGGCTGCTGCCCTGTTGCCCTCTAGGAGGTGAAGGAAAGCCAGCACTGTCCATATGCACCCTGGACCCATGCTACGCCCTGGAGACCGCCTCGCTACTGCCAGGCCTGAATCTGGAGGCTTCCAGGAGAAGACCGAGTTGTTGGAGCCATAACTGGAGACACCAGGAGTGTAGGAGCCCTGAACCATGGGTCCAAAGAGCTCAGGAGTGGCTGCAGACCACGCAACCACTGTGTCCCAGCCACGCCCGCGAGGCTCCATCCTAGAGCTGCCGAGCCCAGCCTGGGCAGGGCCTGCATGGAGCATCCAGAGGACGGGATGGGGCCCTGCTCAGACCTTTCTGCTCAGCCCTCCGCCTGCTGCCTGCTCGGAGGTGGACTGAACCCTCCCCGGGCCAGGCTCCAGTCCGCACACCACACTTGCGTGGCATGGCTTGGGGAGGGCGCAGGTCACTCGAGGGGGCAGGCATTCCTCCCAATGACACTCTGGGAGCGGACCCAGTGAGCACGTCCTCCACTGACATCGCGGGCGGTTTGCATGGGAGAGGGTCCGTTCTTCGGGATGCTGAACACACCAGCCACGCCATGCTGGGACATAGAAGGGTTGCTTCCTCCTCCCAAAGACATGCCCTTGACTGCACTTGCTCCTCTTCATGCATGAGTTGCTGGTGGAGAATGGGTGGTGGAGGAACAAGGAGGACTGGCCCCTGCTCTCGGGAAGAAGGCTTGTTGCCCCTTATCAGTCCGTGTGGTGGGCCCGGCAGAGCTTTCTTTGTCAGCCTGCGAATCGTCTCTTTGGAACGCTGGATTGCTGAGACTTTGGTGAGAAATGGTGTTGTTTCCTCCTCTGCTGATACGAGCTCCGGAGCCTGTACGTGTGGAGGGTCATATTCCTGCGACTGTGGGGGCTGCCTCTGCACTTCTGGGACTGCAGATGAGGGTCTACAGGGCCTAGGCAAGCAGCACCCACCTCAGCTGTCTTCCCAGCCCCTTAGACAACCTTAGGGTGCTGAGCCAGCCTGTGGAAGGAGTCAAGCTCCACAAAGAAGTAGAGGTACTTCTCACACTGTGCACATCGAGGCGTGAGAACATATTTGGAAAGACAGACGGATGTCGAGAAGCTGGCTCCCATAACTGCAGCGGCCACGACCAGGGCTGGTCTCATAGACCAGCGCCGGCTGCATACCTGGTGCCAAGCCTGGCCAATGGCGCACAGGATGTCACCACGTCCACGGGGCTCAAATGAGTCCAGCGGCCCAATGTGCTTTTCAGATTGTTTTATCCAAGTTGGCAATGTTTTCTTGACAATAAACTTAGCAGTGTCCATATTGAAGGCAAATGATCTCTGAAAATGAGTCTAGAAATGACTCCCGCTCGTCTCTACAGCCCTCTCTGCCTTTTTATGGCAATTGATGGGCATTCCCTCCCCAGAGCCCGCGTGCTCGTGGTAGTGTTTCTCCCCATGTGCACAGCAGGTCCTCCCTGCCCCCTCCCACATTTGGCCCTTCTCTCTTGTCCACTCAGGCGCCCTGGGCTTGGACTCTATTTCCATTGTCACCTAGCATTCCCAAAGGAGAGGAACAGGAGGCTGGTCCTTCTCAGTCTGGCCTATTTCATGCCACAAGACAAGCTCCAGCTCCACCCATCTCACAGCAAGTGGCACATTTCACCGCCTATCGTGGCTCCAGGAAAGTCCGTCACGTTGTGCAGGCCTGCCTTCTTTGCCCAGTCTTCAGTTGTCAGGCTTGGCAGTGCCGATTCTGACAGGTCCAGGCCACCGCCCCCCCCTCACCCCCATCCCAATCCCCCCTCTCCCTCCCCTCGCTGGCAAGTGGGGCCCTACCAGGAGGCCTCACTGCCCCAGGGATTCTGTCATTGGGTTGCTGGGAATGCTGCCACTCAGACATGAGTTAGGATGCAGGGATCTCTACTAACCTGACTTTAATTTGGGGGCCATAGACCCAGATATCCCATGGCTTTTATTGGAGGAATTCTGGCTTTAATTGAGGGTGAACTTCATACTGATTTCTACAAAAACAGAACTAGTTGACCTCTCCTCTGGTAGTGGTCAAAGGTACCACTTCCCCACATCCTAACCTTTTGCCATGATTTGCTTTCTTGATGCCATTCCATTGGGTAAGGCAGAACTCCAGCAGTTTTTATTTGCTTTTTCCTGCTGGTAAAGAATGCTAATCATGGGGCAGGAGTGTGGCCTCGTGGTAGAGAGCCGGCCTTGCATGCCCCAAGGCCTCCGTTCAATTCCTAGCTCCCACACAGATAGAAAAAACAGCTGCAGCGGCTGCACTGGCAGTGCACTGACGTGTGCCCAGGGACAGAGTGGAGGCCTGAGGTCAAGCCCCAGGACTGGCCAAAAAGCAAAACAAGGAGGCTAATCATTTTGCCATCTCCTTATTAGCCATTTAGATCTCTTTTTGGAAAAGAAGCATTTGAAAAGGCTCTTCAGTCAGTCAATCCATTTAGTGTTCGCTGTAACATTGTTGTTCTATAACATTTTTGTAACATTGTTATAATTTCTGTGGGTTTCTAGTTTTTAATTGTTACAAAATTTTGTAATTACACAAGGGTTGCAATTACTTAAGTCAGATAAAAAGTACACTTATTTACCTTTCATTGTTTGCCTGGCCCTGGGGCTTGAACTCAGAGCCTGGGCTCTGTCTCTGAGCTCTCGCTCAAGGTGAGCGCTTAACCTCCTGAGCCACACTACCGCTTGTGGCTCTTTTCTGAGTGGTTTACTGAAGATGAGAGTCTCACAGACTTTGCACTGGCTCCAAACTCAGATCCTCAGATCTCAGTGTCCTGAGCAGCTAGGATTCCAGCGCGGGCAAGCCTAACCGTTTCTGCTGGTATTGTAGTTGATATGCAGAGGGTTACGGTCATACGAGTCAGGCAAGGAGTAATGAGTGCAACTCTGTTTGAACCACGGCTCCCCTTCTGTTGCTTCTCCCAGTTTTTCCCTCCCATCACTACCCACAAGACACCCAAATTCCATCTATGTGTTGTATGTGTTCAGTCCAGTTCCCTTTTATAAGCCCTCTCTCATCCTCCCGACAGCACCTGGAATGTCTCTTGTCTCCCTGTCTTGGAATTCACTGGGCCTTTGTCAAGCACTCTTGCACGTGTCCGAGAGTGCATTTCTTTATGGACAGTGTCCCCTCCCCTGCTCCTGCAGGCCCTGCTCCCTGCCCCCTCCTCAAGCTGTGTGATTCAATCCAGTGAGTTTATCACTGCATTTGTTCACCCTTTGTCTCTATTTTGGTGCCTCCTGTATACTCCCAAAGACATAAAAAGATGAAGAAGAAATAGATCAGAAAAGAGAGACAAGAGAGAGAGACAGAGACAGAGAGAGTGAGAGGGAGGGAGAAAGAGAAGGGGGAAAGAGAGAGAGGGAGGGAGGAGGGAGGGAGGCAGGAGGGAGGGAGATGTGGGGGAGGAAGGAGGGAGATGTGGGGGAGGAGGGAGGGAGATGTGGGGGAGGAGGGAGATGTGGGGGAGGAGGGAGGGAGATGTGGGGGAGGAAGGAGGGAGATGCCGGGGAGGAGGGAGGGAGATGTGGGGGAGGAGGGAGATGTGGGGGAGGAGGGAGGGAGATGTGGGGGAGGAAGGAGGGAGATGCCGGGGAGGAGGGAGGGAGATGCCGGGGAGGAGGGAGGGAGATGTGGGGGAGGAGGGAGGGAGATACCGGGGAGGAGGGAGGGAGATGCCGGGGAGGAGGGAGGGAGATGCCGGGGAGGAGGGAGGGAGATGTGGGGGAGGACATGCCCCTTGTCTCCTCTTCCTGGAGTTCATTTCCACAAATACCATTCGTGTGATCAGAGGCCCTGGGCTCCTCTGCTACGAGCATCCTCCTTCCGTCTCACTAGGTGTGAATGCCTACACAGCTGAATGGTTTTCGTGTCCCTGTAGTTTGTAACTAGTCTCCACACATGAGAGAAAACACGTCCTGCTTGTCTCTGAGCTCGGCTCCCCTCGATCAACATGATTCGCTCTGGGTCCGTCCATTTCCCGGCTAGCGCCCTTGGTTTACTCTTTCTTGTGGCTACGCACACGTCTCTCGTGGGCGGCTGGGCTGTTTCCACGTGTTGGCTCTCGAGAATGTCCGTCAGTGAACATGGAAGTGCATCTGCTCTGGGGTTCTCTGGGTGGGGCGTGGGGGGGTTGCGTCTAGTGTTTGGGGGAAGCTCCAGACCGCTGTCCAGAGTGGCTGAACCAGTGTACCTTCCCAGCAGCAGTGCAGTAGGGCTCCTCCTTCTCCACATCCCCACCAGCATCAGTCGTTCAACTTCACAATGTCGGCCAATCTGACCAGGGTGGGATGAGATCTCAGCCTGGGTTTGATTAGCATTTCCCTTCAGGCCAGCCACGGTAGGCACTTCCTCATGGGTCTCTGTGGATGCTTGCCTCTTCTGAGAAGTCTTCCCTTTGCCCTTTAGGGGTGGGTGCACTATCCTTAGGAGAGGCTGTTTCTTGAGTTTCTTGACTACGTTAGGTAGGAAAGCTTTGTCTGGCGTGTTGCTGGTAAAGATCTTCCCCCAGTGGGTCGGCTCTCTTTCCAGCATAGTAACTACGTCCTTCACAGCAGAAACCTTTGAGTTTGGTTCAGTTCCAGTGTCAGGTCTCTCTTCTATCTTCTGTGCCCCTGGGATGCTTTACAGCGTGTCTGCGTGCGCTCGGGAGCTCCAGGGCTGCTCCTGACTGGCTCTTCAAACACTTCAAAGCCGAGGCTGACGTCGTAGACGCACATTGTGTTGATGTGGGCACCACTGCTAGCTTTCCGCACATGCTTGACCAGTTTTCCCAGCACGAATTACTGGAGAGGCTATCTCCTTTCCCCTGCACATCCTTGGCTCCCATGTCAAATGTGCGAAAACTTTAAGTACGTGCTTTTATTTCTGGGTCTTCCAGTCTTTTCCGTTGGCCTCAGGAGCTACTTTTGTGCCAGTACAAAGTTGTTTCTTTTATTCTGCCTCTAGAGTAGTGCTTGAGGTCTGAGACTGTGACACCGCCAGCATTATAACTGGGAAAAGAATTGCTTTGGCTATGTAAAGTCTTTTTGTGTTCCATAGGCATTTTTGGGTCATTTTCTCTATGCCAGTAAGAATTTCATTGGAATTAGAAAGGGTATCAATGTATGTGAATTAATGCACCTTCTATCTGGCAAATAGATTGTAACCTTTCTATTAATTACAATAAAAATATATGAAAAAAAGAATTTCATTGGGATTTTGATAGGGATTGCATTGGTCATTTTTGGCAGTATAGCTATTTTTGGGATATTAATTCTACCTATCTATGAACATGGAAAGTTTTTTTAATCATGATATCATCTTTGATTGCCTTTCTCCCCCCCCCCCTCTTTGTTTTTTTGCAGTCTCTGGGATTTGAACTCAGGGCCTGAGCACTCTCCCGGAGCCTCTTTTTGCTCAATGCCAATGCTCCACCACTTGTGCAACCTCTGGCTTTTGCGGAGTAGGTCGTTGAACATAGAGTCTGAAGCTGGTTTTGAAGTACGATCACCAGATCAGCACCCTGAGCAGCTACCATTGCAGGCCTAGCTTCCTTCTTCAAAGGTTTATAACTTCACTATTGATCGTTGTTACTTCTTTGGTTAGGTTTCACCCTAGACCTTTTTTTGAAGATATTGTAAATGGAGTTGTTTTCCTGGTTTCCTCTCCGCTTGCGTGTTGCTGGTACGTAGAAAGGCTACTGAATTTTGTGGGTTAGTTTTGTGTCCTGATCCTTGGCCAAGGTTAACAATGAGCTGTAGGCGTTTGGGGTCCTTTAGGTCTCTCGACTATGTCATCTTCAAGTGAGGGAGATGTTATTCCTCCCTCCATGTCAGTCCCTTCCATGTCTTGTCCCTGCCTGGTAGCTCTGGCTTGGTCTTCCAGTGCTACATTGGAGAAGAGCAGAGCTCAGGACATCCGTCCTTGCTCCTGATTTCAGAAGAAATGGGTTTGGTTTTGAGCAATCAGGATGACTGACGTTGGCCGCTCGGCTTTGTTACTTTGAGGTATGTCGTTCTGTTCCCAGCATGAAGGGTGTAGGACTGGTCAGAGGCCCCTTCTGGGTCTGGGGGATGAGCATGCGGGCTGTGTCCTTGGCTCTCTTAATGTGACAATGCATTACATCTATGGATTTACCTATGTTAACGCCATCTAGCAGCTCTGGATGAAACCATGATGTATGATTTCTTTACCAGGCCTGGGGCTTGAACTCAGGGCCTGAGCACTGTCCTTGGACTTTCTCAAGGCTTGAGCTCTGCCACTTGAGCCTCAGCACCACTTCGTGGTTTTTTCTATGTATGTGGTACCGAGGAATTAAACCCGGGTCTTTGTGCATGCTAGGCAAGCACTCTACCACTAGGCCATGTCCCCGCCCTGTGATTATTGTTATTACTTGGTGAATTGTGCCAGCTAGTATTTTATTGAGGAGTTTGGATCTGTGTTCATCTGAGAGATTGTGTCATTGGATCATTACCTGGTTTGGGAATGAGTGTGATGCTTCATTTTCTGAGTTTGGAATTAAGCCTTCTTTTTCTTCTATTTCACAGAAATGTAGGAGGTCCCGTGTTAGTTCAGCCTGAAAAGCCTTATGGAATTCGGCCATGAAACCCCTGGTGGCCTGAGCTTTTCCTTACTGGATGACCTCTGATTACTTCCTTAATCTCATTGTGTGTTGTGGGTCTGTTTAGGCAGGTTTTATGAATGCAGGAGTTGATCCATTTCTACTAGAGTTTCATCCACTTTGAGTAGAGGATTGGTGGGTAAGCTTGCGTAACGTTGTCAACTTCTGGGACGTTTGCTGTGATGTTTCCATTGGGATCTCCAATGTTGTTGAACTGAGGCTCCTCCTTCCTCACCGCTTTAGCCAGTGGCCTGATAAATTAATTGCTATTATTCGAAGATCCAGTTTTTGGTTGCATCAATTTTACGCAGGGTTTCTTGGGGGCTCTGTTTCACTGATTTCCATGTCTCTTTCTGTCTCGTCGTCTCGGGTGGGGTTCAGTTGCGTCCCGAGGGTCTTCACCCATGCCGTCTCTGGTTTCTATATGGGCACACACAGAGCTGTGGGCTTCCTCACAACACTGCTTTCCAGCATCCCAGAGCTTCCCGTAGGGTGAGCGTCCGTATCACGCAACCTGAGACGCTTCTGATTTCCTCCTTACTTCTTCAGTGGCCGCCTGTGGGTCCATGTGCTGGAGCCTGTCCTCCGCATACTGGGTGTTGAGAACCAGCTCAGTCCCACTGGAGCAGAACCAAGGCAAGGAGTCATCTCCACCCTTTTGCATTTGTTCACCATGCTGCAGGTCCTGGGATATGGTCCATTTTGGAGACTGCTCCTCGGACCTGTGTGAGAGGACTGTGACTGTAGATGCTTGCCACGTGGGGTGCCGTGTGGTGTCTTCCAGACGCATCTTTGTCAGTCATGACAAAGGGCTGGCCTATGCTTGGGTGAGCGTGGAGATTACAGCCTCCCCTGGGCCTGTGTTCCCAGGTCCCCGCTCACTCACACGCACACACACGCGCACACGTACACGCACCCACACACACACGCGCACACGCACACACTCGCACACGCACACGCGTACCCACACACACACACGCACACGCACCCACACACACGCACACGCACCCACACACACACGTGCACACATACACACGCAACGCACACACACATGTGCGCACACGCACACACACGCGCACGCACGCACACGCACCCACACACGTGCACATGCACCCACGTGCACACGCACACGCACACACAAGTGTAGAGGACTCTAGTGGAGCCTCTGGTGTGTTACGTATAGTAGTATAGCATCCTTAAACATAGGAGGTCGGCTTCTTCCTATTTTGATCACTCTGCTTCCTTCTCCCGTCTCAGTGCTCTGGTTAAGAAGTGGAGCCCTGTCTGGAAGAAGAGTGGTGACCGGTGACCACACACCTTCTTGTCCCCGTCCTCATGATAACACAAACACTTTCTGCTTGTCCTCACTCAGCACAACGCTGGTGGGGTGTCGGTCCTATCAAGTATTATTTTAGATGGGAATGTTTTATTTCTAGCTTCCTCGCTGCTTTTCTTATAAAGAAATGTTGGGGATCGTCAAAGGCTTTTCTTCATCTACCTTGCTGTGTGACCCTTGTCATTGCCTGGACTGGCTTCTGTGCTGCCCTGATGACTTTTCACATTCTGAGCCGCCCTTACATTCCTGGATGAAGCCAGCTTGCTCATAATGCGTGTCTTTCATGGGACATTCGAAGTGTTTCATTGATCATTTTTGACCTGTGATGCCCCCAGAAAAGCAGCCTAGATGGCGCCTGGTTTTCTGAGTCCTTGTCCCATTGCATCATCAGGGTGCTGCTGACTCAGAACGGATTTGGAAATGTTGCTACTCTTTCTGTTTTTGTGGAATCATTTAAGGAGTCTTGAGATAAGCGCTCCTTCGAAGACAAATTCCAAGGCTAATCCACCCAGCCTTGAGTCTTTTCGCTTTGGTTTGGTTTGGTTTTGGCCAATCCAGGACTTGAAGTCCAGGCCGGGACTCTGCCCCTGAGCTCCTTTTGCTCAGGGCCAGCACTCTGCTCCTTGAGCCACAGCACCAGTTTTGGCTGTTTTTCATTGGAGATGAGTCTCCTGGACTTTACTGCTCAGGATGGCCTCAAACCAAGTTCCTCAGATCTCAGCCTCCCAAGTAGCTAGGGTTACAGGCGTGAGCCACCAGTGTGCAACTTCGGTTTTCTTTGTTTGGAGGTTTTTCATTACTGTTTCAATTTCCTTCTTCATTACTGATCATTATGCGTTACCTCTATCTCCTTGGCAAAAATTTGCTCATATTGTTGTGCCCAAAATCCGGGGTCCCCAAAGACCACCAAGTTGCCAAATCCGATGTAAGAGCACAAGAGTCTTTGCTGCAAGCTCAGGCCTGGACTCACAGCTGGACTGGCGCAGCAGGTCTGAGTTGAGAGCCCCAACCCTCCCATCAGCAGGGTTTTACACAAAGTCGGGTCTTCGGGTTCCCAGCTGAGTGACTACATGATTGATTAACATTTAAGCTAATCAAGTCATGATCTTATTGATTATGGACACAAGTTTAAACAATAAAGGAGTGAAAAACAGAAAACATTTACAGCGCTCCCTTACGTCCAGGGCTCTGGTGTTTGTCACCTGGTGACTAGTTGTTGGCGAGGCAGATTTAGGAAAACCATCATTAAGACACTCCAGGAACTTGTATTTCTGGTCTTTTAGTAAAATGGAGTCTGAATTCAAAATGACTTCACTGTGGTTAGGGCTCTACAAGATAGGTCAAGAAATCTATTCTAGATTCTCTGACATGTTGAAATAGATAGTTTCAAAATCTCCCCCAGTGACTGCCATGGTTTACTGTTATCCGTAATGGTGGCTTCCACAGGGCTAAAGACTGCTGCACTCAGACAAAACCGGATGTAGCTTCTGGAGCTACAGCCTACTTGGGAAGTGGTGCCACCGCAAGGACTGGTGTCTCCACAGGGCTGTCACCACAGGGACAGACACTCCAAAGCTCCAGAGACTAAGAGCTGCTAGCAAAAACCCTGCAGCATGATGATGAGGCGCAATCCCGCCAGCATTCCCCACAAATCAGATCCTCTTAAACTGTGGAGCAGGAGAGGAGGAGACAGAGACAGAAGAGGTGAGGGAGGGAGGGACAGGAAGAGAAAGAGAGAAAGGAAGAAGGGAAGGGGAGGAGAGGGAAGGGAAAGCCGAAATTTCAGTCCTGAAGCATGCCGCTGATTCAACCAACACAAGGAAAAACAATTCACTCTGATTGAGAATTTGTGCTGTGACACACAGAATGACATAATTTCAATACTGGAAACCCACCTCCTATTTTATTTTATTTTATTTTTGCTGGTCCTGAGGATTGAACTCAGGTCCTGAGCACTGTCCTTGAGCTTTCTCAAGGCTAGAGCTCTACCACTTAAGCCACAGCACCACTTGTGGCTTTTCTATGTATGTAATAATGAGGAATCAAACCCGGGTCTTCCCACATGCTAGGCAAGCACTTTACCACTAGGCCAGACTCCCAGCCCTATTTTATTTATTTTTATTTCTTTACTTTCTAGTGCTGGTCATAGGGCTTCAAGTCTGTGCCTGGCTGCAGCCCCTGACCTTTGGTGCTTAAGATGAATGCTCTTCCCTTGAGCCTCAACTTCAATTTTATCTCGTTATTTTGGGGTGTTTTATTGGAGATAAGAGTGTCACAAACTTTCCTACCCAAGCTTGTTTCAAGTCCAGGTCCTCAGCTCAGCCTCCTGAGGAGGTATGACGAGAGACACGAGCCACGGCACCTGCCTTTTCTTCCTTAGTGCACATGTGGTACATGCATACACAATGCAGTTGTGTGAATCCACCAGAGAAAACAGCATCGCCCTATTGGTTCGGAAGTCGGAACATTGTGGACGTTGCATAATCTACATATTTTTTTGCCAGTCCTGGGCTTGATCTCAGGGCCTGAGCACTGTCCCAGGATTTTCTCAAGGGTAGGGCTCTACCACTTAAGCCACAGCACCACTTCCGGCTTTTTGCTACATATGTGGTACCGAGGAATCGAACCCGGGTCTTCGTGCATGCTAGGCAAGCACTCTACCACTAGGCCAAACTCCCGGCCCAATCTCCATATTTGTAAGAACTAGAATGTGTCCTAGAGATTTTAGCAGGGGAATCCCAATAGCCCAAATTGAGAAACAGCAAACCGAAATCCTGGAAATTAAAAATTAAAAACTGGGTAGCCATAAAAAAACAGCCTACCTAACACAACTAAACAAGATGAAATCCAGGTAAAAGGGCTGAAGGTAAAGTAGAGAAATTACAGCAGTAAAAGACATGAAGAAACAGAAGAGAAACAGGGGATTTGCAAGTTCTCCACCATTCCTTCCACAGTGGAGCTCAGATATATTACACGGACATGAAATACAAACTAAGGGCATTGAGAATGTGTTCACTGAAATAGAAGAAAACGCCTTAACCTCAACTGTCACGCATGTTGAGGAGACTACTAAAACACCAAAAGACAGCATCACACAAGACACGTCCAGCACACCCTATAGACAAAGTACTACGTGTACAGAAAAGAATAATGGCTGAAAGCTGCAAAAGAAAGGAGGAAAGTAATTTACAATGGAACTCTCATCTTAATAACAGGAGATTTCTCAAACTTGAACATTAAATTCAAAAAAGGAATACAGGACCAGGAGTTTGGCCTCATGGTAGAGCGCTTGCCTTGCATGCATGAAGACTCAGGTTTGATTCCTTGGTATCACATACACAGACAAAAATCCAGAAGTGATGCTGTAGCTCGAGTGGCAGAGCTCAAGCCTTGAGAAGCCCAACAACAGTACACAGGCCCTGAATTCAAGCCCCAGGACGGGAAAAATATGTGTAAATAGATACATAAATAAACTATACCAGGTGAGTAGATTTGCAAAGCAGGAAGAGAAAAAAAAGAAACAGTATGATGAAAACAACAAAATGAGAAGAAATAGGACACATATTTCAATAGTAACATTGAATTTGAATGTTCATAATACTCCAAAAGACCCAAAAATGACAACTTGGATTTAAGAGGCAAGGCCTTAACAATACACACACACACACACAAACACACACACACACACACACACACAGACAAACACACACAGCAGAGTCATCGGGGCTCACGTCAATACTCCTAACTCCTCAGGAGGCTGAGATATAAAGATATAGTTTGAAGTTTGAAGACAGCCCAAGCAGGAGCATTCGTGAAATTCTTATTTACAAATAACTATACAATAAAAAAACACATGTTGCACTGTGGAGCAAATGATGATGGTCAAAGGTGGATCACAACAGCTGAGGACCAGTTCACACTCAAAATCAAACACAAATGACACCTGAGGACCAGATCACACTCAACATCAAACACAAACGACACCCGAGGACCAGATCACACTCAACATCAAACACAAATGACCCCTGAGGACCAGATCACACGCAACATCAAACACAAATGACACCTGAGGACCAGATCACACTCAACATCAAACACAAATGACAGCTGAGGACCAGATCACACTCAACATCAAACACAAATGACACCTGAGGACCAGATCACAATCAACATCAAACACAAATGACACCCGAGGACCAGATCACACTCAACATCAAACACAAATGACACCCGAGGACCAGATCACACTCGACATCAAACACAAATGACAACTGAGGACCAGCTCACACTCAACATCAAACACAACTGACACCTGAGAACCAGATCACACTCAACATCAAACACAAATGACACCCGAGGACCAGATCACACTCAACATCAAACACAAATGACACCTGAGGACCAGATCACAATCAACATCAAACACAAATGACACCTGAGGACCAGATCACACTCGACATCAAACACAAATGACACCTGAGGACCAGAGCACACTCAACATCAAACACAAATGACAGCTGAGGACCAGATCACACTCAACATCAAACACAAATGACAGCTGAGGACCAGATCACACTCAACATCAAACACAAATGACACCTGAGGACCAGAGCACACTCAACATCAAACACAAATGACACCTGAGGTCCAGATCACACTCAACATCAAACACAAATGACACCGGAGGACCAGAGCACACTCAACATCAAACACAAATGACACCTGAGGTCCAGAGCACACTCGACATCAAACACAAATGACAGCTGAGGACCAGATCACACTCAACATCAAACACAAATGACACCTGAGGACCAGAGCACACTCAACATCAAACACAAATGACACCTGAGGACCACATCACACTCAACATCAAACACAAATGAACCCTGAGGACCAGATCACACTCAACATCAAACACAAATGACAGCTGAGGACCAGATCACACTCAACATCAAACACAAATGACACCTGAGGACCAGATCACAATAAACATCAAACACAAATGACACCTGAGGACCAGAGCACACTCAACATCAAACACAAATGAACCCTGAGGACCAGATCACACTCAACATCAAACACAAATGAACCCTGAGGACCAGATCACACTCAACATCAAACACAAATGACACCTGAGGACCAGATCACACTCAACATCAAACACAAATGACACCTGAGGACCAGATCACACTCAACATCAAACACAAATGACAGCTGAGGACCAGAGCACACTCAATATCAAACACAAATGACACCTGAGAACCAGATCACACTCGACATCAAACACAAATGACAGCTGAGGACCAGAGCACACTCAACATCAAACACAAATGACACCTGAGGACCAGATCACACTCGACATCAAACACAAATGACAGCTGAGGACCAGAGCACACTCAACATCAAACACAAATGACACCTGAGGACCAGATCACACTCAACATCAAACACAAATGACCCCTGAGAACCAGATCACACTCGACATCAAACACAAATGACAGCTGAGGACCAGATCACACTCGACATCAAACACAAATGACACCTGAGGACCAGATCACACTCAACATCAAACACAAATGATAGCTGAGGACCAGATCACACTCAACATCAAACACAAATGACACCTGAGGACCAGATCACACTCGACATCAAACACAAATGAACCCTGAGGACCAGATCACACTCAACATCAAACACAAATGACCCCTGAGGACCACATCACACTCAACATCAAACACAAATGACACCTGAGGACCAGATCACACTCAACATCAAACACAAATGACAGCTGAGGACCAGATCACACTCAACATCAAACACAAGTGACAGCTCAGGACCAGAGCACACTCAACATCAAACACAAATGACACCTGAGGACCAGAGCACACTCAACATAAAACACAAATGACACCCGAGGACCAGAGCACACTCAACATCAAACACAAATGACACCCGAGGACCAGATCACACTCAACATCAAACACAAATGACACCTGAGGACCTGGTCACACTCAACATCAAAGACAAATGACCCCTGAGAACCAGATCACACTCAACATCAAACACAAATGACACCTGAGGACCAGATCACACTCAACATAAAACACAAATGACCCCTGAGGACCAGATCACACTCGACATCAAACACAAATGAACCCTGAGGACCAGATCACACTCAACATCAAACACAAATGACCCCTGAGGACCAGAGCACACTCAACATCAAACACAAATGACACCCAAGAACCAGATCATACTCAACATCAAACACAAATGACAGCTGAAGACCAGATCACACTCAACATCAAACACAAATGACACCTGAGGACCAGATCACACTCAACATCAAACACAAATGACCCCTGAGGACCAGATCACACTCAACATCAAACACAAATGACAGCTGAGGACCAGAGCACACTCAACATCAAACACAAATGACACCTGAGGACCAGATCACACTCAACATCAAACACAAATGAACCCTGAGGACCAGATCACACTCAACATCAAACACAAATGACACCTGAGGACCAGATCACACTCAACATCAAACACAAATGACAGCTGAGGACCAGATCACACTCAACATCAAACACAAGTGACCCCTGAGGACCAGAGCACATTCAACATAAAACACAAATGACACCTGAAGACCAGATCTCACTCAACATCAAACACAAATGACACCTGAAGACCAGATCACACTCAACATCAAACACAAATGACCCCTGAGGACCAGAGCACATTCAACATAAAACACAAATGACACCTGAAGACCAGATCACACTCAACATCAAACACAAATGACACCTGAGAACCAGAGCACACTCAACATAAAACACAAATGACACCTGAAGACCAGCTCACACTCAACATCAAACACAAATGACACCTGAGGACCAGATCACACTCAACATCAAACACAAATGACACCTGAGGACCAGATCACAATCAACATCAAACACAAATGACACCCGAGGACCAGAGCACACTCAACATCAAACACAAATGACACCTGAGGACCAGATCACACTCAACATCAAACACAAATGACAGCTGAGGACCAGATCACACTCAACATCAAACACAAATGACAGCTGAGGACCAGGTCACACTCAACATCAAACACAAATGACCCCTGAGGACCACCTCACACACCAAAATCAAACAAAAATGGATCAACAAAGACACTGCAGCATAACGTAACAGCATAGACCAAAAAAACGTCTACAGAATATTTCATCCTAAAGCTACACTACCGACATTCTTCAAGAAACTCTTGAAGACTGAGTATTTGCTCTGACATAAACAAGCCATTGATATTAAAATTGAAATAATTCCGTGTATTATATTAGAGTCTATTCTATTAGAATTGAACACAAAAGAAGTTGGTGAATTCCTAAGAGCATAGGATACCGAACTAATACTGAAAATGTAAGTAGACAGGGTGAGAAAAAAGTCTTAATGCTTTCACTAATTGCTGGGTCTGATGATTAAAGATCTGGAATATTTTAAAATGTATTTCATGACCATTAGTACTTATCCATCTAAATGTGTCCTTACAGTAGTTTTTGCCTGTTTGTTATTAGGATTGTTTACTTGGGGGGTTAATTTCTTGAGCTCCTAAGTTTTTATGTACTCCAGGTAGCAATCAGCATCCAATCAGTGCCAGTAAGGTCTCCTCTCCTGCAGTAAGGTCTCCTGTCCTGCAGTAAGGTCTCCTGTCCTGCAGTAAGGTCTCCTCTCCTGCGGTAAGGTCTCCTCTCCTGCGGTAAGGTCTCCTGTCCTGCGGTAAGGTCTCCTCTCCTGCGGTAAGGTCTCCTCTCCTGCGGTAAGGTCTCCTGTCCTGCGGTAAGGTCTCCTCTCCTGCAGTAAGGTCTCCTCTTCTGCAGTAAGGTCTCCTCTCGGTCAGTAAGGTCTCCTCTCAAGCAGCAAGGTCTCCTCTCCTGCAGTAAGGTCTCCTCTCCTGCAGTAAGGTCTCCTCTCCTGCAGTAAGGTCTCCTCTCGTGCAGTAAGGTCTCCTCTCCTGCAGTAAGGTCTCCTGTCCTGCAGTAAGGTCTCCTCTCCTGCAGTAAGGTCTCCTCTCGTGCAGTAAGGTCTCCTGTCCTGCAGTAAGGTCTCCTCTCCTGCAGTAAGGTCTCCTCTCCTGCAGTAAGGTCTCCTGCAGTAAGGTCTCCTCTCCTGCAGTAAGGTCTCCTCTCCTGCAGTAAGGTCTCCTCTCGTGCAGTAAGGTCTCCTGTCCTGCAATAAGGTCTCCTCTCCTGCAGTAAGGTCTCCTGTCCTGCGGTAAGGTCTCCTCTAGGGCGGTAAGGTCTCCTCTAGGGCAGTAAGGTCTCCTCTAGGGTGGTAAGGTCTCCTCTCCTGCGGTAAGGTCTCCTCTCCTGCAGTAAGGTCTCTTCTCCTGCAGTAAGGTCTCCTCTCCTGCAGTAAGGTCTCCTCTCGTGCAGTAAGGTCTCCTGCAGTAAGGTCTCCTCTCCTGCGGTAAGGTCTCCTCTCCTGCGGTAAGGTCTCCTCTCGTGCAATAAGGTCTCCTCTCCTGCAGTAAGGTCTCCTCTCGTGCAGTAAGGTCTCCTCTCGTGCAGTAAGGTCTCCTGCAGTAAGGTCTCCTCTCCTGCGGTAAGGTCTCCTCTCCTGCGGTAAGGTCTCCTCTCCTGCAGTAAGGTCTCCTCTCCTGCAGTAAGGTCTCCTCTTCTACAGTAAGGTCTCCTCTCGTGCAGTAAGGTCTCCTCTTCTGCAGTAAGGTCTCCTCTGGGGCAGTAAGGTCTCCTCTCCTGCGGTAAGGTCTCCTCTCTTGCAGTAAGGTCTCCTCTCGTGCAGTAAGGTCTCCTGCAGTAAGGTCTCCTCTCCTGCAGTAAGGTCTCCTCTCCTGCAGTAAGGTCTCCTCTTCTGCAGTAA
The DNA here is from genome assembly GCA_024803745.1 of Megascapheus bottae. Lineage (NCBI taxonomy): Eukaryota > Metazoa > Chordata > Mammalia > Rodentia > Geomyidae > Megascapheus > Megascapheus bottae. The sequence continues at coordinate 798,478 of JANJXV010000359.1, forward strand.
GGTCTCCTCTCGGGCAGTAAGGTCTCCTCTCGTGCAGTAAGGTCTCCTCTCGTGCAGTAAGGTCTCCTCTCCTGCAGTAAGGTCTCCTCTCCTGCAGTAAGGTCTCCTGTCCTGCAGTAAGGTCTCCTCTCCTGCGGTAAGGTCTCCTCTCGTGCAGTAAGGTCTCCTCTTCTGCAGTAAGGTCTCCTCTCCTGCAGTAAGGTCTCCTCTTCTGCAGTAAGGTCTCCTCTCCTGCAGTAAGGTCTCCTCTCCTGCAGTAAGGTCTCCTCTTCTGCAGTAAGGTCTCCTCTTCTGCAGTAAGGTCTCCTCTTCTGCAGTAAGGTCTCCTCTCGGGCAGTAAGGTCTCCTCTCGTGCAGTAAGGTCTCCTCTCGTGCAGTAAGGTCTCCTCTCCTGCAGTAAGGTCTCCTCTCCTGCAGTAAGGTCTCCTGTCCTGCAGTAAGGTCTCCTCTCCTGCGGTAAGGTCTCCTCTCGTGCAGTAAGGTCTCCTCTTCTGCAGTAAGGTCTCCTCTCCTGCAGTAAGGTCTCCTCTTCTGCAGTAAGGTCTCCTCTCGTGCAGTAAGGTCTCCTGCAGTAAGGTCTCCTCTCCTGCAGTAAGGTCTCCTCTCCTGCAGTAAGGTCTCCTCTTCTGCAGTAAGGTCTCCTCTCCTGCAGTAAGGTCTCCTCTCCTGCAGTAAGGTCTCCTCTCCTGCAGTAAGGTCTCCTCTTCTGCAGTAAGGTCTCCTCTCGTGCAGTAAGGTCTCCTCTTCTGCAGTAAGGTCTCCTCTGGGGCAGTAAGGTCTCCTCTCCTGCGGTAAGGTCTCCTCTCGTGCAGTAAGGTCTCCTCTTCTGCAGTAAGGTCTCCTCTCCTGCAGTAAGGTCTCCTCTCGTGCAGTAAGGTCTCCTCTTCTGCAGTAAGGTCTCCTCTGGGGCAGTAAGGTCTCCTCTCCTGCGGTAAGGTCTCCTCTCGTGCAGTAAGGTCTCCTCTTCTGCAGTAAGGTCTCCTCTCGGGCAGTAAGGTCTCCTCTTCTGCAGTAAGGTCTCCTCTGGGGCAGTAAGGTCTCCTCTCCTGCGGTAAGGTCTCCTCTCGTGCAGTAAGGTCTCCTCTTCTGCAGTAAGGTCTCCTCTCGGGCAGTATGGTCTCCTCTCAGGCAGTAAGGTCTCCTCTCATGCAGTGTGGCCTCCTCTCATATATTAAGGGTGCCTGTCTTGTATTAAGAGCTCCTCTCATACAGTAAGATCTCCTCTCATGCAGTACAGCCTCCCCTCGTTCAGGAACAGCTCCTGCCATGCAGTAGCCATCTCTTCCCTCTCATAATGATTCCTTTCGTCTGCACAAGGCGTGATTTGATGCAATGCCACTCGATAGTGCTCGCCCTGATTTCTTGGTCTGTGGTTTTTTAAATGGCAAGTTAGTCAGAGAACTGTGAGAAATGCAGCTGCCCCTCTCTCCAGAGCCCAGCTCCAGGATGGGGCTGCCCGAGAAGGAGGGGAGGGCTCTCCTTTACATAACTGGCTCTGGGGAACCTCACTGGGAAAGCCAGGACTTGAGACTTCCTCTTTTATTTAAATTGCATTGTAAAGATGATGTGCTGGGGTTCACAATTCCGTAAGGCAGGTAATGAGTAGCACAGTTCTTCTGGAACAGTGGCACTGCCTCCCTCATCTTTCCATTTTGTAATCAAAACATTCCAAATGCAAACACAAACACACACACATGCACACACATGCACACACATACATGCACGCACAAAAGTACACAACTGGGCTCTCATCGCAGTTTCAAAGACAGAACGTGTCATCTGCGTTGACAGTTCCATCACAGAGAGAATACGGCCCAAAATAAATCGTATCTTAGTCCAGGCGTGCCCTGATTTGGTGACACATGGATAAAGGTTCGGGACATGGAGCTGACACGGGAACGGGAGGGACTGCTGGGAGGCTGAGGTAGGAAGATCAAGGTCTTTGGGGGACATGAACCTGGGAAACAGCATGCCCTGCTGTGCGGTCTGCTATGGGGTCACCTATTCAAGTCCCAGGACTCAGACCCATGAATGCAACCATGTTTACAAAAGACTTGTGGATTGAATCACGTTGCGGGGAGCTCACCCTGGGTGTGGGCTGGCACAGTGGAATGGGATTCTGGGAGGGGCAGGAGGGACAGACACACAGGCAGGGAGACGGCCATGAGATAACGTAGCATCTGGACACTGCTTCCACCGGCCAGGAGACAGTGCACTGATGGAGCCACAGAGCCAGGCGGGGGTCTCCCTGTGGCACTGGGACCCCACCTAGAAAGACCATGGTCCCAGGCTCCCAGCCTCCACAGCTGGGCAGGAGTCAAGCTCAGCACCCCAAGCCACCAGCTTGAGATGGGGCATTGGGACATGGGCCCAGCATCCTCAGCTAATGATCGCAGGTACTGTAGGCCTGAGCCCTCCCTCCCCAGCCCACACCAGACCTTCCCACCCATCGGCCGGCTTCCCTCCCCAGGCCTGCACTAAGGCCCTCCAATCCACCAAGACAAAGTCAGACCACGAGATGCCACCTCCTTGCCGCCTCCAGGGCGCCTCAGGCGGTGTGGAGCCCCCTGCAGCCAAGGCAGCCTCAATTCCCGCTCACACTCACGCCTGGAGTCAGGCGGATTCTCAGTCTGAGGAAATAGTGGGACTTAGGAGGCGAGGGCCCACGTTGCTCCAGGCCCCGTGGGAGCACGTTTAGTAGGGAGGACACACGGAGCAGGCAGACATCCCCAGCTCTGGCTGCCCTCTTCAGGGTGGAGGCCTCTCTGGGGCCCAGCTCAGCACAATGGCCCTCATCAAGGCGAGACCCCAGCTGTTTCCTGTATGACCCTATTTCAGGGCTCCCCTTCTCCCTTCACCACCCACCCCCTCCAGAAGATCCACCAGGTGCAGGAAAGCCCCTTCCTTGCCGTGGCTCTGGCTGAGCTGGCCCTGGGCCCTGGTGCCATAACTAAGTGAATCCTACCCATCAGCCACCCTCTGTCCCCTTCAAGACCAGGACCAGCCTGAGCCCAGAGCTCTGCCAGCCTCACACTCGGGCCTCGAGTGGACTCCTCTTCTCCCTTCTGGGCAGTGAACTGTGCACAGACACAGGGTGTCTGACCCCAACAACACAGCACCTCTGGCTCTCTAAGTATTGCTGATCCGGGGGCCACTGCTGCCCAGATCCCGTCGCAGGCAGTCTAGGGTTCTCCCGGCCTCCAGCACGAGGCCCGGCCATGCCTGCCCAGGCCTGTGAATTCCCAGAGGCCAGGCCCACCCTTCCTCCCCACCTGCTAGCTCTCTCCCAGCCCCTCAGCCCTCACCCCCACCCTTCCTCCTCATCCAGCCAGCTCTGTCCCAGCCCCTCAGCCCTCACCCCCACCCTTCCTCCTCATCCAGCCAGCTCTGTCCCAGCCCCTCAGCCCTCACCCCCACCCTTCCTCCTCATCCAGCCAGCTCTCTCCCAGCCCCTCCCTCTCATCCTCTTCTCCATGTCCCAAGCTGCTTCAGAGTCTCCTGAAGGAGAGGGAGCTACAGAGAGATGGAGATTGAACCTCTGCTGGTCAGCCAGGTGCCAGCGAGAGCCCTGACACCTCCGAGTGGACATGGTGCCAGCCCCGGGGACACCTGAAGGCCGGGAGTGGGGAGCAGGCCCTGCATCCCGGGAGCCTCGCCCACCACCAGTCCACCCACATACAGCAGCAGAGCCACGGCTGGACTCCCCCTCCCCACACACCGAAACCCCCAGAAGAAAGGGGAAGTGCAGGTAGGAGCTCATCCCACTTAGTTTCAATCCCATTCTTAGCTGTGCTGGGTGGGCTGTGCTGCCATCCACACCTCTGGGGACAAGGGCAGCTAGAGCCTGGAGCTGCCTTCACACAGGGAGGGACGCCATGAAGAGCAGACTGTGACAGGAGGGGACAAGGGACAGGGGCAGCAGTGGCCCCTCATTGGTCATCCAGCGGCCGGCAGGAGTGTAGGAAGGTACAGAGAGACCAGCAGGCTTGCCCCTGCCCGGGGAAGATGGCTGTCTTCAACCCCACACCAGAGGCCCGAGCGGACACAGGAGCCGAGGAGGGGACACGGGTCTCCACGGCAGAACTCTCCGGGACCAGCAAGGATGGCTCTCAGGTCCTGCCGAGCTGGCCAGAGGAGGCCACTGGACTGACCTGGCCTGACACAGTGGGCGCAGAAGAGGGGACCAGATGGAACAGACTGGCAGAAGGCTCCGGAGCACAGCAGTGGGATGGACGGAGACTGAGGTCACAAGGCTCTGGGGCTCATCTGAGAGGGGTCGGGTCAGCACCAGGGGTTCTTCTGCTGGAGAGAGCTGGCTGGAGCTGTGGGGCTGCCCTGGGCACTCAGGAGCAAGTCCACCTGGGTCAACCAGGCCCAGCTGGGTGTCCAGGGGATGAGGCTGGAGCAGAGACAGGAAGGGCTAGTTCGAGGCAGGTGGGTCCGCCAAGATTCAAGGGCAGTAAGTCCTGAGGAGGGGCCGGGAGCTCGAGGCGCTACATTAGAGCAGAACTGGGCTACAGAACTGGGGGCCCTGGAAGGCAGGTGCCCAGGCCCGCAGGGAGCCAGGGCAGTGGTGAACCCAGAGAGCACAGGGGAGCAGTGAGGAGGGGATGGAGAAGGATTGGGGGTTTCTGGGGCAGGATAGCCCAGGGAGCCCAGGGGAGGAGGAGATGGAGAAGGTTTGGGGGCTGCTGGGGCAGGATAGCCCAGGGAGCCCAGAAGAGCACACACAAAGCAGCTGCACATGAGAGAAGTTGGGGGCCTAGGAGAACAGGGAGACTTAGGCCTATGAGGCCAGGCACGGAGCAGGGACCTGTGAGATGGAGAATGTTGGTGGGGCAGGAAGGGCAGGACAGTTAAACCAGCTCAAAGGCTCAAAGGTTCAGGCACAGAAGAGCTGCAGATGAAAATGATAATATTGGGGGCTGTAGGCACAAGGTGGCCCTGGAGCTCAGGGGAGCAGGCACAGACCAGCTACAAGTGAACTGGAGGACATTGGGGGGCTGGAGGGGCAGGGAAGACCCAGGAGCTCAGGGAAGACGGAACAGAGCAATTATAGTTTAGCTGGAAAATGTTGGGGTGCTGGAAGCACAGGGAAGCCCCAGGAGCTAACAGAAGGGAGTAGGCACATGGTAGCTACAGGGGTCTGGAGAATGTTGGGGGGCTGAAGGGACAGGGCAGTCCAGGAACTCGGGAGCAACTACAGAGCAGCTACAGGTGAACTGGAGAACATTGAGGAGCTGGAGGGACAGGGCAGCTCCAGACGCTCAGAGGAGCAGGCACAGAGCAGCTACAGGTGAACTGGACAATACTGGGGGGCTTGAGAGACAGAGAAGCCCTGGCAGCTCAGGGGAGCAGGCACAGAGCAGCTACAGGTGAACTGGAGAATTTTGGGGGGCTGGAGGGACAGGGAAGACCCAGGAGCTCAGAGGAGCAGGCACAGAGCAGCTACAGGTGAACTGGAGAATGTTGGGGGGCCAGAGGGACAGGGAAGCCCCGGGAGCTCAGGGGAGCAGGGACAGAGCAGCAACAGGTGAACTGGAGAATGTTGGGGGACTTGAGAGACAGAGAAGCTCTGGCAGCTCAGGGGAGCAGGCACAGAGCAGCTACAGGTGAACTGGAGAATGTTGAGGGGCCAGAGGGACAGGGAAGCCCCGGGAGCTCAGGGGAGCAGGGACAGAGCAGCAACAGGTGAACTGGAGAATGTTGGGGGGCCGGAGGGACAGGGAAGACCCAGGAGCTCAGGAGAGCAGGCACAGAGCAGCTACAGGTGAACTGGAGAATGTTGGGGGGCCGGAGGGACAGGGAAGAACCAGGAGCTCAGGAGAGCAGGCACAGAGCAGCAACAGGTGAACTGGAGAATGTTGGGGGGCTGGAGGGACAGGGAAGACCCAGGAGCTCAGGAGAGCAGGCACAGAGCAGCAACAGGTGAACTGGAGAATACTGAGGGGCTGGAGGGACAGGGCATCCCCGGAAGCTCAGGGGAGCAGGTACAGAACAGGTGCAGGTGAACTGGAGAAGATTGGGGGACCGGAGGAACAGAGAAGCCCTGGCAGGGATGGCGAGCAGGCATAGAGCAGCTACAGGTGAACTGGAGAATGTTGGGAGGCCAGAGGGACAGGGAAGAACCAGGAGCTCAGGGGAGCAGACACAGGGCAGCTACAGGTGAACTGGAGAATGTTGGGGGGCCAGAGGGACAGGGAAGCCCCGGGAGCTCAGGGGAGCAGGGACAGAGCAGCTAGAGGTGAACTGGAGAATGTTGGGGAGTTGGAGGGAGAGGGCAGGCCCAGAAGCTCAGGGGAGCAGGTACAGAGCAGCTACAGGTGAACTGGAGAATGTTGGGGGGCTGGAAGCACAGGGCAGCCCCAGGATATAACAGAAGGGAGTAGGCACAGAGCAGCTACAGGGGTCTGGAGAATGTTGGGGGGCTGAAGGGACAGGGCAGTCCAGGAACTCAGGGGAGCAACTACAGAGCAGCTACAGGTGAACTGGAGAAAATTGAGGGGCTGGAGGGACAGGGCAGCTCCAGACGCTCAGAGGAGCAGGCACAGAGCAGCTACAGGTGAACTGGACAATACTGGGGGGCTTGAGAGACAGAGAAGCCCTGGCAGCTCAGGGGAGCAGGCACAGAGCGGCTACAGGTGAACTGGAGAATGTTGGGGGGCTGGAGGGACAGGGAAGACCCAGGAGCTCAGGAGAGCAGGCACAGAGCAGCAACAGGTGAACTGGAAAATACTGAGGGGCTGGAGGGACAGGGCATCCCCGGAAGCTCAGGGGAGCAGGTACAGAACAGGTGCAGGTGAACTGGAGAAGATTGGGGGACCGGAGGAACAGAGAAGCCCTGGCAGGGATGGCGAGCAGGCATAGAGCAGCTACAGGTGAACTGGAGAATGTTGGGAGGCCAGAGGGACAGGGAAGAACCAGGAGCTCAGGGGAGCAGGTACAGAGCAGCTACAGGTGAACTGGAGAATGTTGGGGGGGCAGAGGGACAGGGAAGAACTAGGAGCTCAGGGGAGCAGGTACAGAGCAGCTACAGGTGAACTGGAGAATGTTGGGAGGCCAGAGGGACAGGGAAGAACCAGGAGCTCAGGGGAGCAGGTACAGAGCAGCTACAGGTGAACTGGAGAATGTTGGGGGGCCAGAGGGACAGGGAAGAACTAGGAGCTCAGGGGAGCAGGCACAGAGCAGCTACAGGTGAACTTGAGAATGTTGGGGGGCTGGAGGGACAGGGAAGACCCAGGAGCTCAGGGGAGCAGGCACAGGGCAGCTACAGGTGAACTGGAGAATGTTGGGGGGCTGGAGATGCAGGGAAGCCCCAGGAGCTCATGGGAGCAGGCACAGAGCAGCTACAGGTGAACTGGAGAATGTTGGGGGGCTGGAGGTACAGGGAAGCCCCAGGACCTCAGGGGAGCAGGCACAGGGCAGCTACAGGTGAACTGGAGAATGTTGGGGGGCTGGAGAGACAGGGAAGGCCCAGGAGCTCAGGGGAGCAGACACAGAGCAGCTACAGGTGAACTGGAGAATGTTGGGGGGCTGGAGGGACAGGGAAGACCCAGGAGCTCAGAGAAGCAGGCACAGAGCAGGTACAGAAGAACTGGAGAATGTTGGGGGGCTGGAGGGACAGGGAAGACCCAGGAGCTCAGGGAGCAGGTGCAGAGCAGCTACAGGGAACTGGAGAATGTTCGGGGGGTGCAGAGGGACAGGGAAGCCCCAGGAGATCAGGGAAGCAGGCACAGAGCAGCTACACCTGAACTGGACAATGTTGGGGGGCTGGAGGGGCAGAAAAGCTCCAGGAGCTCAGGGAGAAGGAACAGAGCAGTTACTGTGTAGCTAGAGAATGTTGGGGTGCTCAAAGCACAGGGCAACTCCAGCAGCTCAGAAGAGCAGGCACAGAGCAGCCACAGTGGAAAAGGAGAATTTTGTGGGGCAGGGGGCACAGGCAGCCCCAGGAGCCAATAGAAGGGAGGAGCAGGCACAGGGCAGCTTCAGGGGGGCTGGAGAACGTTGGGGGGCTGGAGGGACAGAACAGACCCAGAGCTCATAGCCAAACATCTGAGAGCCAAACTCCACCTTGCAGCAGCATCTGAGCGGGTGGAGAGCAGAGACAGCTGAGGAGAAGCAGCCCTGTTGGGCTCCCTGAGAGGTGACCCATGCCCAGGGGAGGGAGTGAGGCAGAGAGCCAAGCCTCCTGACCAGTGCCATGGACAGCCAGAGCCCAGGGCAGCTGCCCTCAGCCAGGGAGCTACGGCTGTGTCTCGAGGCTGGTGGCCACAGGCCTGATGACCAGGTCAAGAGGATCCAGAGAAGCTGCTGGAAGCTTCCGGAAGAGAGCAGGGGCAGGATAGAAGAGAGAACTGAGGACTGCGGGGTGCCCCTCTCATCAGCCAGGACACAGCCCAGGGTGCGAGGTCCTGCTGGAGAGAGCTGGCTGGAGATGGGCCTCTGCCCTGGAGCTCAGGAAGAAGCCCAAGGCTGGGCAAGAGGAGAGGCCAGGCTTGGAGCCACACTGGGGAGGCCGAGGCAGGAGACAGCCCAGGGGGCTCAGGGAAGAGAAAGGGTGCTTTGGGAAGGAGGTCAGGTCAGGTCAGGCAGGGTCGTCCTGAGAGCCCCAGAGCACAGGGGCAGAGCCAGAGCCTCCTGGGCTCTGGCAAGTGTGTGACAGGTTTCAGAAGAGGCAGGGCTGCAATCTCCATGGGATGCAGGGCCAGGGCACTGCCAGGGCAGCCACAGAAGCTCAGGGGACTTGCCTGTCCCTGGTCACACCTGCCCTGCTCCTCCCTGCTCCCTGGACTGACTCCACTCATGCAGTGCCCCTGACTTGTGCTGGAGTCCAGGGAGTTGCGGGGGGGGGGGGGGAAGGGGGCACTGCTGAGATCTGGGGAGAGCCAGGTGGCCAGGACAGCAGGCGAGTGAGGACACGGGGCCCTGGCTGAGGGCACAGGTGGACAGGATGGCTCTGTGACACAGGTGGCCAGGACAGCAGGCGAGTGAGGGCACAGGTGGACAGGGCAGCTCTGTGACACAGGTGCCAGTGCTAGAGGCCAGGAGGTGCCAGGCAGGCCAGACAAGGGAGGTCCTGGCCTGCCTCTCTCCAGGAAGCCCGATGGGCGGCAGCTCTGGGCCATGGGCTTTGAGCAGGAGAGAGGGGACATCCTGACAAGAGGACAGGCTGCCCCAGAAGGAAGGAAGGAAGCCCACCCGCTCAGGACCTGAGCAGAGACTGCCAGAGGCTGACCAGGCCCTGCAGCTAAGGCTGAAGGAAGAGGTTGCCATCCTACTCAGGGCTGCGGCAACTCAACCTCGAGTGCCCAGGGTAGGAAAAACCCCTTCTGGGATCCGGATGAGCCTGAGGACAGTGTGAAAGCAAGAGAGGAGGTGCAGCGCCCCACCCCACTCACCACACTAGGCCTACACTGCAGGAAGGCCTGGACACAGCTGGGGACCGCCTGGGAATTCAGGAGCTTGGAGGGCAGGGGGTGGGGGGTCTGGAGTGGCCCTCAGGAAGCAATGGGGGCAGACAGGAGGAGGGGCCCTCGTCCAAGGGTGGGCCCACCTCAGAGGCAGGGTCGGGGGCTTAGGGATGCGGAGAGGTGGAGGGAGCCCCATCAGGGGACATTCCAGGGTGCAGACTGCAGCAGTGGTGGTGCTGGCCTGGAAGGCCTCACGCTCAGGTCTCGAAGACATCGTCAGGGCGAGGGCCAGCGTTGTGGTCGAGGCCTGGACAGGGCACACAAGGGTGGAGGACTGCCTGGTCACAGGCCAGGGGACAGTGAGCACAGCACATCCAGGTTGGATGTCAGGTCACAAGGTGCACGGGGCCTCCCGGGTCCTGGCCCAGCGCCCAGGGCCAGCCCTGCCTCACACCACGGCTCTCTCGGCACGTCCTCTCTTGCAGGCAGCCCCACAGCCCCCTCCGTCTTCCCGTTGGCTCCCAGCAGCGGAGTCAGGTCTGGCTCCACGGTGACCCTGGGCTGCCTGGTCACCGGCTTCTTCCCTGAGCCGGCCACTGTGTCCTGGAACTCCGGAGACTTGAGCAGCGGCCTGCGCACCTTCCCGCCCGTTCTGCACGCAGGGCTCTACTCCCTCAGCAGCATGGTGACAGTGCCCTCCAGCACCTGGCCCAGCCAGACCGTCACCTGCAACGTGGTCCACCCGGCCACCAACACGAAGGTGGACAAGAGGATTGGTAAGACGGAGGCCCGCGGGAGGGAGCACCCCGGGTGGAATGGCGCAGGAGGCTTGGGGTTGGCCCTCCTCCTTGGATATGCCAGGCTTGGACACCTCTGGCCAGAATGGAGGTCAGCACAGGTTCCTGTGGCCTCTCACCTCCAGGCCTCTGTGTTCCAGCCTCTCTCCTTTGCGGAAGGCCCTCGGTACTGGATTCTGTCCTAAGCGTTTAGATAGACAGGGGTAGGCGCTGGTTGAGAGCCGCCCAGAGTCAAAACCTGGGCCAGCGTTTGTCTAATCTGAGTTTCCCCCAGAGCCAAACGCTGCGTTCCTTAACACGGCACCTCTCTCCGCAGATCCCACCCGGTGTTGTCCTGGAATGTCCAAGGATTCAGACTCCTGCCAGCCAAGTAAGTGACCACACTTAGTTCTGAGGCATCAGGAGTTGACAATGGCCCAAAGCACTGCTCACCTCCTCCTCCATGTCTCTCTGCAGAAGCTGACTGCGGCGTAGGGCCCTTTGTCCTCCTCTTCCCTCCAGCGCCGAAGGACGTGCTCATGATCTCGCAAAGCCCCAAGGTCACCTGTGTGGTGGGAGACGTGAGCCAGGACAACCCAGAGGTCCAGTTCACCTGGTTCGTGGACAATGTAGAGGTCCACGGGGCACAGATGCAGCCCCCAGAAGAGCAGCACAACAGCACGATCCGAGTGGTCAGCGTCCTTCCCATCGTGCACCGGGACTGGCTCTCAGGAAAGGAGTTCAAGTGCAGGGTCAACAACAACGACCTCCCAGCTCCCATCGAGAAAACCATCTCCAAAGACAAAGGTGGGAGCCATGGGCAGATGAGGGAAGGGCGGCCCCACACGGAGGGGCAGCGCCTGGCCTGGTCAGCCCTTACCCCGCAGTGACCTCGGTGCACCTCTGTTCCCACAGGCCGAGCCCGTGAGCCGCAAGTCTACGTCCTGCCCCCGCCCCGGGAGGAGCTGAGGAGAGAGAAGCTCAGCCTGACCTGCCTGATCACAGGTTTCTTCCCTGCGGATATCCATGTGGAATGGGAGCGCAACGGGAATGAAGAAACAGACTACAAGAGCACCCCACCCGTGATGGACTCGGACAGGTCCTACTTCCTCTACAGCAAGCTGTCCGTGGAGAAGAAGGCCTGGGAGCAGGGCGACACGTTCAAGTGCACGGTGATGCACGAGGCCCTGCACAACCACCTCACGCAGAAGACCATCTCCCGGTCTCCGGGTAAATGAGACCTGGGCTCCCAGCCTCCCCCCCTGGGCCATCGGTCCACAGCCCCCGCCCGTGTAAATAAAGCACCCAGGGAAGCCCTGGGCCCCTGCGAGGATGTCCTGGTGTTTTCTGAGGCAAAGAGCCTTTTCCTGCCTGGCCTGGTGCCGTGGGCGCAGGCCAGGGCTGCCGTCTCAGCCCCTCCCGAGCAGAGGGGAGGGTCAGATGGGCCCAGCGTGGAGGCCGGCCAGGGACTCGGCCCTCCAGGGGAAGGAGCCCCGGCCCCGGGCAGCCCCTCTGCTGGGCTCTCCTCCCAGCCCTGAGCCCTGGCCAGCTGCGCTCATACCCTCGGGACACCCAGGAGGACAGCACACAGAACAGCACCACAGGCTGTCCTCCTCCCTCTCACTGTCCAGCTGTCCACCAGTGCCCACCACACACCACCCAGAGGTGGCTGGAGAGGCACCCGGCCCCCACGTCACCCATGGTTCCCTGTGCTCAGAGGCTGAGGGGACAGCCCTGGTGCCTCGTGACACACTGACCAGACACCCAGACCCCAGACACACGCAGAACCTGTATGAAACATGTGCTGTGCAGCACAAGTCCACGGGACGCCTGCACACCTGCACACGCACGCACACACACACACACACACACACACACATGGACATATGCACCCGAGATGCACGCTTCCCCACGCTTCCCCACGCTTCCCCACGCTTCCCCACGCTTCCCCACGCTTCCCCACGCTGGGCCCTCCCGTGGCAGTCTGCACAGCACTGACCCAGCCCAGCACCATTGTCCTGGTCACCTCCACAGCCACACGTGGCCCGCCCAGACAGGACAGCCCTGCCACTGCAAGGGCACCCGCAGCTCTCCTCCCCACACCCACCCCGGCCCGAGCCCCTGCTGCACCTCATCTCCAACACATCAGATGCGCCCTGGTGCATGTGTCCTGGCCACTCACGCCCAGGGCTGACCTTCCCTCAGCCCAGGGCTCACCAGCAATGGACCCCGACGCCGCGCTCGCCCTCTGGGCCTGGACCCCAGGGCACGGGGAGAGGCCCAAGCCCCGGGGGTCTCCAGGCCTGGCACGTCCTGGCCATCCGCAGCACTGAGCCACTGACCGCACGGGGAGCGGGGCTGCACTTTTCCCAGCCACCACGCGGGACCAGGACCCGGGTGGGGCCGGGACCCGAGCTGGTCCTTCAGACCCTGAGCTGCTTTTGCTGGCCCCCCAGGGCAGCTGCTGGCCCCGCCGAGCTGGACCTTTGTCCCTGGCCTCCCTGCGAGGCTCGCCTCCCCACGGGGCGTCACACTGACCACCCTCTCCCTGTCCAGAGCTGGACCTGGAGGAGACCTGCGCCGAGGCCCAGGACGGGGAGCTGGACGGGCTGTGGACCACCCTCTCCATCTTCATCACCCTCTTCCTGCTCAGCGTGTGCTACAGCGCCACGGTCACGCTCTTCAAGGTCGGCCACGAGTCCCCACGCTGTCCCCACGCTGTCCCCTGCCCCGCGGTCTTCCCCACAGCATCCCCATGATTGTCCCAAGCTGTGTCTGTGACTTTGCCACCACGTCCCATTTGATGCCCCATCATGTGACAAGCCATCCCTGCACTGTTTCCTGTTATCCATACTGTCCCCGATGCCCTAAACACTGTCCCCACACTGTCCCCATACTGTCCCCATGCTGTCCTCCACACTGTCCCCACATTGTCCCCACACTGTCCTCCACACCGTCCTCACATGGTCCTCCACACTGTCCCCATGCTATCCCCATGCTGTCCTCACACTGTCCCCACACTGTCCCCATGCTGTCCTCCACACTGTCCCCACACTGTCCCCATGCTGTCCTCCACACTGTCCCCACATTGTCCCCACACTGTCCCCCACACTGTCCCTCACACAGTCCTCCACACTATCCCCATGCTGTCCCCATGCTGTCCTCGACAGTGTCCCCTGCTGTCCTCCACAGTGTCCCCACGCTGTCCCCCACACTGTCCCCCACACAGTCCTCCACACGGTCCCCCACAATGTCCCCATGCTGTCCCCCACACGGTCCCCCACAGTGTCCCCATGCTGTCCCCGTGCTGTCCTCCACAGTGTCCCCCCGCTGTCCTCACACTATCCCCAGACTGTCCCCACACTGTCCTCCACACTGTCCCATGCTGTCCCCATGCTGTCCCCCACACAGTCCTCCACATGGTCCCCCACAGTGTCCCCACGCTGTCCCCATTCTGTCCTCCACAGTGTCCCCACGCTGTCCTCACACTGTACCCTCGCTGTCCCCCACAAAGTCCTCCACAGTGTCCCCACGCTGTCCTCACACTGTACCCACGCTGTCCCCCACACAGTCCTCCACAGTGTTCCCACGCTGTCCTCCACACTGTCCCCACGCTGTCCTCACACTGTCCCCACGCTCTCCTCCACACTGTCCCCACGCTGTCCCTAGACTGTGGTCCAGCTGTCGCCTTCTCTCTCATGCTGCCCTCGCCAGCTCCTGGTGTCCTCCGTGGGTGGAGGGTGGACGCCCACAGGGGCTGTGCCCGCCTCACCTCTGCCGCCCCTCAGCTGTCGCCTTCTCTCCCGTGCTGCCCTCGCCGGCTCCTGGTGTCCTCCGTGGGTGGAGGGTGGACACTCACAGGGGCTGTGCCTGCCTCACTCCTGCTGTCCCTCAGGTGAAGTGGATCTTCTCCTCCGTGGTCGAGCTGAAGCAGACAGTCGCCCCTGACTACAGGAACATGACTGGGCAGGGGCCCTAGACTGCCCCCTGCAAGGACTCAGGGCTTTCCACAGCCCTGGAGGACTCCATCCTTCAAGGGACGCCACCTGGCAGCCAGACCTCCCTGACCTTCGTCCTCGTGGCCATGGGACCCTGCGTCGCTCTGATCTGCAGCCATCATCAGAGGACGGCATGGGTCCCGGCTCTGCCACCGTGCTGGGTCATGTCATGACAGCCCTCCCCGCATCCCTCGAGCCACGGCTCCGTCCCAGGGGGGTCAGGTGGGCCAGTGCCCCCTCATTGGGGCATCCCTGTGCACTGACAGCAGGGCTTTACCCCGCCACGACAGCCCTGCCCACGTCTGTCTTGTCAGGGGTGGGTCATGGTGATGGACAAATCCATGCTTGTCCCTGAGAAAAGGGAAGTTTGCAAAAACACTGGCCACAAATCAGGGAAGTTCCATTGTGCCCCCAAGGGAGAGCTGGGGCTGGCTGCCTCGGTGGCTCGCGGACTTGGCCCCAGCACATTCCCAGCCGGGCTCCATTTCAACACTTGATTGACCTCAGGCCCTGAATGTTATCTCTGAGCTCTTTTGCTCAACTCTGTCTATCACTTTTTTTTTCTAATTTTTTATCTTTTTCATTTTCATTGTAAAAGTGATGCTGATAAGGGTTGCAGTTACGTAAGTCAGGTAACAAGTACATTTCTTAAAGAAGTTAGGAGTGAACAATATCACTGCTATTGAGGAGGTGAATATGTTTTTTAAAAATAGTATATTTCTTTTTGAGCAAGTTACATAGCTCATTTTCAATATACTGTCTAGTGAGGATCACTGCTGAATTAAGTTCACTCTTTGTCTCACCATTTTTTGCCTCTCCTTCCCAAAATAAATAAGGTTACATACAAGGCACAAAGCATAGAAATCAAAAATAGCAACAAAATTGGGGGGTGGCAACAATGACCCTACTAATAAATGGGCCTAGGACTTACAGAGAGACTTCTCTGAAGAGGAAGAATGGCCAGTAAGCCCCGGAATGAACATCCAAGGTCTCTCTCCAGAGAAGAAATGCACCTCACCCCAGTTGGAACGTGCAAAACAGATGCTGACAGAGATGTGACCAAAAGGGACCACGACTGCGCTGCTGGCGGGAATGCAACTTGTTCAACCACTCTGGAAAGCAGTGTGGAGGTTCCTCAAAAGAAAGAATAAATAGAGTTTTTCTGTGCCCCAGCAATTCTGCTCCTGGGAATTTTCCCAATTGACCACAAACCAAGCCAAACTAAAGCCACCAGCACCACCATGCCCATTGCAGCGCTCTACCACGCTGAGCCAGGAGCCACTTCCAGTTTTCTGGAGGTTAATTGGTGATAAGAATCCCATGGACTTTCCTGAGGGGCTTTGACCGTGATCCTCAGATGTCAACCTCCTGTGTTTCTTGAGCTCCTGGATCCTGGCCCCTTCCTTTCACAAGCATGAATTCCTACTTGTCTATGGGAGACTCAGACATGGAATTCCACCTCCCTTCAACCCAACCCAACCCACCAACCCACCAACCTACCAAGAGGCTATCACCTCACCCAGAGTCCAGGCTTCCCAACAAGAACATCATGCAGAGGAGGGCTTTGGTCACAAGGACACTCCAATCCCAGCAAGTGTAAGGGCAGGGACCGCCTGAGGAAGAGAGACCTCCAGGAGAGAGAGGGACTGATGATTAGGGCCCAGGCAGGTGGGTCTCGTGGCTGGAGAGGCTAAGAAGTGAAGGAGCAGGAAGGAGCCGGGAGCGTAGCCAGGCCCAGGCCACAGGCAGTGGCTTCCCCTCCTGCATGGCTTACAGTTTGAAATGCTAGTTGGACAAGATGTCGGAGAAAGCCCTGTGTCCTGATGAGCCAGGACCAGGCAGCGACAGTGACCTCGTTCTCTGTCACTTCTTGAGGTAGATGCCAAATCAGAATCGCCAAATAGCAAGAAAGACAAAAATGGGGGAAATATAAATGGCAGGTGTCTGACACTGAGCAGATGCTCAGAGGACGTACAGTTTTGTAACATTCTGGAGCCCATTAATGTCTTTTAAGTTCTCTTTTCTCTTTTTTTAATGACAATAAAACATTCCTTCAGGTCTGGGAGTTTGGCCTAGTGGTAGAGAGCTTGCCTAGCAAGCACGAAGACCTGGGTTCGATTCCTTGGTACCATGTACATAGAAAAAGCCAGAAGTTCCAAGACATGTGACAGGGTATCAATGTATGTGAATTAATGCACCTTCTAGCTGGCAAATATCATGTAACCCTCTTATTAATTACAATAAAAAATATTTAAAAAAAAAAACATTCCTTCAAAACTGTCCATGTCACTCTGGTCTTGTTGCATCCACAAATCCCTGTCATCAGGCACAAGGCACAGCTAGAAGAGAACAGCAAACCAGACAGGCCCGTCTATGGCCAGGTCTGAGTCCCTCCGGCCCTTCTCGGTCCCTGGGCCCTGCCTCTCTGACTCCCAGGGTTCCACAGCCTCCCCTCCCTTTCCTTTTTCTTTTTTTAATTGTAAAGATGATGCAGAGAGGGGTTACAGTCACATGTCAAGCCTTGAGTACATTTCTTTTTGAAGAGGGACCCCTCTTCCCTCATTTTGTCCCAGCTTTTCCCTCCCAGCCACCTCCCCTGCCCATTTCAGCCCAGGGTCTCCTGAACAAGCTTCGCGTGCCAGTCACAGGAGATGAGAACCACCGATCTGGTCTCTTGGCTGTCACTGGCCACCGTGACAAACACCACAGACCAGGGCACAAACTGCAGATGCTTCTTCCAGCAGGCCTGGATCCCAGGAGTCCTAGATCAAGTCATTCCGGGATTGGCTTCTCCTGAGGCCTCTCTCCTCAACTTGCAGCCCCTCCTCCTTCCCCCCTGCATCTCCCAGGGCCTGTGTCCTGATTCCTCTTAGAAGGACACCAGTCGTGTTGAATTAGATCCACCCCAGATCCCTCACTATCACTTACCTGCAAAGACCCTGGCTCAAATAAGAGATCTTTAAGATCTTTACCAGTGATACATTTGACCTGGATCCAATACCTAGAATGTGCAATGCACTTAAAAATTACACCTTCAAAAATCAATAGCCCTTGGCCAGGAGTTTGGCCTAGTGGTTAAAGTGCTTGCCTAGCATGCACGAAGACCTGGGTTCGATTCCTCGGTACCACATACATAGCAAAAAGCCGGAAGTGGTGCTGAGGCTCAAGTGGTAGAGCTCTAGCCTTGAGAAAGTCCAAGGACAGTGCTCAGGCCCTGAGCTCAAGCCCAGGACTGGCAAAAAAAAAAATCAATAGCCCAATAACTAAACAGGCACTTCTCAGAAGACAACAACCACATGAAGAACCCTTCCACATCCCTGGCCCTAAAGGAAATGCAAGCCACGCTGCATTGAAATTTGAGCTCATTTCAGTCACATTAGCTATCTTTAAGAAGATAAGCAGTGCTGGGAATGTGGCGTACTAACCCAGCACTTGACTAGCATGCATGAAGCCATGGGTTTGATCCTTCAGTACCACATGCACTACATACACAGAAAGGGCCAGAAGTGGCACTGTGGCTCAAGTGGTAGAGCCCTACCCTCGAGCAAAAAGAAGCTCAGGGACAGCGCCTAAGCCCTGACTTCAAGTCCCAGGACTTGCTATACACACACACACACAGCAATGGCACTCACTTGACACTGTGTTGAAAACAAACTATACATACTGTGGGTGGGGTGGGGACAGGAGGGAAAACTGAAAGGTAGCAAAGGAAGGCTGGGTGGTATTGTATAACAAGGCTTGTAAAATGTCAGCATCATACTCTTAGCTTCTCTTACTCTTAGTTTACTCTTAGCGTCTATAACTCCACTCTGTATTTATTTGTGACCCCTAGAGTCTAGTTGAGACTAGTTCCTCATAGTTTGACACGTAAAGATCTAGGCAGCCTGTATTCCTTCCTGTTTCTAGATGACAACCATAGTAACAACTCACGGAAAGTGTCACAGTAGTGAGTCATAGAAATGATCCTGATCACCCAGGCGCCATAGTTGACACCTGACATCCTAGCCACTCAGAGGTCTGAGGATCGAGGTTTAAAGCCAGCTTATCTCCAGTTAACCACTAGAAAACCAGAGGTGGTGCTGAGGCTCAAGGGGTAGTGTCTGGGCAGTCTTCCGATGACTTGGCTATGATGCTGGTTGTCTGGGCAGTCTTCCCATGATTGGATATGATGGTGACTGTCTGGCAAGTCTTCCCATGACTTGGATATGATGGTGGTAGTCTGGGCAGTCTTCCGAAGACTTGGATATGATGGTGGTTGTCTGGGAAGTCTTCCCATAACTTGGATATGATGGTGGTTGTCTGGGAAGTCTTCCGATGACTTGGCTATGATGGTGGTTGTCCGGGCAGTCTTCCCATGACTTGGATATGATGGTGGTTGTCGGGGAAGTCTTCCCATGACTTGGATATGATGGTGACTGTCTGGGAAGTCTTCCCATGACTTGGATATGATGGTGGTTGTCTGGGCAGTCTTCCGATAAATTGGCTATGATGGTGACTGTCGGGGAAGTCTTCCCATGACTTGGATTTGACGGTGGTTGTCTGGGAAGTTTTCCCATAACTTGGATATGATGGAGGTTGTCTGGGAAGTCTTCCCATGACTTGGATTTGATAGTGGTTGTCTGGGCTGTCTTCCCATGACTTGGATTTCGTGGTGGTTGTCTGGGAAGTCTTCCCATGACTTGGATATGATGGTGACTGTCTGGGAAGTCTTCCCATGACTTGGATATGATGGTGGTTGTCGGGGAAGTCTTCCCATGACTTGGATATGATGGTGGTTGTCTGGGCAGTCTTTCCATGACTTGGATATGAGGGTGGTTGTCTGGGAAGTCTTCTCATAACGTGGCTATGATGGTGACTGTCTGAGAAGGCTTCCCATGACTTGGATGTGATGGTGGTTGTCTGGGAAGCCTTCCCATGACTTGGCTATGATGGTGGTTGTCTGGGCAGTCTTTCCATGACTTAGCTATGATGGTGGCAGTCAGGGAAGTCTTCCCATGACTTGATTATGATGGTGGTTGTCTGGGAAGCCTTCCCATGACTTGGATATGATGGTGGTTGTCTGGGAAGTCTTCCCATGACTTGGCTATGATGGTGGTTGTCGGGGAAGTCTTCCCATGACTTGGATATGATGGTGGTTGTCTAGGAAGTCCTCCCATGATTTGGATTTGATGGTGGTGTCTGGGAAGTCTTTCCATGACTTGGATTTGATGGTAGTTGTCTGGGAAGTCTTCCCATGACTTGGCTATGATGGTGGTTGTCTGTAAAGTCTTCCCATGACTTGGATATGATGGTGGATGTCTGGGAAGTCTTCCCATAACTTGGCTATGATGGTGACTGTCTGCGAAGTCTTCCCATAACTTAGATATGATGATGGTTGTCTGGGAAGTCTTCCCATGAGTTGGATTTGATGGTGGTTGTCTGGGAAATCTTTCCATGACTTGGCTATGATGATGGTTGTCTGGGCAGTCGTCCCATGATTTGGATATGATGGTGGTTCTCTAGGCAGTCTTCCCATGACTTGGATTTGATGGTGGTTGTCTGGGAAGTCTTCCCATGACTTGGATTTGATGGTGGTTGTCTGGGCAGTGTTCCCATGACTTTGGATATGATGGTGACTGTCGGGGAAGTCTTCCCATGACTTGGATATGATGGTGGTTGTCTGGGAAGTCTTCCCATGACTTGGATATGATGGTGGTTGTCTGGGAAGTCTTCCCATGACTTGGATTTGATGGTGACTGTCTGGGCAGTCTTCCCATGACTTGGATTTGATGGTGACTGTCTGGGAAGTCTTCCCATGACTTGGATATGATGGTGGTTCTCTGGGAAGTCTTCCCATGATTTGGATTTGATGGTGGTTGTCTGGCAAGTCTTCTGATGACTTGGATTTGATGGTGGTTGTCTGGGAAGTCTTCCCATAACTTGGCTATGATGCTGGTTGTCTGGAAAGTCTTCCCATGACTTGGATTTGATGGTGATTGTCTGGGAAGTCTTCCCATGACTTGGATTTGATGGTGAATGTCTGGGCAGTCTTCCCATGACTTGGATATGATGGTGACTGTCTGGGAAGTCTTCCCATGACTTGGATATGATGGTGGTTGTCTGGGCAGTCTTCCGATAACTTGGCTATGATGGTGACTGTCTGGGAAGTCTTCCCATGACTTGGATATGATGGTGGTTGTCTGGGAAGTCTTCCCATGACTTGGATTTGATGGTGGTTGTCTGGGAAGTTTTCCCATAACTTGGATATGATGGAGGTTGTCTGGGAAGTCTTCCCATGACTTGGATTTGATAGTGGTTGTCTGGGCTGTCTTCCCATGACTTGGATTTCGTGGTGGTTGTCTGGGAAGTCTTCCCATGACTTGGATATGATGGTGACTGTCTGGGAAGTCTTCCCATGACTTGGATATGATGGTGGTTGTCGGGGAAGTCTTCCCATGACTTGGATATGATGGTGGTTGTCTGGGCAGTCTTTCCATGACTTGGATATGAGGGTGGTTGTCTGGGAAGTCTTCTCATAACGTGGCTATGATGGTGACTGTCTGAGAAGTCTTCCCATGACTTGGATGTGATGGTGGTTGTCGGGGAAGTCTTCCCATGACTTGGATTTGATGGTGGTTGTCTGGGAAGCCTTCCCATGACTTGGATATGATGGTGGATGTCTGGGAAGTCTTCCCATAACTTGCCTATGATGGTGACTGTCTGCGAAGTCTTCCCATAACTTGGATATGATGATGGTTGTCTGGGAAGTCTTCCCCTGAGTTGGATTTGATGGTGGTTGTCTGGGAAATCTTTCCATGACTTGGCTATGATGATGGTTGTCTGGGCAGTCGTCCCATGATTTGGATATGATGGTGGTTCTCTAGGCAGTCTTCCCATGACTTGGATTTGATGGTGATTGTCTGGGAAGTCTTCCCATGACTTGGATTTGATGGTGGTTGTCTGGGCAGTGTTCCCATGACTTTGGATATGATGGTGACTGTCGGGGAAGTCTTCCCATGACTTGGATATGATGGTGGTTGTCTGGGAAGTCTTCCCATGACTTGGATTTGATGGTGGCTGTCTGGGAAGTCTTCTCATGATTTCGATTTGATGGTGGTTGTCTGGGAAGTCTTCCCATGACTTGGATTTGATGGTGGCTGTCTGGGAAGTCTTCCCATGACTTGGATATGATGGTGGTTGTCTGGGCTGTCTTCCCATGACTTGAATTTCGTGGTGGTTGTCTGGGAAGTCTTCCCATGACTTGGCTATGATGGTGGTTGTCTAGGCAGTCTTCCCATGACTTGTATTTGATGGTGACTGTCTGGGAAGTCTTCCCATGACTTGGATATGATGGTGGTTGTCTGGGAAGTCTTCTGATGACTTGGATTTGATGGTGGTTGTCTGTGAAGTCTTCCCATAACTTGGCTATGATGCTGGTTGTCTGGGAAGTCTTCCCATGACTTGGATTTGATGGTGGTTGTCTGAGAAGTCTTCCGATGACTTGGATTAGATGGTGGTTGTCTGGGAAGTCTTCCCATAACTTGGCTATGATGGTGGTTGTCTGGGAAGTCTTCCCATGACTTGGATTTGATGGTGAATGTCTGGGCAGTCTTCCCATGACTTGGATTTGATGGTGGTTGTCTGGGAAGTCTTCCCATGACTTGGATTTGATTGTGGTTGTCTGGGAAGTCTTTCCATGACTTGGATTTGATGGTGGTTGTCTGGGAAGTCTTCCCATGATTGGATTTGATGGTGGTTGTCTGGGAAGTCTTCCCATGACTTGGCTATGATGCTGGTTGTCTGGAAAGTGTTCCCATGACTTGGATTTGATGGTGGTTGTCTGGGAAGTCTTCCGATGACTTGGATTCGATGGTGGTTGTCTGGGAAGTCTTCCCATAACTTGGCTATGATGGTGGTTGTCTGGGAAGTCTTCCCATGACTTGGATTTGATGGTGAATGTCTGGGCAGTCTTCCCATGACTTGGATTTGATGGTGGTTGTCTGGGAAGTCTTCCCATGACTTGGATTTTATTGTGGTTGTCTGGGAAGTCTTTCCATGACTTGGATTTGATGGTGGTTGTCTGGGAAGTCTTCCAATGATTTGGATTTGATGGTGGTTGTCTGGGAAGTCTTCCCATAACTTGGATTTGATGGTGACTGTCTGGGAAGTCTTCTCATGATTTGGATTTGATGGTGGTTGTCTGGGAAGTCTTCCCATGACTTGGATTTGATGGTGGTTGTCTGGGAAGTCTTCCCATGACTTGGATTTGATGGTGGTTGTCTGGGAAGTCTTCCCATGACTTGGCTATGATGGTGGTTGTCTGGGAAGTCTTCCCATGACTTGGCTATGATGGTGGTTGTCTGGGAAGTCTTCCCATGACTTGGATATGATGGTGGTTGTCTGGGAAGTCTTCCCATGACTTGGATATGATGGTGATTGTCTGGGAAGTCTCCCCATGACTTGGATATGATGGTGATTGCCTGGGAAGTCTTCCCATGACTTGGATTTGATGGTGGTTGTCTGGGAAGTCTTCCCATGACTTGGATATGATGGTGACTGTCTGGGAAGTCTTCCCATGACTTGGAATTGATGGTGGTTGTCTGGGAAGTCTTCCCGTGGCTTGGATTTGATTGTGGATGTCTGGGAAGTCTTCCCATGACTTGGATATGATGGTGGTTGTCTGGGCTGTCTTCCCATGACTTGGATTTCATGGTGGTTGTCTGGGAAGTCTTCCCATGACTTGGCTATGATGGTGGCTGTCTGGGAAGTCTTCCCATGACTTGGATTTGATGATGGTTGTCTGGGAAGTCTTTCCATGACTTGGATTTGATGGTAGTTGTCTGGGAAGTCTTCCCATAACTTGACTATGATGGTGGTTGTCTGGGAAGTCTTCCCGTTGCTTGGATTTGATTGTGGATGTCTGGGAAGTCTTACGATGACTTGGATTTGATGGTGGTTGTCTGGGAAGTCTTTCCATGACTTGGATATGATGGTGGTTGTCTGGGAAGTCTTTCCATGACTTGGATTTGATGGTGGTTGTCTGGGAAGTCATCCCATGACTTGGCTATGATGGTGGTTGTCTGGGAAGTCTTCCCATGACTTGGATATGATGGTGGTTGTCTGGGAAGTCTTCCCATGACTTGGATATGATGGTGATTGTCTGGGAAGTCTTCCCATGACTTGGATATGATGGTGATTGCCTGGGAAGTCTTCCCATGACTTGGATTTGATGGTGGTTGTCTGGGAAGTCTTCCCATGACTTGGCTATGATGGTGGTTGTCTGGGAAGTCTTCCCATGACTTGGAATTGATGGTGGATGTCTGGGAAGTCTTCCGATGACTTGGATTTGATGGTGGTTTTCTGGGAAGTCTTCCGGTGACTTGGATTTGATGGTGGTTCTCTGGGAACTCTTCCCATGACTTGGATTTGATGGTGGTTGTCAGGCAAGTCTTCCCTTGAGTTGGATTTGATGGTGGTTGTCTGGGCAGTCTTCCCATGAGTTGGATTTGATGGTGGTTGTCTGGGAAGTCTTCCCATGACTTGGATTTGATGGTGGTTGTCTGGGAAGTCTTCCCATGACTTGAATTTGATGGTGGTTTTCTGGGAAGTCTTCTGGTGACTTGGATTTGATGGTGGTTGTCTTGGAAGTCTTCCCATGACTTGGATATGATGGTGGTTGTCTTGGAAGTCTTCCCATAACTTGGATATGATGGTGGTTGTCTGGGAAGTCTTCCAATGACTTGGATTTGATGGTGGTTGTCTGGGAAGTCTTCCAATGACTTGGATATGATGGTAGCTGTCTGGGAAGTCTTCTGATGACTTGGATTTGATGGTGGTTGTCTGGGAAGTCTTTCCATGACTTGGATTTGATGGTGGTTGTCTGGGAAGTCTTCCCATGACTTGGCTATGATGGTGGTTGTCTGGGAAGTCTTCCCATGACTTGGATATGATGGTGGTTGTCTGGGAAGTCTCCCATAACTTCGCTATGATGGTGGTTGTCTGGGAAGTCTTCCCATGACTTGGATATGATGGTGGTTGTCTGGGAAGTCTTCTGATGACTTGGATTTGATGGTGGTTCTCTGGGAAGTCTTCCCATGACTTGGATTTGATGGTGGTTGTCTGGGAAGTCTTTCCATGACTTGGATATGATGGTGACTGTCTGGGAAGTCTTCCCATGACTTGGATTTGATGGTGGTTGTCTGGGAAGTCTTCCCATGACTTGGATTTGATGGTAGCTGTCTGGGGAGTCTTCCCATGACTTGCATTTGTTGGTGGTTGTCTGGGAAGTCTTCCAATGACTTCGATATGATGGTGGTTGTCTGGGAAGTCTTCCCATGACTTGGATATGATGGTGGTTGTCTGGGAAGTCTTCCCATGACTTGGATTTGTTGGTGGTTGTCTGAGAAGTCTTCCCCTGACTTGGATATGATGGTGGTGTCTGGGAAGTCTTCCCATGACTTGGATTTGATGGTGGTTGTCTTGGAAGTCTTCCCATGACTTGGATTTGATGGTGGTTGTCTGGGAAGTCTTCTGATGACTTGGATATGATGGTGGTTTTCTGGGAAGTCTTCCCATGATTTGGATTTGATGGTGGTTGTCTGGGAAGTCTTCCCATGGGTGACTGTCTGGGAAGTCCTCTCATGACTTAGATATGATGGTGGTTGACTGTGAAGTGTTCCCATGACTTGGATATTTCCGTGCCTTTGTCATAGCTTGTCTGAAGTCTTCAGATAAATGCCAGTAGTCATATTTCTAGTTATCAGGTCAGTCTATGTTTAGTTTTGAGAAGTCTCTATATTTATTTCCATCGTGGTTTTACTAATCTACATTCTCACCTACAGTATATTTGATTCCCTTTATCCCTTCATCCCTTGCCAGCATTTGTTGTTGTTCTTATTTTAAAAGTAAATAAATAAATAACGATATTTTAGGGCCAGGAGTTTCTCCTAGTGTAGAGTGCTTGTCTCGCATGCACGAAGACCCGGGTTCAAGTCTCGGTACCACATACATAGAAAAAAAGCCAGAAGTGGTGCTGAGGCTCAAGTGGTAGACCTCTAGCCTTGAGAAAGCCCAAGGGCAGTGCTCAGGCCCTGAGCTCAATGAACAGGGCTGGCAAAACAACAAAAAAGGATATGTTAAAAATTGTTACTATAAAGTGAGGAGCCAAAAAGCACCCCCATTCTGAAGCAGCAACCATCTTGTTGTTTACATTAAACTATGAGTGACCCAGAGTGCCCATAAATTAAAGAAATAGGATTGTGGTGACCATAAGTTCTAGGAACTGACCTGTCTCTTTTAAAATTAGAATTCACGTAAAATCCCAGGATAGCATTTGTTTTCTAAGCCATAAAACTACCCTCAGACAACTGAATAAAACTCAACCAGCGTGGAACTTCCCTTTAGCTCCTGGAATGTCCCTGACCCCCACCTTATCTCACTCAAACACCTGATTGCTGTGTTGCTGTAAATCTGTGGTCTTTGCCTTTAAAAGCCCTGTAAAATTTCAGCTCTGGCTTCCTCCTAAGCTCCGCTGAGTTGGCATGAGGACGGGCTAAGCTGCAGCCTGCTTGAATAAAGCCTTGCTTTTGCATTTCGGGACATCTGACTCTCGTGGTCTCCTTGGTGGTCATCCTGAGATTTGGTCATGTACAGAGGGGTGACAAACAAACCCACAAATCAGGTAGTAGGTAAATTTATTTTTGGATAATGGAAGACCACTCAGACACAGAGTACAGACAAAAGGCAGTCTTTATTACCGGGCAGGACAGTCAGAGTGTAAACCCTTGGAAAAGTGCAGACAGCTTAAAAAAAAATAATTATCAGGGGGCTTGTGAGAGCCTAAAACTCCAAGCTGTGAGATCCAAAAGAAATGGAGTCTAACCAAGCCATGAGAAAGGGAATCAATGTATGTGAAGTGGTGCACCTTCCATCTGGTGAATATAATGTAACCCTTCTATTCATTACAATAAAAAATATATGAAAAAAAGAAATGGAGTCTAACCAAGCCATGAGAAAGGGAATCAATGTATGTGAAGTGATGCACCTTCCATCTGGTGAATATAATGTAACCCTTCTATTCATTACAATAAAAAATATATGAAAAAAAAGAAATGGAGTCTGGAGGGCCATTCTCCCAAGGAAGCTCAGGATCCCGGGTGCTCTCTGTGGGCTCATCTGCCCCTACGCTGCCTGGAGCCTGGGAGTAGACTAAGGTTATGCAAACTGGAAATTGTTGGCTGCTTACCTGCAGTTCCCAAGATAAGGAAGTCATTTGTCACCTCTATACAGAATATGCTGATATGTGTCCCTGGTTTTCCGCACATGCTTCCCAATAGGAAGCCCAATAAAACCCTTGGTGAGTGGAACCTTGGGACCTGAAGCTGGTGGACATTCCGGTCCCCAGGTACCCCAAGCCTCAATCGCACCATCCAGTCTTCACTGCTGCCTTGTCCTCAGTCACAGCAGGTTGTGGCAGAAGCTGAAACGTGTCTTTAATGGGGGAAGGGGGGGCCTAGAAAATGAGAATGGTCTTATTACTTGATGTCCTATATGAAAAAATAAAAAAACCAATGTGACTGAAGGGAAAAGGTGAGGCAGAGAACGGTGGAAGGAGTGGCTCTGGTCAAGATGTGCTGTACACATAAACTAACGCTAAATTACACAGATAAATATCAGACAGACAAGATAAATCAGGAAGCAACAATCTCCAAATACAGACACATTCTGAGATTCTGGAGATGGAAATACCAACAAGTGGGTCTGTCGGGAACGTGATTCGGCCAATGGCAGCCTGCCCTCGGGCCCTAAGGAGCCCAAGGCTTTGAAGAAGTCACCCCACCAACCCATCCTCCAGGTCTCCCCATCCTGGCTTCAGCTCTGATTGCAAACTCTCCTCCAAAACTCACCCAAATCAGGTATGGGTGAGACTTGGCTATGGTTCATTCTGGGATGAAATTCAGGCCACACAGGCATGTCATTGCCAGGAAGGAGGCAAGAGGTGGAGAAGCATTTGCCAAGATAGCAGAACGGATGTGATAACTCATAAAGAGGGTCTTCCACCTGGGATGGCCTTGGGTGGGGCCCGCTGTGCAGGGTGACAGGAAAGACAGAGGGAGGGGGAGATAAGGCAGGAAAAGGAAAAGTCACCAGGAGCTGTCTGTTGGCTCTGGATGAGGCCAGCTGGGCCTGGGGCCGGCAGAGTTGAGGTCAGGATTGTCCTCTTGGAGATGGGAGTACAGGGCACACCTCCTGCCGTGACCGTGTGAATGAAGGGTCTCGGGTCCAGAGATACTCCTGAGAGACAAGAGACTCAGACACCTAGGAGGACAGGAGGCGAATTCAGTCCAATGCCTTTTGAGCACCTGCTCCAGGAACAGAAGTCAGCTGATGATTGGGGCTTCCTTCCGTCTGCACTCCTCAGGTGGGCCTCAGCAAGCCAGAGAACCCCAGAGACATGGACTTGGGCTGTTAGAGGCTGTTTATTCAGGTCTTCACTGGCCCCAGGGACGAGACGACTTACAGAAAAAGGCAGGTAACTGGTCACTCCCTGGCCGAGCTGGCTGAGCTGGAAAGGACCAACACAACTCCTCAGTCCTGTCCCAAGCGCAGTCACTGACCACACAAGGCCCGTGTAGCCACTGTCGCCCTGGCCTTGGGGCAGACCAGGACCTGTCCTGACCCCTTCACCATCTCCTCTGGTACTGCATAATCTGAGAGTTACTCTGTCTGTTAGGGAAATGGAGGAAAAAGGAACAGGCCAGGCTGGGTCTTCAACAGGTGAGATACAGCAGTGAAGGGCAAACCCCCTGCCCTCAGGATCAGAGGCTATGTGGGGGGCTGGAATTTGGTGTGGGCTTACATGGATTGTAGCAAGGAAGCAGAAAATACAAAACAGTCTGTGGTCTCTTGAGGACCAAGAGCAGTGACCCTAGCAGGCCCAGTATGGAACACTCCCCGTGGGGTGAGGGGCTTCCAGTCAAGCCACAGGAATGGCCTGCCTGCGGTGCAGCACTCGCGTGCCCTCCTGGGGAACAGCGAGCAAGTCAGTCTTCCCATGCAGAAAAGGTGAATTCTCCAGTGTTCACACGGAGCCGCCACTGTGGTGTGAAACCACCGGGGAAACAGACTGGGCAATGTTCCCGTCTGATTCAAGATGGACCCAGAATGCTGGAGGGACTCTGAACAAGCTAGGTCAGCTCTACCTGAGAGAACAGCCCCTCCCCTTCCTCTTCATGAAAGACAGCACATAGCTTTAGCAGAAATCGCCTGACTGTGAGTCCCCCAAGGCCCCCAGGCTCTGAGATCACTCCCTCACCCAATCACCCCAGTCCCCCCTCCCTGCGACAGTGAGAGGCTGTCCAGGCTGAGATCACCCCCTCCCCCACCTTGCCCATACAATCCCACTCACCCAGAGCCCCCCATCTTTTCCCTCCCCTCCACCCCCACTCCCACCCCCCGCATGCCACCTCCTCCTCTGGGCCAGCAGTTTGCTCCCCCCACAATAAACTCTTTTCTGCCTGAACCATGTGGAGACCTCCTTTCGCTGAACCTTAACATCTGGTGCTGGAACCCGGGAGGCGATCATGTCAGGAGTCACTGAACCCCCTCCTCTCCCTCTGAAGGTCAGTCCATGTCCTGACTGCCCTTCCTTGGTCCCAAACTGCCAAAAGCCAAAGGAGCCCCACCTCAGACTCCCCACCTTTACCACAGCGGCCACACACCCACCACACTACCTCTTCTCTGTATCAGTGAGTGACCCCATCAGGCCCTCTGTTGGCTGCCTTCTTTGACATGGTGCCATGCCAGAGGGATCCCCACACTTTTTGTGTTCTCCTTTCTGGGTGTCCTGAATGGAGACTTTGACTCTATGTCCTCTACATCCTCAGGGACTCTGCCCCATTTCCTCCTTACTCACTCCACCCTTCCACGGCATTAGGGCCCCCCCTCCTCACCAGACTTCCTCCTCATGTTTCTTATTCCAAATGGGTCCCATTACTCTCTCCCAAGCCAGGATGCTCCCTTGGGGAATGTCCTTCACGCTTCAAACATTCTCCTACTCAAGACTGTGCTTATTCACTAACCATGATGGAGACCTGACCTCTGCTCATTCACTCAGCATGGAGGAGACCTGACCTCTGCTCATTCACTCTCAGCATGGAGGAGACCTGACCTCTGTCATTCACTCAGCATGGAGGAGACCTGACCTCTGCTCATTCACTCAGCATGGAGGAGACCTGACCTCTGTCATTCACTCAGCATGGAGGAGACCTGACCTCTGCTCATTCACTCAGCGTGCTGGAGACCTGACCTCTGCTCATTCACTCAGCGTGCTGGAGGTCTGACCTCTGTCATTCACTCAGCAAGGAGGAGACCTGACCTCTGCTCATTCATCAGCATGGAGGAGACCTGACCTCTGCTCATTCCCGCAGCATGGAGGAGACCTGACCTCTGCTCATTCCCTCAGCATGGAGGAGGCCTGCCGTGGGCTTGAGCCCTTTTTTCCCATATGGCAGTGGAGCACTGGCTATGGCTGCAGGGCATCCTGAGCCTGATTCCAGCAAGACACACTTCTCCTATAGCTGACTCCAAAGCTGGACCTGCGCCAGCACTCCCTGCCTCTGGCCTCCTCTGCACACTCTGTGCAGGCTGGTCAGTCTCCGTTCCCTTGGTAGAGCAGCAGGTGGAGTCCCCAGGCTGGAGACTGTCCCCTACAAGTGACTACCAGGCCGAGGTCACCAGCTCAGGACGACAGCCGCCAGGCTGATGCAGGATCCAGCCCTTGCAGGCTCACATCCATGGCCGGTCCTCTCTCTCCTTCATTTCTCCATCTCCCTGAAGTCCTGCTGAAGAAGCGTAGATGGCACTGCCTAGCGCCCATCCCTGTGCAGAGCATCGGCTGGCTTCCCCTCAGGACAGCAGCCAGCACAGCCTCCCCACACATGGCTTGGAGGTGAGAGCCAGTCAAGTGAATCCGTGGACTGGCTGCAGAGGGGAGGCCTCACCTGAAACCTGCCCGAGGTCCCCGCAGAGGGGCCTCACCTGAGACCCGACATCACACCATGCATTCCCCAGAACAGACAGAAAAGGGAACTTCCAGGGCTGCCGGGCCAGGGTGTCCCCGCAGAGGGGCCTCACCTGAGACCCCAACATCACACCGTGCACTTCCCCAGAACAGACAGAAAAGGGAACTTCCAGAGCTGCCGGGGGCCTGGGGCTCCCATGCACTTTAGCCGAGGGCACTGGGGCAGAGACACACCCCCCACACGCACACAGCCCAGGCACTACCACCTGGGCATAAAAATAACAATGGTTACTAGCAATTTTCATCCTCTAGGTGCCTGTCCAGAAACCTGACAGATGGGCACAGGTGATGGTCCTGCCAGCAGCGGCATCTACAGATGACCCAGGAGGAAGCCCTATCAAATGGACCAGGGGAGGGGGGAGGGGTGCCTGAGCTGCCCTCTCAGCAGGACCCAGCTCCTTGGTCACTGTCTCTTCCTTGAACAGAGGCACACAGAGATTAGAAATGGACCGAGGCTGTGAGTCCCCGCCAGACTGAGAGCTACAGAGGTCGAGGCGTTCAGAGACCCCAGGCGAAGTTCCAGGCATGAATCTGTCCTGTGAACACTCAGGACAGATGTCAGCCATGCAGAAAATGGCAGCAGGCTAAAAAGTGCTCAACGGCACAGTGAGCTGATTGACTGCAGCTCAGGGCCGCTGGGCCAGACTGAGCTGAACTACTCCAAACCGCTGGGCTGGGCGGAACTGGATGGATGGGCTGAACGGAGGTGAGGCGGGATGGACTGGACGGGGCTGGACTGAGCTAAAAGCTAGGCTGGGCTGGGCTGCAGTGGGCTACGTTACGCTGGATAGGCCGGGAGGTCTATGGTGAAATACACAGAGCTGGGCTGGGCTGGGCTGGGCTGGGGTGCACTGAGCTGGAATGCTCTGAGCTGGGCTGGACTGGGCTGAGCTGGCTGGGCTGGGCTGGGCTGGGCTGGGCTGAGCTGAGCTGAGCTGGGCTGAGCTGGGCTGGGCTGGGCTGGGCTAAGCTGGGCTGGGCTGGGCTGGGCTGAGCTGGCTGGGCTGAGCTGGGCTGGGCTGGGCTGGGCTGGGCTGGGCTGGGCTGGGCTGGGCTGAGCTGGCTGGGTTGGGCTGGGCTGGGCTGAGCTGGAATGCTCTGAGCTGGAATGCTCTGGGCTGGGCTGGGCAGAGCTGGGCTGAGTTGGGCTGAGCTGGAATGCTCTGAGCTGGAATGCTCTGGGCTGGGCTGGGCAGAGCTGGGCTGAGTTGGGCTGAGCTGGAATGCTCTGAGCTGGAATGCTCTGGGCTGGGCTGGGCTGAACTGGGCTGAGCTGGCTGGCTGAGCTGGAATGCTCTGGGCTGGGCTGGGCTGAACTGGGCTGAGCTGGCTGGCTGAGCTGGAATGCTCTGGGCTGGGCTGGGCTGAGCTGGGCTGAGCTGGCTGGGCTGAGCTGGAATGCTCTGGGCTGGGCTGGGCTGGGCTGGGCTGGGCTGGGCTGAGCTGGGCTGAACTGGGCTGAGCTGAGCTGGGCTGAGCTGGGCTGAACTGGGCTGGGCTGAGCTGGCTGGGCTGAGCTGGGCTGGGCTGAACTGGGCTGAACTGGGCTGGGCTGAGCTGGAATGCTCTGGCCTGGGCTGGGCTAGGTTGATGCTGGCCTGGGCTGAGCTGAGCTGGGCTGGGGTGCATTGAGCTGGGCTGGGCTAAGCTAGACTGAGCTGGGCTGGGCTGGGCTGGGCTGGGCTGGGCTGAGCTGGAATGCTCTGGCCTGGGCTGAGCTAGGTTGATGCTGGCCTGGGCTGAGCTGAGCTGGGCTGGGGTGCATTGAGCTGGGTTGGGCTGGGCTGGGCTGGGCTGGGCTGGGCTGAGGTGGGGTGCACTGAGCTGGGCTGGGCTGAGCTAGGTTGATGCTGGCCTGGGCTGAGCTGAGCTGAGCTGGGCTGGGGTGCACTGAGCTGGGCTGGGCTAGGCTAGGCTGGGCTGGGCTGGGCTGGGCTGAGGTGGGGTGCACTGAGTTGGGCTGGGCTGAGCTAGGTCGATGCTGGCCTGGGATGAGCTGAGATGGGCTGGGAGGGCTGAGCAGGGCTGAGAGGAGATGAGCTGGGCTGGGCTGGGCTGAGCTAAACTGAGCTAATGTGGGCTCAGCCAATCAGGTTTAGCTAAGATGAGATACACTGGTTGAAGCTGAGTTTAGCTGAGATAAACTGGAAAGAGTTGGGCTGAGCCAGTCAGAACTTGAGCTGAGCTGCCTGAATTGCATTATTAGCTGAGTTTACCCTGGCTGAGCTCTGGTAAATTGAGTTTATCTGAGCCATGCTAAACTGCCCTAGGCTGAGATAGGCTTTGTGAGCCTCATTTGTCTTTGGACAAATTGTCTTTGACAATTCCTCTAAATTGTTTGATCTGGGATGGTTTTACCTATCCACTGTGGTATAGATTGTCTAGTGTGCTCGTTGGACAGGAGGCAGGGCAGAGTGAGCTGAGTTGTGTGTGCTCACTGGCAGAGCGGTCCGTTGTCTAAGGAGCAGAGCCCAGACACCTTGGAGGGTATAGACCCAGGGAGGAGATTAGGTGACTTTCCCTCAAGACTCCCACACCACTGGATGGGGGCACAGCACTATCAGTCCTGGAAAGCTCCGGGTCCCCAGTCCCTTATCAGAGAAACAATACCATGATCCCTGGAATCTTGGCATTCCCAAGTCCTGTGGGGTCTCTGTGTCCCTGTATGTCCCTCTGTGCCCTTCTGTGGCCCTCTATGCTCTGGATTCCAATCTACGGGAACACCCTGGTGCCTCTGCTCCACCACAGTCCACACTCAAGCCCTGTGGCCAGGCCTCTCCAGGAGCGCCTGTGCCCACTGGGTGACAACAGCCCAGGGGAAGCGGTACAGAGATATGAGATGGGCCCTTGGGCCTGGAAGTTGGAGGAAGAGATGGAGTCACAGAATGAAGATAAGTGTGAGCAGGGTCTCCAGAGCCCCACCCCTACAACACCCACCTACCACCCTGCTAGAAGGTCATGGTCTCAGGCCAGTCTGACCTGAACCTGCTCCACAGCCTCTGTGGAGAAGCCCATCCTCTTTCCCTTGAGGCCCTGCTGCAAAGACCCCACCTCCAAGACACTGGGCTGCCTGGCGACAGGCTACTTCCCGGAGCCCGTGACTGTGACCTGGGACGAAGTCAACCAGAACATGAGTGTCAGGAACTTCCCTGCCACGCTCAGCTCTGGCCTCTATGTCACCACCAGTCAAATGACCGTCCTGGACAATCTGACCACAAAGAGATTCACCTGCCGTGTGGTGCATGAACCATCTGCAACCTACGAAAACAAAACCATCCAAGGTGAGCAGGGCAAGCTGGCTGCAACAGCAGCATGAGAGACCACATCAGAGCAAGAAGACTTGCGGGGTGCCCTGGGGCAGGGGGTGCCCTGTGTGCTGGGTCCTGGGCTAGAGCCTGGGGAACTCAGGAAACACTCACTGTTTGCTGTCTCTCCCATAGCCTGCCTCTCTTCCAACATCACAGTGGAGCTCCTCCACTCTTCCTGTGACCCCAGAGGGTTCCACTCCATTCGCCTTTATTGCTTCATTTCTGGCTACACCCCAGGTGATCTCAAGGTCACCTGGCTAAAGAACAATCATCCAATCATAGGGGCAAATCACACTGCCCCACCCACACAGAAAGGCAAGCTGGCCTCCACCTCCAGTGAACTCAATGTCACTCAGGAAGAATGGCTGTCCGAGAACATCTTCACCTGCCAGGTCACCTACAAAGGCGAAATCCTGCAGGCCCATGCCCAGAAGTGCACAGGTGCGGCCTCCACCCACCCCGCTGACCCCGCCCACCCCGCTGCCCCTGCCTGCCCAGTGGGCCACGCCCACCCCGACGCCCCATCCACCCTGGCCCCCAGGCCCCCGGGGGTCTGAGTGGATACTGAATCCCAAGCACCCCTCCTTACATCACAGAATATGAGCCGAGAGGTGTGAATGCCTACCTGCTCCCGCCCAGCCCCCTGGACCTGTACGTCCACAAAAAACCAACACTCACCTGTCTCGTGGTGGATCTGGAGAGCGAGGAGGGCGTCAGGGTGACCTGGTCTCTGGAGAGTGGGAAGGCAGCCCCTGCGGGCTTCTGGAGCAGCACGCGGCACTACAACGCCACCACCAGCGTGGTGGCCACCCTGCCCGTGAGCACACAGGACTGGCTCAGCGGCGAGGCCTATCAGTGCACCGTGACCCAGGACCACCTCCTGCCCAAGGGCATCATGCGGTCCATCACCAAGACCCCCGGTGAGCACGGCAGGGCTGGGCACGGGCTCTCCCTGGGGTCAGAGAGCGGAAGCCAGAGGCCAGGCTGACCTCCTTCCCTCCACAGGGCAGCGCCAGGTCCCCGAGGTCTACCTGTTCCCGCCCCCCGAGGAGGAGAGCAGCGACAAGTTCACCCTCTCCTGCATGATCCAGAACTTCTTCCCCAAGGACATCTCGGTGCAGTGGCTGCAGAATGAGCAGCCGCTTCCCGACAGCAAGCATGGGATCACGCCGCCCCTCCAGACAAGCGATTCCAGCCCCACCTTCTTCATCTTCAGCCGCCTGGAGGTCACCAGGGCCGACTGGATGCAGAGTAACAAATTCACCTGCCGCGTGGTCCATGAGGCAGTGGACAAGCCCTGGATCCTGGAAAAAATGTTGTCCAAGAACCCTGGTAAATGATGCCTCCTTGTCTCCTTCCTCCCTCCCAGGGCTCCGTCCAGCTGGGGAGAGCAAGGAAGCTTCTAATAAATGCTTGGTGTCTGCTTTGAGCCTGGATGATGTCATTGGTGCTGGCAGGCTGGAAGAAGAGGAATCCCGGCACAGAACAAGGGCCTCCCAAGAGAAGGGCCACAAGCGATGGGGCAAGGGAGGGAGAGGCGTGCCTCATCCATGTGGCTGTGTGCCGGGGGTGTCTGTCAAATAGCAGATGGGCCCAGCCCAGACCCCGCCAGCCGGCCCTCCCTGCCCTCCACTGAGGACTGTGGCAGTCAGAAGAGGTCCTCAGGCGGGGGCCTGGTGATCCAGACACGGGAGGCCCTGCTGCACGGTGTGTGCTGTCCAGGTCAGCAGCTGGGGTTTCCCAGTCCTGCTGCACAGCCCCAGCCCCTGCAGGCTCACTGGGGGACTAAGATGAGCAACCAAACTCACACAGCCCGTCCCAGCCACCCACCGCTGCATTCCCACACGCACGGGGCACACGCCGCCACGCCGCCACGCCAGGGCAACTCCATCCACGTGCTGAGCCACCCGCTGTGTCCCGCTGCTGGTGACACACTGTGAGCATGCTCACCCCTGGGCTGGCCTGGCCCACCACTTCCCATTAGCCCAATCCCCTCATGAGCCCTGCGCACCTGCTTCAACACACCTGGGCTTGAGTCCAAGACAGACACAGAGGCCTGGCCCCCCTGCTGGTACCGGTGACACAGCCACCTCCTATGTCTCCTCCCTCCCTGCCACCCCTCTGTCCTCCAAAGACAGACAGGCAGGGACATGTGAGCACACACAGGGGGAGAATGCACATAAACATGTGCAGACATTTGGTCACACATAAACACACTGATGGACACACACACAGGACCATATGGACACACACATGGAGGCAAGGCCATCAAGTGGACACGATTATGCTCCCTGCTCAACCACAGCTCAACACAGGACACATGTCCACCCAGGGCGAGGGTGTGAGAGCCATGCTACACCCACCTCGCCCAGCCCCAGCCCAGGGGCAAGCCAGAGGCCCTCAACACACATGCACAACTGTTCCCACAGACGCACCACATACAGGCAAGGAGAGTCCCGCGTGCCGCAGAGGCTCAGAGATGAGCCCCACAGCAGCAGCCCCAGATGCTCACACACACACACACACACACACACACACACACACACACACACTGGAGGATGCTCCAGATCCATCCATACCCTCCTCACTCTAGCCCAGCCCCAGAGGAGACAGAGGGAAGGATATCTGCTTCTCCCTTCCCTTTTATTGATTGTAAAGGTGATGCATAGAGGTGTTACAGGTACCTAAGAAGGAAATGAGAGCAATTCTTGTCAAACACTGTGACCCCTCCCTTATTCTCTCCTGTTTCCCCTCCTCCCTCCACCCCTCCCCTCAACATGTTTTTGCTGTGGGGATCAGAGACATGGATGCTGGGAGGCTGGGGAGCAGGGAGTGGGGGGGAAGCGGAGGGAGGCAGCCAGGACGCCCAAGGGGCTAAAAGCAGAGACTATTAGCTGGACCAGCTACTGGGAGACCCGCTGCCAAGATTCCTTCAGGAAGAACCTACAGATCTCTGGAGATAGGCTGGAAGCCCAGGGCCCTTCCCGAGGTCCTCGGGAAATCTCCGGGAAGGGGCCTGTGAGGACCCAGCCGCCGCCAGGACAGAAATCACGTGAAGTAGCAGAGAAATCAGCCAGGACACACTGGGGGTGGGATGGGGGAGAGGAAATCAAAGCTCAAGGTCAGGAAGGCCGGAGGACCAGGGCCTCTCCACAGCTCCTGCTGACTTGGGCTGAGCAAGGGATGAGTCAGACAGGGAGTCTGCCACCCCAGGCCCCACTGGTCCGCAAGGGCTCCACCCCTCCCCACCGCCCCCCAGGCCCCCCCCCCCCGGTCCGCAAGGGCTCCACCCCTCCCCACCGCCCCCCAGGCCCCACGGGGTCCGCAAGGGCTCCACCCCTCCCCACCGCCCCCCAGGCCCCACTGGGTCCACAAGGGCTCCACCCCTCCCCACCGCCCCCCAGGCCCCACCGGGTCAGCAAGGGCTCCACCCCTCCCACCGCCCCCAGGCCCGGAGGGCTGACTAGCTGGTCCTTCCAGAGCCAGATCTCCAGGAGCTGTGCACGGAGGAGGCTGAGGAGCTAGAGGAGCTGTGGACCAGCACCTGTGTGTTCGTCGTGCTGTTCCTCCTCAGCGTGAGCTATGGCGCCTGCATCACCCTCTTCAAGGTGGGGCTGGGCCTTGGCGGCCGGGAGGGGCGTGCGGAGCTGCACGCTGCAGCCTCACACGCCCGCTCCCTCCAGGTGAAGTGGGTCTACTCCGCCCTGCTGCGGGACACACCCCAGCCCACTCACGACTACGCCAACGTCCTCCAGCCGCAGGCCTGAGGTGGACGCCGGCCCCCACGCAGGCCTCGACGCGGACAGTCTGTGCTTCTGGGTGAGACCCTACTTCAGCCTGGACGGCAGGAAGGAGCAGACAGATCAGCCCTTCGTGGGGGCCGGCGTGGGGGGCTCCAACCACCAGCACACGGGAGTCCAGGAGATTCCAGCTCAAACTCAAGGTGCAAGGAATCAGTAAAGACCACTGGCCACAGCCTTGCCTGCTTTGAGATGAGCCTCTAAGTAGCCTCTGTCCCCTCGGCAGATTGTCCAGGGCTGTAGCAGGCACCAGGCACCCTAGGCCTTCGGGCATAAGTGTCATGCTGTCTAACCAAATAAACCCAAGGACACACCGAAGGCCCCGAGAGGATGGTCTGCCCACAACCCTGAGTTCAGAGCTACAGCCAAGACACACTGGGACCCCCAGCGCCTCCTTCCTGGAGTCCAGCCCCCCTGGGCCTGGCCCCCCTTTCCCTGCCACCCCTTGTTCCCAGCCCCTGTCTCCATGAATGTGGAGGCGGTCAAGCCTCCTCCTCCAGAAGGGTGAGACCACGGGAGTCCTGGGTGCTTTGGACACTTGGCCAGGCAGAGGGACCCACAACCGGCAGGAAGTGGCTTCCTTCAGGGAAAGCCCAGCTGGGCCCCAGCCCTGTGTGGTGGAAAGTGACTTAACCTGAAACACTCGCCGTCTCCTCTGACAGCCCCATCTTAGAACTGTCCTCGCTGCAGTCCTGGCTGAATCATCTCCCCTCCCCTTGGCCCTGAACAAGCATAGCCTGCAGTTTGGGAGAAGAGAGCTGAGACCAAGGCCCTATCTGATGCTGCCGCCTCCCACCAACACTTGCATGCAAGTCCCCAGTGAAGACAGCATGGCTCACCCACCCCGCCTCCATCTCACCCCACTTCCGTCCGCCCTCCTCACCGACTTCACTCTTTCTCCCTAATATTTGAGGAGCCGATTGTAAGGGGTGCCCCTTCCCCTTCGGCCGGGCTGAGGGAGACTCTGTCCTTCCCAGGCTTTATTCCTGAATAACGCCTCGTCCCAAGGCAAGCCTGCTGGTCTGCGGCGCTCACGCTCTGCTCTTGCTCTGTTCTGTGACCTGATGACTCAGGTGACCAGTTTCCTATACGCTTCCTCGCACCAAATCTCCTCCATCTCCACCCCTGAGCTCCCAGATCTGCTTCACCCGAGTTTCCTAGTAAAGTTCCTTTGCAGAGCGCCATGTCTCCTAAGTGTGTTTTGGGGAGGTGTTGGGAGGCAGGGTCCCAGGGAAAAGGACAGGGACAGGGCCAGGGGAAGGCAAGCCCAAGGGTCAAGGGTCAAGCCACTCCCCTGTGTGAGAAACTTCACCACGCGTCTCCCAGCCTGTCCGTCACATCTGCTGGCCTCCAGCCCAGACCTATGTTGCCTCTTAGACTAAAGGAAAAGCAAAAATGAGCCCACTGTGAGCAGAGTCAGAGGTCACAGTCACAGAGGGGTCCTCAGGGACGCGACTGCAAGTCACTGGAGGGAGCTGGCATGCTATACCAAAGACCACGATCTGCCCAGCCACAGCATGTGGAAATTTGGCAAATGCTCTGCTGCCCCACCAGCAAGCTAGGGTGTCCTGAGGCACCGGGCAGGAACCATGAGTGACCAAGCACGAGGCCTTCGGGCCAGGCTGCACCTGGCAGCAGGGCTGGCCAGGAAAGTGACCGCCCCTCACGGCCAGCTGCAGCACCTCCAGTCACACCGTAGCAGATGCCATGCCACCCCGTGGCCTCCCAGGTCTCCAGAGCCCTGTCCCTCAGGACGGTGCTCACAGTGCCCCTTCAGCCCTGCCTCACGCCCTCTCCATCTGTCTCAGCGTCTCTGAGTCCATAATTGTCCTTGTGTCGAGCTCAGCGCCCAGACTAGCCATGTGAAGTCCTGGCTCCACTGTGGCCCAGAGGGTCACAAAAGCCAGGCCACACGCACCTGTCCCCACCACAGCCAGACCACAGACCAGACATGACGTGGAGCTGAACGGCCACAATGTGGAGGTGGAACAGGAAGTGGGCAAAGGACCCCATGTGGGGGCCTGACACGCAGTCACACAGCCCCTCTCCAGCCTGCTCCCTCAGCATCCAGCCAGAGCAGGGCAGTGGCTGCTGAGAGCACAGAGCCACGGAGCCAGGCCCAAGCCCAGCCGGCACTCCTTTCTCACTGCGGTGCCTCTGGGGAGGGTGGGAAGCAGCTGAGAGGAGGGGTCTGAAGTGAAAGGCTGTCCAGCCATGAGGATCCCGGCCGTCTCCAGGGGAGGACACCAAGCAGCCCTCCTGAGCAGGTAGGACCCATGCTCTCTGGCCTCATCGGCTTCTGGATGAACAGAACAGAGCACCGTCATGGAGCCAGAGCCAGGGGGTAGAGGGAGACCCAGAGGAGCCCAGGGCAGGAACTGAGTCAGACACAGACTATGACAGTGGAACTCTGGGCCCCGAAGCAGGACAGAAAACCCTCCTGGGAAGCATGAGAGACCTCCAGGCCAGGCTGAGCAAAGAAAAAGGAGGAGATGGCAGGGGGTGGTCTGACCCATGCCTGTGAGCACTGACTGAGAGAAGTGAGCTGAGATGACTGAGCTGAGCTGAGCTGAGATGACTGAGCTGAGCTGAGCTAAGATGACTGAGTGGGCTGAGCTGAGATGACTGAGCTGAGATAACTGACTGAGCTGAGATGACTGAGCTGAGATGACTGACTGGGCTGAGCTGAGATGACTGACTGAGCTGAGCTGAGATGAGATGACTGAGCTGAGCTGAGATGACTGACTGAGCTGAGATGACTGAGCTGAGATGAGATGACTGAGCTGAGGTGACTGAGCTGAGGTGACTGACTGAGCTGAGCTGAGATGACTGAGCTGAGATGAGATGACTGACTGAGCTGAGATGACTGACTGAGCTGAGATGACTGAGCTGAGCTGAGATGACTGAGCTGAGATGAGATGAGATGACTGACTGAGCTGAGATGACTGACTGAGCTGAGCTGAGATGACTGACTGAGCTGAGATGAGATGACTGAGCTGAGATGAGATGACTGACTGAGCTGAGATGACTGAGCTGAGCTGAGCTGAGATGACTGAGCTGAGATGACTGATTGAGCTGAGATGAGATGACTGAGCTGAGATGACTGACTGAGCTGAGATGACTGAGCTGAGGTGACTGACTGAGCTGAGCTGAGATGACTGACTGAGCTGAGCTGAGATGACTGAGCTGAGCTGAGCTGAGATGACTGACTGAGCTGAGCTGAGATGACTGACTGAGCTGAGATGAGATGACTGAGCTGAGATGAGCTGAGATGCCTGAGCTGAGCTGAGATGACTGAGCTGAGCTGAGCTGAGATGACTGAGCTGAGATGAGATGACTGACTGAGCTGAGATGAGATGACTGACTGAGCTGAGCTGAGATGACTGAGCTGAGATGAGATGACTGACTGAGCTGAGCTGAGATGAGATGACTGAGCTGAGCTGAGATGACTGAGCTGAGATGAGATGACTGACTGAGCTGAGCTGAGATGAGATGACTGAGCTGAGCTGAGCTAAGATGACTGGGCTGAGCCAAGTTGACTGAGCTGGGCTGAACTGGGCTGCGCTGCGCTGCGCTGGGCTGGGCTGGGCTGGGCTGGGCTAGGCTGGGCTGAGCTGGGCTGAACTGGGCTGGGCTGGGCTGAGCTGAGCTAGGCTGAGCTGGGCTGGGCTGGGCTGAGCTGGGCTGGGCTGAGCTGGGCTAGGATGGGCTGAGCTGGGCTGAGCTGGGCTGAGCTGGGCTAGGCTGGGCTAGGCTGGGCCGGATTGAGCCAGGCTGGGCTGAGCTGAGCTGAGCTGAGCTGGGCTGGGTTGGGCTGAGCTGGGCTGGGCTAGGCTGGGCTGAGCTGAGCTGAGCTGAGCTGGGCTGAGCTGGGTTGGGCTGGGCTGAGCTGGGCTAGGATGGGCTGAGCTGGGCTGAGCTGGGCTAGGATGGGCTGAGCTGGGCTGAGCTGGGCTGAGCTGGGCTA
Organism: Megascapheus bottae; assembly: GCA_024803745.1. Taxonomy (NCBI): domain Eukaryota; kingdom Metazoa; phylum Chordata; class Mammalia; order Rodentia; family Geomyidae; genus Megascapheus; species Megascapheus bottae. The sequence continues at coordinate 839,797 of JANJXV010000359.1, forward strand.
GGCTGGGCCGGATTGAGCCAGGCTGGGCTGAGCTGAGCTGAGCTGAGCTGGGCTGGGTTGGGCTGAGCTGGGCTGGGCTAGGCTGGGCTGAGCTGAGCTGAGCTGGGCTGAGCTGAGCTGAGCTGAGCTGAGCTGAGCTGGGCTAGGCTGGGCTGGATTGAGCCAGGCTGGGCTGGATTGAGCCAGGCTGGGCTGGGTTGAGCTGAGCTGGGCTGAGCTGAGCTGGGCTGGGCTGAGCTGGGTTGAGCTGAGCTGAGCTGAGCTGGGCTGAGCTGGGGTGAGCTGAGCTGGGCTGAACTGGGCTGAGCTGAGCTGGGCTGGGCTGGGTTGAGCTGAGCTGGGCTGAGCTGGGCTGGGCTGGGTTGAGCTAAGATGGGATGGGCTGAGCTGAGCTGGGCTGGATTGAGCCAGGCTGGGCTTGGTTGAGCTGAGCTGGGCTGAGCTGGGCTGAGCTGGGCTGGGCTGGATTGAGCCGGGCTGGGCTGGGTTGAGCTGGGCTGTGCTGGGCTGGGCTGGGCTGAGCTGGGCTAGGCTGGGCTGAGCTGGGCTGGGCTGAGCTGGGCTAGGCTGGGCTGAGCTGGGCTGGGCTGGATTGAGCCGGGCTGGGCTGGGTTGAGCTGGGCTGCGCTGGGCTGGGCTGGGCTGAGCTGGGCTGAGCTGGGCTGAGCTGGGCTGGGCTGGGCTGGGCTGGGCTGGGCTGGGCTGGGCTGGGCTGGGCTGGGCTGGGGTGGGCTGAGCTGAGCTGGGCTGGGCTGGGCTGAGCTGGGCTGGGCTGAGCTGAGCTGGGCTGGGCTGAGCTGGGCTGGGCTGAGCTTAGCTGGGTTGAGCTGGGCTGGGCTGGGCTGGGCTGAGCTGAGCTGGGCTGGGCTGGGCTGAGCTGGGCTGGGCTGAGCTGAGCTGGGTTGAGCTGGGCTGGGCTGGGCTGAGCTGAGCTCAGCTGGGTTGAGCTGGGCTGGGCTGGGCTGGGCTGAGCTGGGCTGGGCTAGGCTGGGTTGAGCTAGGCTGGGCTGGGTTGAGCTGGGTTGGGTTGAGCTGGGTTGGGCTGAGCTGAGCTGAGCTAGGCTGGGCTGGGCTGAGCTGGGCTGAGCTGGGCTGAGCTGAGCTGAGGTGAGCTGGGCTAGGCTGGGCTGAGCTGGGCTGAGCTGAGCTGGGCTGGGCTGGGCTGAGCTGGGCTGGGCTGAGCTGAGCTGGGTTGAGCTGGGCTGGGCTGGGCTGAGCTGAGCTCAGCTGGGTTGAGCTGGGCTGGGCTGGGCTGGGCTGAGCTGGGCTGGGCTAGGCTGGGTTGAGCTAGGCTGGGCTGGGTTGAGCTGGGTTGGGTTGAGCTGGGTTGGGCTGAGCTGAGCTGAGCTAGGCTGGGCTGGGCTGAGCTGGGCTGAGCTGGGCTGAGCTGAGCTGAGGTGAGCTGGGCTAGGCTGGGCTGAGCTGGGCTGAGCTGGGCTAGGCTGGGCTGGATTGAGCCAGGCTGGGCTGGGTTGGGCTGAGCTGAGCTGGGCTGGGTTGGGCTGAGCTGGGCTGAGCTGGGCTGAGCTGAGCTAGGCTGGGCTGAGCTGGGCTGAGCTGGGCTGAGCTGGGCTAGGATGGGCTGAGCTGGGCTGGGCTGGGCTGAGCTGAGCTGGGCTGGGCTGGGCTGAGCTGGGCTGGGCTGGGCTGGGCTGAGCTGGGCTGGGCTGGGCTGGGCTGGGTTGAGCTGAGCTGGGCTGAGCTGGGCTGGGCTGGGTTGAGCTGAGCTGGGCTGAGCTGGGTTGAGCTGGGCTGGGCTGGGCTGGGTTGAGCTGAGCTGGGCTGAGCTGGGCTGGGCTGGGTTGAGCTGAGCTGGGCTGAGCTGGGTTGAGCTGGGCTGGGCTGGGCTGGGTTGAGCTGAGCTGGGCTGAGCTGGGCTGGGCTGGGTTGAGCTGAGCTGGGCTGAGCTGGGTTGAGCTGAGCTGGGCTGGGCTGCGCTGAGCTGGGCTGGGCTGCACTGGGCTGGATTGAGCCGGGCTCGGCTGGGTTGAGCTGAGCTGGGCTGAGCTGGGCTGGGCTGGATTGAGCCGGGCTGGGCTGGGCTGAGCTGGGCTAGGCTGGGCTGAGCTGGGCTGAGCTGGGCTAAGCTGCGCTGGGCTGGGCTGAGCTGAGCTGGGCTGAGCTGGGCTGAGCTGGGCTAGGCTGTGCTGGGCTGGGCTGAGCTGGGCTGAGCTGGGCTGGGCTGGGCTGGGCTGAGCTGGGCTGGGCTGGGCTGAGCTGGGCTGGGCTGGGCTGGGCTGGGCTGGGCTGGGCTGGCCTAAGCTGGGCTGAGCTGGGCTGGGCTGGGCTGGGCTGGGCTGGGCTAAGCTGGGCTATGCTGGGCCGAGCTGGGCCGGGCTGGGCTGGGCTGAGCTGGGCTAGGCTGGGCTGAGCTGGGCTGAGCTGGGCTATGCTGGGCTGGGTTGAGCTGGGCTGGGCTGGGTTGAGCTGGGCTTGGCTGGGTTGAGCTGGGCTGAGCTGGGCTGAGCTGAGCTGGGCTGGGCTGAGTTGAACTGGGCTGAGCTGAGCTGGGCTGGGTTGAGCTGGGCTTAGCTGGGCTGAGCTGAGCTGGGCTGGGCTGGGCTGAGCTGGGCTGAGCTGGGCTAGGCTGGGCTGGGTTGAGCTAGGCTGGGCTGGGCTGGGCTGACTGAGTAGAGTTGACACCAAGCTGAGCTGAGCTATCTGCAGTAACTTGGCATGAGACAGGCTAAACAGAATTGGGCTAGGCTAGGCTAAGATGAGCTGGATTGGACTGGACAAGGCTGGGCTGAATTGGGCTAAGCCACTAGGTTAGCCTGGGCTCCTCTGGCCGTCTTAGGTTGCAGTGTGCTGAGCTGAGGTGGGCTGTCTGGGCCCTGCCCGGCTGACCCAGTCTGAGGCCAACTGTGGATCCACATCAGAGTGCTGGGGCGGCAGGCAGCGCTGACAGGACGGTCTCCTCCCCCTTCCAGCCCGCCCTGCCCTGCACCTCCCCACTCAGGCAGGCTGAGCCTCTACCTGAACGAACGCATCGAACACATCACGACCCCCAAACTCTGGGGTCCAGAGCAAGGCTGTGCTTACTGCAGGAGGGCGGTGAGGCTCAGGTAACGTGGGGGGGGTGCAATGAGCACCACTTACTGATTGCGATGAGTCCTGGGGGGTCGCCTGGCCCGGCAAAGAATTGCCATGGTCAGTTCCAAGACAGTACAGCAAGAAGCGCTGGCCCTCCCGGAGCCAGGCTCCTCCAGTGTAAAGGAGAGGCAGGCCAGCGTGAAGGCTCACTAACTCACAGCCTGCTCCTGTTCCAGTGCCCCAGACAGCCCCATCCGTCTTCCCGCTGAGCCCTGCACAGGCTGTGCCCGATAACAGAGTGGTCCTCGGCTGCCTGATCCACGATTTCTTCCCCTCGGGACCTATAAGTGTGACCTGGAACAAAAGCGGAGAGGGTGTGACCCTGCTAAACTACCCACCTGCCCTGGCCCCAGCCGGCCGGTACAGCATGAACAGCCAGCTGACCCTGCCAGCCGAAGACTGCCTAGAGGGCACCTTCCTCACCTGCTCCGCGCAGCACGACTCCAGCCCTGCCAAGACTGTGGAAGTGCCATGCAGAGGTCAGAGGGCAGGCTGGGGGCGGGGCCATTGCTGGACCAGGCCTGACGTGGTGCCTGGACCCACGTCCTGACTGAGGATTCAGGGGCCACCTGAATGGACTGCCCCAGGGTGGCTCCAGACCAGCGGGGAGGGACGTAGGCCTAGAGATGGGGCAGGGGGAGGGGGAAGGGGACAGGGCAGCGGGGGGGGGGGGACAGGGCAGGGGAAGGGGGCAGGGCGTGATCACTAACAGAGCTTCTCTCCACAAAAGTACCAATACCAACACCAACACCACCACCACCCGAGTGCAGCCAGCCCCAACTGACGCTGCACCGGCCGGCCCTTGAGGACCTGCTGCTGGGCGCGGATGCCAGCCTCAAGTGTACACTAAGCGGCCTCAGAAACCCCGAGGGAGTTACCTTCACCTGGCAGTCGTCCAGCGGGAGGACCCCCATTCAGGAGGAGCCCAAGAAAACTGCCTGTGGCTGCTTCAGTGTGACCAGCGTGCTGCCCGGCTGTGCGGAGCCCTGGAACCGGGGAGAAACCTTCAAGTGCACAGCCAACCACTCCGAGCTCAAGGCCCCGCTGACGCTCACCATCGCCAAGACCACAGGTGTGCCCGGCCCCCAGACACCCGCAGCACTCCCTCCCCCACGCCATCTTACAGAGGGAAACTGAGGCGACCTAAGGACGTTTGGGGCTAGCCCGGGCTCTCTCCCCTCGAGCAGACCCCTGACCCTCGTCTCTGCCCTCCAGAGAACACCTTCCGGCCCCAGGTGCATCTGCTGCCGCCGCCAGCAGAAGAACTGGACCTGAACGAGCTGGTGTCACTGACCTGCCTGGTGCGTGGCTTCAGCCCGAAGGAGGTGCTGGTGCGCTGGCTTCACGGCAACCAGGATGTGCCCAAGAGCGAGTTCCTGGTGTGGGAGCCCCTTCGCGAGCCCGAGCAGGGAGCCCCCGTCTTCTCCGTGACCAGCGTGCTGCGCGTGGGAGCTGCAGCCTGGAAGCAGGGTGACAACTTCTCCTGCGTGGTGGGCCACGAGACCCTGCCCACGGGCTTCACCCAGAAGACCATCGACCGCCTGTCGGGTAAACCCTCTCATGTCAATGTGTCTGTGGTCATGGCAGACGTGGACGGCGTCTGCTACTGAGCCGCCCCACCGATTCCATCCTCAAATAAACTCCATTCTCGTCCAAAGCAGCCCTGCACATCCATCTAGCGCCTGCCCCTCACCCTCGGGGTCTCACACACACTGGAAGGGCCTGGGACCAGGAAGGCAGGCTCCGTTCCTCTGCCTGAGTCTCTGGGGCCTCAGGCACCATGGAGTGCCTTCATAGCTAGCACATGTTCATGGGCGTGTGCAGCTGTGTGTGCATGCTTGTGAGTGTGTGTGCACCAGTGTGTGCCTGTGTGTGCATGATTGTGAGTGTGTATGCCTGTGTGTGCATGCTTGTGAGTGTGTGTGCACCAGTGTGTGCCTGTGTGTACATGATTGTGAGTGTGTATGCCTGTGTGTGCATGCTTGTGAGTGTGTATGCCTGTGAATCTGTGCATGCTTGTGAGTGTGTGTGCACCAGTGTGTGCCTGTGTGTGCATGCTTGTGAGTGTGTGTGCACCAGTGTGTGCCTGTGTGTGCATGCTTGTGAGTGTGTGTGCACCAGTGTGTGCCTGTGTGTGCATGCTTGTGAGTGTGTGTGCACCAGTGTGTGCCTGTGTGTGCATGCTTGTGAGTGTGTGTGTACCAGTGTGTGCCTGTGTGTGCACGCTTGTGAGTGTGTGTGCACCAGTGTGTGTCTGTGTGTGCATGCTTGTGAGTGTGTGTGCACCAGTGTGTGCCTGTGTGTGCATGCTTGTGAGTGTGTGTGCACCAGTGTGTGCCTGTGTGTGCATGCTTGTGAGTGTGTGTGTACCAGTGTGTGCCTGTGTGTGCACGCTTGTGAGTGTGTGTGCACCAGTGTGTGTCTGTGTGTGCATGCTTGTGAGTGTGTGTGTACCAGTGTGTGCCTGTGTGTGCACGCTTGTGAGTGTGTGTGCACCAGTGTGTGTCTGTGTGTGCACACTTGTGAGTGTGTGTGCACCAGTGTGTGCCTGTGTGTGCATGCTTGTGAGTGTGTGTGCACCAGTGTGTGCCTGTGTGTGCATGATTGTGAGTGTGTATGCCTGTGTGTGCATGCTTGTGAGTGTGTGTGCACCAGTGTGTGCCTGTGTGCTCGCTTGTGAGTGTGTGTGCACCAGTGTGTGCCTGAGTGCATGATTGTGAGTGTGTATGCCTGTGTGTGCATGCTTGTGAGTGTGTGTGCGCCAGTGTGTGCCTGGGTGTGCATGCTTGTGAGTGTGTATGCCTGTGAATCTGTGCATGCTTGTGAGTGTGTGTGTGCACCAGTGTGTGCCTGTGTGTGCATGCTTGTGAGTGTGTGTGCACCAGTGTGTGCCTGTGTGTGCATGCTTGTGAGTGTGTATGCCTGTGAATGTGTGAATGCTTGTGAGTATGTACCTGTGTTGCATACCAGTAACTGTGTGTGCAACTGTAAGTGTGCCTATGAGTGCTGTGTGCCTGTGTGTGTATCTCTAAGGCATCTATGCCTGTGTGACAATGTGCCTGTGAATGGCTATGCATGTGTCTGTGCACACCTCTAGCTGGGTGTGCCTGTGAGCATGTACACCTGTGTGCATGCCTGTGGGTGTATGTGTACATATATGTTGGTGTGTACCTGTAAGTGTGCATGCACATGTGCTTGTGTGTGAGTGTACCTGTGAATGTCTGACTGTATGACACAGAAACTGAGGCCAAGCTCAGAGTGAAGCCTGAGATCAGGAGCTGTGGAGAGTTCCTGAGTGGGCAGGTGACATGGCTGTTTGTATCTTAGAGGGCGACCCTGAGCTGCAGGCAGGAAGGACGGGGTGGGGGGCGGAGGGGCAGGAGAAGAGCAGGTGGCCATGGGAGAGTCCTGGGTCTGGACTCCAGGAGCAGCAGGAGGAAGGAGGCCTGTTCTCAGTGGGCAGAGCAAGCACGGCCATGCAGAGAACTGGTGACTCTCCCAGAAAGAGCTACATGGCATCGCCTGCCCAGCACCACACCACTGCCATGTACGTGTGCAGGAGGGCACAATGCACTCACATACTTACACACTCACCACACCAAGTCCTGCAGCTGCTGCAGGAAGGGCACAGCCCACGCAGGGCTCCAGGGAGGCGGGGACAGCCCTGCCAGGCCCGGGTCCCCGGGTGCCCAGGCCCAGTCCTGCTGGCTTGGCCCTTCCTGACCTTCCTGCGTGCCCAGCACACCACGCTCAGTGAAGGGACAATTCCCTCTCAGGCATTCTCTGTGCCCTGCCTGGCCCACAGACCAAGTCTCCCTTCCCTCCCTAAGCCCAGGGTGAACAAACCAGAGGCAGAGCAGGGGAAGGCTCGGGAGGAGCCCGAGCAAGCCAGAGGCCTCTCTCACAGAGGCCTTCCTGCAGGCCTCTCCATAGTTCCGTCCCCAAGACCACAGAGAACAGTTCCACAACACCTGCAGGGGCAGCGGGCACCAGGTGCCCACAAGAGGGCAGTGGGGACCTGCTCTCGTCTCAGATGCCTTCAGAGCCTCCCCAAGGGAGCCTGACTTCCAGCAGCCTCCATCTGCTCAGAGGGCCAAGGTGGAGTGGCAGCCCGCTTGTACCCTGAGCAAACACTGCTATGCCCTCTGAGAGTCCAGTCACCAGAAGGGAGAAGGGAAAGCAGCCAACCAACTGAGGAAACCCTGCCTCAGAGGCCCCGGGGGCCCCAGCCGCCTCACGGGGCCCGGAGCCTGGCTCAGAGCAGGGGCTTTCCAGAGCAGGAGAAGGAAGGAGACTTGGTAGCTGAAGGAGTGCACCAGCAAGTGGAGAGGGGGCAGCCCCGCAGAGGGTTCGTGGGACATAGGACTGACAGCTAGGTGGTTAAATAGCTGAGGGAGTAGCCAGAGGGGAGATGGTGGATGGATGGATGAATCGCGGATGAGCTGGAAGTAAATGGGCCAATGGCTGATGAGTGGATGGTTAGAAGGATGGATGGATCGACGGACAGATGGGGGACAGGTGACTAGGTGGGTGGATTGATAGGTAAGTGGATGGATGGACGAGTGGATGATAGCTTTATTGGGGGGATGAATACAAAGAAGGATGAGTGATTGGCGATAGGTCTGACTCACACTTACTATGGAAGTCTACACCCTAGGTCCCTGGAGAGAGCAGTGACCCCTCAGCTGAGGTTCCCTGGGAATGGAACAGAGGTCTCTGCTCACACCCATCGAGCGCTTCCCACTCAGAGACCTCCCTGCGGGTGTGTCTGGCCCTCTCTGGGCCCAGGATCAAGCACCTAGATGGGGTGGGCCTGGCCAGCCTGGGCTCAGCCCCTCGTGGAGCTGAGAAGGTTGTGTTCCCTCACCTGTGCTGCCAGGCCTCTCACCAGGCACACACACACACACACACACACACACACACACACACACACACCCCTCGAGAGGGGGTCCTGCGGCCTCTGCAGAGCAGCAAGGCCCAGCCATTTAGCAGAAGCTGCCCTTGCCCTCCCTGGGCACACCTCTAGCCTGAGACGGGAACCCCTGCCGTCACTGTCACCAGTCCAAAGCCATGGGAGGGAGGACTCTGGCCCCGGCTGATGCTCACTTGGGTCTGGTCTGTCAGGCCGTTCGTGTCTTACAGAATGTAAAGAGCTTCTTCCCTGGGTGCTGCTGGACCAGCCACAGGACAGCCTGGAGGAGACCCCTGGAGCCAGCTTGTGGCCCACCACCGTCACCCTCCTCACCCTCTTCCTGCTCAGCCTGTTCTACAGCACGGCACTCACAGTGACAAGTGTGCGAGGGCCCCTCGGCAGCAAGGACCCCCAGTACTGAGGAGCGGCCAGAACAGGTGGGGAAGGGGAGGGAGAGCGGGGGTAGCAGTGGTCATGGGTGCCTAACTCTGAAAAGAGAGCCACCAGTCTCCAGCACATCCCTGGGAAGCAGGAAGCACTGGGGACATGGAGCCTGGGGCTGGGGCACTGGGGGAATGCTGCCCACCTCAGGAGCCCCTCAGGCCCCAGCCCCTCTTGTCTTCATAGGGAAGGCTGGAGGAACCCTCTGCATGGACAGTGCAACCTGCATGTCTCCCACTATCCCACATTCCTTCCTGTGCAATAAATCCATGCCAAACACAAATGTCCTCAGACTTTTAAAGGCAGGTGTCTTCAGATCAGGGGAGGGGGTCCAGGGAGAGTGTGGTGACCCAGGTGGGGCTTGCAGGTCACAGAACATGTAGGTGTCAAAGCAGGACAATGTGTTCCTGGCTGACTGTCCAAGATGACCTGGTTCTGCCTGAGATGGAGGCTAGAGGCTCCTGCGGCCTCTCCAGGGCAGGGTCCCAGGGGGACACCTCCTTGGAACTCTGTCCAGGTCTCCAGTCACTGGACCCAGCTCCTGATCACTGGATACTGGACCTAAGCACTGGGCCATACTTCTACGCAGCAAGGGTAGGTTCTGAGCAGTGGGACTGGTCCTGAACAAATATATAGATATAGATATAGATGTACGCAGACTATACAATGAACCCTAAGCGCAAATCCAAACTAATGGACCCTGTCCTGAGCACTGAGCCCTGGTCCTGAGCACTGAGCTCTGGTCCTGATCACTGAGTCCTGGTCCTGAGCACTGAGCCCTGGTCCTGAGCACTGAGCCCTGGTCCTGAGCACTGAGCCCTGGTCCTGATCACTGAGTCCTGGTCCTGAGCACTGAGCCCTGGTCCTGATCACTGAGTCCTGGTCCTGATCACTAAGTCCTGGTCCTGATCACTGAGCCCTGGTCCTGAGCACTGAGCCCTGGTCCTGAGCACTAAGTCCTGGTCCTGATCACTGAGCCCTGGTCCTGATCACTGAGTCCTGGTCCTGATCACTGAGCCCTGGTCCTGATCACTGAGCCCTGGTCCTGAGCACTGAGTCCTGGTCCTGATCACTGAACTCTGGTCCTGATCACTGAGTCCTGGTCCTGATCACTGAGCCCTGGTCCTGATCACTGAGCTCTGGCCCTGATCACTGAGTCCTGGTCCTGATCACTGAGCCCTGGTCCTGATCACTGAGCCCTGGTCCTGATCACTGAGTCCTTGTCCTGATCACTGAGCCCTGGTCATGATCACTGAGCCCTGGTCCTGATCACTGAGCTCTGGTCCTGAGGACTGAGCCCTGGTCATGATCACTGAGCCCTGGTCCTGATCACTGAGTCCTGGTCCTGATCACTGAGTCCTGGTCCTGATCACTGAGCTCTGGCCCTGATCACTGAGTCCTGGTCCTGATCACTGAATCCTGGTCCTGATCACTGAGCTCTGGCCCTGATCACTGAGTCCTGGTCCTGATCACTGAGTCCTGGTCCTGATCACTGAGCCCTGGTCCTGATCACTGAGTCCTGGTCCTGATCACTGGGCCCTGGTCCTGATCACTGAGTCCTGGTCCTGATCACTGAGTCCTGGTCCTCATCACTGAGCCCTGGTCCTGATCACTGGGCCCTGGTCCTGATCACTGAGCTCTGGCCCTGATCACGGAGTCCTGGTCCTGATCACTGAGCCCTGGTCCTGATCACTGAGCCCTGGTCCTGATCACTGAGCTCTGGTCCTGACGACTGAGCCCTGGTCATGATCACTGAGTCCTGGTCCTGATCACTGAGCCCTGGTCCTGATCACAGGGCCCTGGTCCTGATCACTGAGCTCTGGTCCTGATCACTGAGCCCTGGTCCTGATCACTGAGCCCTGGTCCTGAGCACTGAGTCCTGGTCCTGATCACTGAGCCCTGGTCCTGAGCACTGAGCCCTGGTCCTGATCACTGAGTCCTGATCCTGATCACTGAGCCCTGGTCCTAATCACTGAGTCCTGGTCCTGATCACTGGGCACTGGTCCTGATCACTGAACTCTGGTCCTGATCACTGAGTCCTGGTCCTAATCACTGAGCCCTGGTCCTGATCACTGGGCCCTGGTCCTGATCACTGAACTCTGGTCCTGATCACTGAGTCCTGGTCCTGATCACTGAGCCCTGGTCCTGATCACTGAGCCCTGGTCCTGATCACTGAGCCCTGGTCCTGAGCACTGAGTCCTGGTCCTGATCACTGAGTCCTGGTCCTGATCACTGGGCACTGGTCCTGATCACTGAACTCTGGTCCTGATCACTGAGTCCTGGTCCTAATCACTGAGCCCTGGTCCTGATCACTGGGCCCTGGTCCTGATCACTGAACTCTGGTCCTGATCACTGAGTCCTGGTCCTGATCACTGAGTCCTGGTCCTGATCACTGAGCCCTGGTCCTGATCACTGAGTCCTGGTCCTGATCACTGAGTCCTGGTCCTGATCACTGAGCTCTGGTCCTGAGCACTGAGCCCTGGTCCTGATCACTGAACTCTGGTCCTGAGCACTGAGTCCTGGTCCTGATCACTGAGCCCTGGTCCTGATCACTGAGCCCTGGTCCTGATCACTGGGCCCTGGTACTGATCACTGAGTCCTGGCCCTGATCACTGAGTCCTGGTCCTGATCACTGATCCCTGGTCCTGAGCACTGAGTCCTGGTCCTGAGCACTGAGTCCTGGTCCTGATCACTGGGCCCTGGTCCTGATCACTGAGCCCTGATCCTGATCACTGAGTCCTGGTCCTGATCACTGAGCCCTGGTCCTGATCACTGAGCCCTGGTCCTGATCACTGGGCCCTGGTACTGATCACTGAGTCCTGGCCCTGATCACTGAGTCCTGGTCCTGATCACTGATCCCTGGTCCTGAGCACTGAGTCCTGGTCCTGAGCACTGAGTCCTGGTCCTGAGCACTGGGCCCTGGTCCTGATCACTGAGCCCTGATCCTGATCACTGAGTCCTGGTCCTGATCACTGAGTCCTGGTCCTGATCACTGAGCCCTGGTCCTGATCATTGAGCTCTGGTCCTAATCACTGAGCTCTGGTCCTGATCACTGAGTCCTGGTTCTGATCACTGAGTCCTGGTCCTGATCACTGAGTCCTTGTCCTGATCACTGAGCTCTGGTCCTGATCACTGAGTCCTGGTCCTGAGCACTGAGTCCTGGTTCTGATCACTGAATCCTAGTCCTGATCACTGAGTCCTGGTCCTGATCACTGAGCTCTGGTCCTGATCACTGAGCTCTGGTCCTGATCACTGAGTCCTGGTCCTAATCACTGAGCCCTGGTCCTGATCACTGGGCCCTGGTCCTGATCACTGAACTCTGGTCCTGATCACTGAGTCCTGGTCCTGATCACTGAGCCCTGGTCCTGATCACTGAGCCCTGGTCCTGATCACTGAGCCCTGGTCCTGAGCACTGAGTCCTGGTCCTGATCACTGAGTCCTGGTCCTGATCACTGGGCACTGGTCCTGATCACTGAACTCTGGTCCTGATCACTGAGTCCTGGTCCTAATCACTGAGCCCTGGTCCTGATCACTGGGCCCTGGTCCTGATCACTGAACTCTGGTCCTGATCACTGAGTCCTGGTCCTGATCACTGAGTCCTGGTCCTGATCACTGAGCCCTGGTCCTGATCACTGAGTCCTGGTCCTGATCACTGAGTCCTGGTCCTGATCACTGAGCTCTGGTCCTGAGCACTGAGCCCTGGTCCTGATCACTGAACTCTGGTCCTGAGCACTGAGTCCTGGTCCTGATCACTGAGCCCTGGTCCTGATCACTGAGCCCTGGTCCTGATCACTGGCCCCTGGTACTGATCACTGAGTCCTGGCCCTGATCACTGAGTCCTGGTCCTGATCACTGATCCCTGGTCCTGAGCACTGAGTCCTGGTCCTGAGCACTGAGTCCTGGTCCTGATCACTGGGCCCTGGTCCTGATCACTGAGCCCTGATCCTGATCACTGAGTCCTGGTCCTGATCACTGAGCCCTGGTCCTGATCACTGAGCCCTGGTCCTGATCACTGGGCCCTGGTACTGATCACTGAGTCCTGGCCCTGATCACTGAGTCCTGGTCCTGATCACTGATCCCTGGTCCTGAGCACTGAGTCCTGGTCCTGAGCACTGAGTCCTGGTCCTGAGCACTGGGCCCTGGTCCTGATCACTGAGCCCTGATCCTGATCACTGAGTCCTGGTCCTGATCACTGAGTCCTGGTCCTGATCACTGAGCCCAGGTCCTGATCATTGAGCTCTGGTCCTAATCACTGAGCTCTGGTCCTGATCACTGAGTCCTGGTTCTGATCACTGAGTCCTGGTCCTGATCACTGAGTCCTTGTCCTGATCACTGAGCTCTGGTCCTGATCACTGAGTCCTGGTCCTGAGCACTGAGTCCTGGTTCTGATCACTGAATCCTAGTCCTGATCACTGAGTCCTGGTCCTGATCACTGAGCTCTGGTCCTGATCACTGAGCTCTGGTCCTGATCACTGAGCTCTGGTCCTGATCACTGAGTCCTGGTCCTGATCACTGAGCTCTGGTCCTGATCACTGAGTCCTGGTTCTGATCACTGAGTCCTAGTCCTGATCATTGAGTCCTGGTCCTGATCACTGAGTCCTGATCCTGATCACTGAGTCCTTGTCCTGATCACTGATCCCTGGTCCTGATCACTGAGTCCTGGTCCTGAGGACTGAGCCCTGGTACTGATCACTGAGTCCTGGTCCTGATCACTGAGCCCTGGTCCTGATCACTGGGCCCTGGTCCTGATCACTGAGCTCTGGTCCTGATCACTGAGCCCTGGTCCTGATCACTGAGCCCTGGTCCTGATCACTGGGCCCTGATCCTGATCACTGAGTCCTTGTCCTGATCTCTGAGCCCTGGTCCTGAGCACTAAGTCCTGTTCCTGATCACTGAGCCCTGGTCCTGAGCACTGAGCCCTGGTCCTGATCACTGAGTCCTGATCCTGATCACTGAGCCCTGGTCCTGATAATTGAGTCCTGGTCCTGATCACTGGGCACTGGTCCTGATCACTGAACTCTGGTCCTGATCACTGAGTCCTGGTCCTGATCACTGAGCCCTGGTCCTGAGCACTGAGTCCTGTTCCTGATCAGTGAGCCCTGGTCCTGAGCACTGAGCCCTGGTCCTGATCACTGAGTCCTGATCCTGATCACTGAGCCCTGGTCCTGATCACTGAGTCCTGGTCCTGATCACTGGGCACTGGTCCTGATCACTGAACTCTGGTCCTGATCACTGAGTCCTGGTCCTAATCACTGAGCCCTGGTCCTGATCACTGGGCCCTGGTCCTGATCACTGAACTCTGGTCCTGATCACTGAGTCCTGGTCCTGATCACTGAGTCCTGGTCCTGATCACTGAGCCCTGGTCCTGATCACTGAGCCCTGGTCCTGAGCACTGAGTCCTGGTCCTGATCACTGAGTCCTGGTCCTGATCACTGGGCACTGGTCCTGATCACTGAACTCTGGTCCTGATCACTGAGTCCTGGTCCTGATCACTGAGTCCTGGTCCTGATCACTGAGCCCTGGTCCTGATCACTGAGCCCTGGTCCTGAGCACTGAGTCCTGGTCCTGATCACTGAGCTCTGGTCCTGATCACTGAGCCCTGGTCCTGATCTCTGAACTCTGGTCCTGAGCACTGAGTCCTGGTCCTGATCACTGAGCCCTGGTCCTGATCACTGAGCCCTGGTCCTGATCACTGGGCCCTGGTACTGATCACTGAGTCCTGGCCCTGATCACTGAGTCCTGGTCCTGATCACTGATCCCTGGTCCTGAGCACTGAGTCCTGGTCCTGAGCACTGAGTCCTGGTCCTGATCACTGGGCCCTGGTCCTGATCACTTAGCCCTGATCCTGATCACTGAGTCCTGGTCCTGATCACTGAGCCCTGGTCCTGATCACTGAGTCCTGGTCCTGATCACTGAGTCCTGGTCCTGATCACTGAGCCCTGGTCCTGATCATTGAGCTCTGGTCCTAATCACTGAGCTCTGGTCCTGATCACTGAGTCCTGGTTCTGATCACTGAGTCCTGGTCCTGAGCACTGAGCTCTGGTCCTGATCACTGAGTCCTGGTCCTGAGCACTGAGTCCTGGTCCTGAGCACTGAGTCCTTGTCCTGATCACTGAGTCCTGGTTCTGATCACTGAGTCCTGGTCCTGATCACTGAGTCCTTGTCCTGATCACTGAACTCTGGTCCTGATCACTGAGTCCTGGTCCTGATCACTGAGTCCTGGTCCTGATCACTGAGTCCTGGTCCTGAGCACTGAGTCCTGGTCCTGATCACTGAGCTCTGGTCCTGATCACTGAGTCCTGGTCCTGAGCACTGAGTCCTGGTCCTGAGCACTGAGTCCTTGTCCTGATCACTGAGTCCTGGTCCTGATCACTGAGCTCTGGTCCTGATCACTGAGCCCTGGTCCTGATCACTGAGTCCTGGTCCTGAGCACTGAGCCCTGGTCCTGATCACTGAGTCCTGGTCCTGAGCACTGAGCTCTGGTCCTGATCACTGAGTCCTGGTCCTGATCACTGAGTCCTGGTCCTGAGCACTGAGTCCTTGTCCTGATCACTGAGTCCTTGTCCTGATCACTGAGTCCTGGTCCTGAGCACTGAGTCCTGGTCCTGATCACTGAGCCCTGGTCCTGATCACTGAGTCCTGGTCCTGAGCACTGAGTCCTGGTTCTGATCACTGAGTCCTGGTCCTGATCACTGAGTCCTGGTCCTGATCACTGAGTCGTTGTCCTGATCACTGAGTCCTGGTCCTGAGCACTGAGTCCTGGTTCTGATCACTGAGTCCTAGTCCTGATCATTGAGTCCTGGTCCTGATCACTGAGTCCTGATCCTGATCACTGAGTCCTTGTCCTGATCACTGAGCTCTGGTTCTGATCACTGAGTCCTGGTCCTGAGCACTGAGTCCTGGTTCTGATCACTGAGTCCTGGTCCTGAGCACTGAGTCCAGGTTCTGATCACTGAGTCCTAGTCCTGATCACTGAGCCCTGATCCTGATCATTGAGCTCTGGTCCTGATCACTGAGTCCTGGTCCTGATCACTGAGTCCTTGTCCTGATCATTGAGCTCTGGTCCTGATCACTGGGGCCCGGTTTAATTAATAGATCCTGTCCTGATCACTGGGTCTATGTCCTAAACAGTTAACTCTGAATCTAATTACTTGCCTGTGGTCCTAATTACTGGACCTTGATCCTAATTAAGAGGGCTGATTCTGATCCCTGAGCTTTGACCGTGACCCCAGGGCCCTGTGCCTGGTCGTCAGTAGCTCTGATGATTAAGCCTTCAACCTATGATCTGAGTCTTGTTCCTGTTCTCTGATTTTGATCTGATAATGTAGTGCTGATCACTTAGATCTTGGTTGACCTTTGATCTGTGGGCCTCCACCCTGATCGTAAATATAAGTCATGGTCCCTGGATGCCTGTCATTTTACAACATGACCTGAGGTCTAAGCCTCTATCGCTCTGCCTGGCCTGAGTCCAGTTTTCTGTGTTTTGACCTCAGTCTCATTAGAAGAGCCATGCAGGGCTGGAAGGAGGCTCAAGGGGACCTAAGAAACCAAAGGACGGCTGGAGAGGGAGCAGGGGGCCTTTACACAGCCACACTAAGCAGGCATGGCCTTGCTGGGACACACTGGTGCCCACATCAGGGGTCACCACTGCACTGGCCGGTTGCAGTAGAGCAGGGAGGCCGGGCATGCTGTCTGCTGTGTTTGTCTGCTCTTGTTTTTTCCTTTCTTCTGAAGCCTCCTTTGTCTGTCACCTGCTGAAAGGCCCAAAATAGCCCTGATGGTGACTGAGTCATTATGAGCCCAGTGCAACTCAGATGTCCACAGTGAGAGCCGTTGTTCTGAGAACGCACCGCAAACTGAAACCTGGCCAGGTGGGTTGGGGCTTCCATGAGGCTCTGAGCCCAGGAAAGCTGGGCAGTGAGGCCTCCAAGGCCTGAGAAGGCCCAGCCCCCCACAGATCAGTGGCAGCCAGGGTCAGACTCCCTCCAGCCCGAAGGAGGCCAAGCTCACTCAAGATTGGAAAAAAGTCTAACAGGATCAACTGTGCAGTGGGGGGAGGAAAAGCAGGAGAAAACCATGGGAAGGGTAACAGTGTTCACAAGTAATGTGTCACTGCCTTGCAAATGTTACTGTAACCCCTCTCTTCATCACCTTGACAACAAAAAAATAAAAACACAAAGAGACCAACTGGGGTCTGCGCACCATCATCCAGAGTCCAAAAAGGACACGCCCAGGGCCAGCATAGGGCAACCAGAGTACCCCAAGAGTCAACCAGCGTCGACTAGCCAGTGCCTCCCAAGACCACCCAGAATCAACGAAGGCCAGAGCCAGCCAGAGCCTTTGAAGGCCAGCTGGAGGCCACCAGTACCAAGCATCAGGAAAAAACAAGGCCAGCCTAGGGCAGCCACGAAAGATCAGTCAAGGCCAGTGAGCCTCTGCCCAGGCTACTGCCCCGCCCTGGGGTGGCCAGCTGAGCTAGATCTCTCCTTACAGGGAATGAGCAGAATGCAGCTCATGCCACTTGTGCCAGGGCTATGTCAGAAAGACCCAAAGGCCTGACCAGGCCCTACACCCCAAACTCCCTGTGTCTGGGTCCCCCAGGACCCCGCCAGCAGACGGTCAGAAATATCTATGAACATGATGGCAATATATGGTCCTCCAGCCAAGTTTTAAAGGGACAGAGGCATGCCTGAGGGAGGGACAGAACCTGAGAAATACAGAGGAAAAAATGAGGAAAGACAAGGACAGACAGAGAAAGGAGACAGCAAGACAAAGAGACAGAGTAACAGAGGCAAACACAGAGCATGAGATGAGAAGACAGACTTTCACACAGAAAGACAGAGACAGAGAGATATAAATGAGCAGAGAGACAGAAATCCAGAAATGAGAGTAACAAGAATGATCATAAGAGACAGACACGAAGAGACTGGAAAAAGGAAAAGGGGGACAGAGACGTGCAAAGATACGGAGAAGAAGTTATGAAAGAGACAGAAGGTACAGACACAGAAATAGTATGGGAACAAAGAGACAGATTCCGGGCCAGGAATTTGGCCTAGTGGTAGAATGCTTGCCAAGCATCACGAAGACCCGGGTTCAGTTCCTAAGTACCACACACACAGAAAAAGCCAAAAGTGGTACTGTTGCTCGAGGGGCAGAGCACTAGCCTTGAAAAAGCACAAGGACAGGGCTCAGGCCCTAAGTTCAAGCCCGAGGATCAGCAGAGAGAAAGAGAGGAAGAGAGAGAGAGACAGAGAGAGAGAGATACAGAGACAGAGACAGAGACAGAGACAGAGAGACAGAGACAGAGACAGAGAGAGAGAGAGAGGTTCTGAGAGACACATACATGGAAATAAAAGATTATGAGAAGAGAATGATGGAAACAGAAACACAGAGCCCACAGAAAAAGCGACATGAAAGATGCAGAGGATGGGACAATGAGAAACACAGACACAGAAAACCAAAGACATACACACAAAAGAGCACAAAGACACAACAAAGACTGAGAGACAGGGAGATGGGGGGCTGGAGTGTGGCCTAGTGGTAGAGTGCTTGCCTAGCATGCATGAAGACCCGGATTTGATTCCTCTGTACCACAGACATACAAAAAAGCCAGAAGTAATACTGAGACTCAAGTGGTGGAGCTCTAGTCTTGAGAAAGCCCAAGGACAGTGCTCAGGCCCTGAGCTCAAGCCCAGGACTAAAAAACAAATAAACAAACAAACAAAGATGATGATGAAAGCTGGAAGAGGAAGGCCAGGGAATAAAGGACAAGAGAGAAAGGCAGAGGCCCAGGAAGATGAGCGCCAGCTGGGGTTGCTCAGACCGGGCTGTGTCCAGCACCGTGGAGGAGCTGGACAGGGGGGACAGTGAGCAGCGTGGGCAGCAGGCACAGACTGGGGACAGGGGTGGCACTAGCAGGTCACAGGGCCAAGGAGCCACGCCCGGGACTCTCCACGTGTGGGGAGGCCCAGGAGCAGGCAGTCCACGACAGAGACGTCCAGACAGGCTACCCTGCCCTGGCCAGGAGAAGAGGTCCCAGGTGGCCAGGCTGCGCGGGGAGGGCAGGACAACAGGCTGGGTAGGGAGGGCAGGGGCCAGCAGGGCCTCAGGTGGGGACTCAGGCTTCACAAGCTGGCAAGTCCAGCTGCAGGGTGGCCGCCGGGTGGAGCCCCGGGGTGCGGTGGAGGAAGAGGGTGGTCAGGGGTGAGGGCAGGGCGCCCGGGGACGGAGGCAGAGGGCTCCACCGCCTCTCCTGCACAGGATGAGCAGAGATGTGGGAACCTGGCCTTGGACAACGTCCCGGGTGCAGCCCCGCACTCCCCTCACCCTTCCTCCCGTCACGGCCAGAGGCCCCTGGAAATGCAGAGCTGCAGTGTGGAGTGGAGGCCAGGACGTGGGCCAGGCGCATGGGCAGAGGGGCCGTCAGCTACCCAGACAGTCGGGTGTGGCTGCGGTGAGCCCTGAAGTGGGTCGGGGTCAGGGCAGGTGAGGG
Source organism: Megascapheus bottae (assembly GCA_024803745.1). Classification (NCBI taxonomy): domain Eukaryota; kingdom Metazoa; phylum Chordata; class Mammalia; order Rodentia; family Geomyidae; genus Megascapheus; species Megascapheus bottae. The sequence continues at coordinate 858,735 of JANJXV010000359.1, forward strand.
GTGCTCAGAGCCCACACACCCCATCCATGTCCCGGCAGTGCAGGCGGCACCCTGCCACCCGGGACAGGCCGTGTGCACCGCCCAGAGACCAGGGCCTCCAGGCCGCCATGCTGCCACCCCCTGTGCCGTCTCTCCTGGGTCTGCCACGCCCTGCCAGATCCTCCTCTGTCCTCTGTGGGGGGACCCAGCCCCTCTCGCCCTCACCCCGGCACTCGCACACTGCCCAGCAGAGCCAGTGTGGATGTGGTGCCTCCTCATGTATCAGCTCAGCGCAGGAATCACGGGGACAGGGCACCGAGACGCGGAGAGACAGTCAGGGACAGAGAGACCAACACAGAGGCATAGAGAGAATCAGGGGCCAGAGACAGACACTCAAGAGATACAGAGAGAACCAGAGGAAGAACCAGAGAAACAGAGACGTGACCAAGACAGCGGGGCCAGAGACAGGATACACAGAGAGCCAGACAGAAACACAGCTGTGAAGAAACACAGGCAGCTGGGGGCCAGTGCCTCATGCCACGAGCAAAGGCTCCCAGTTCTGGCAGCAAAGTCTGTGAGACTCTTATCTCCAATTAACTTCCAAAGAGGAAAGCCAGAAGAGGAGCTCTGGCTCGGGTGGTAGAGAGCTAGCCTTGAGCAAAAAGCACATGAACACAGACAGCATCCAGGCCCTGAGTTCAAGTCCAGGGCCAGCACAAAGAAGAAGGAAGGAAGGAAGGAAGGAAGGAAGGAAGGAAGGAAGGAAGGAAGGAGGGAAGGAAGGAAGGAAGGAAGGAGGGAAGGAGACACAGAGACAGATATAGAAACAGAAAATAAGAGATAAGAGCAGCAGGAAACAGAAAATCAAATCGATGCAGCAACAGAGGCAGACACCAAGGACAGAGTGAACCCATGCGCCTGCACAGCGTTGTTAAGATATCACACACTGCTAACGTACTCAGTGTTGTTAAGATATCAGTTCTGTCTGATTTTACTGGTACACACATCCAACTTCAATGCCATGCCAAATAAAAGTACTGATTAGTAAGTAGCTATATATACGTGTGTGTGTGTGTGTGTGTGTGTGTGTGTGTGTGTAGGGAGAGAGGAGACAGAAACACAAAAAATTAAAGAGATGTAGAGATAGAGAGAAACAGAGATAGAAATAGAGAAAGACAAGTATTGACAGAGAATTAGAAAGACGGGGAGAAACAGAGGCGCACAGAGACACAACACAATGTGGTGGAGACAGGGACAAGGACTCACCCCCAACACGCCCTGGTGGTGGGGGACATCACACAGGAGCGTGTGGGAATGGGGTGCTTTCTCACTTACTGGTGCAGGACAGAGAACCAGAGGGAGACAGACACAGATTCAGAGATACAGAGAGAATCCAAGAGTCAGAGCCAGAAGCACAGAGATAGGGGATCAGGGACAAAGACACAGAGATACAGAGAATCAGACAGCTATGCAGAGCTGGCCAGAGAACCAGGCACAAGTCAAGGAGATAAAGATGTAGAGAGGCTCCAAGAGAGAAACGGAGTCAGATTCAGAGACACACAGAAAGCCAAAGACAGGACAGGACACAGACACACGGCCGTTGATACAGAGATACACAAGGAATGACAGGCACAAGAGGATACAGAGACGCAAAACACATAGAGAGACAATCTCTAGTGTCAGAGATAGACACACAAACACAGAGAGACAGACACAGAGATACCATAGAGACAGAGACAGAACCAAAGACACAAACAGAGACACAACAATATTTCATCAGATACTCAGAAACAAACGGGCAGAGACAACTGGCAGACAGACACAGAGATATGTGGGGATCAGGTAGAAATAGAGACACAGAGGCAGAGATTCATGGGGGATCAGAGACAGACCAGAGACAGGTAGTGAATCAGAGGCAGAACCAGAGACGGCAGCAGGACAGAAACAGACGAAGAAAGAGAGACACAGAGAGGATCAGTGACAAACCGGGACAGACAGACAATGAAGGAAAGAGAGAGGGACATAGAGAGACAGAGAGGAAGGCAGACACAGAGACAGAGAGAGGTAGAAACAGAGACAAAGGCGGAGAGACAGACTGAGAGAGAGGCAGAGGAAGACAGTGAGAGACAGACAAAGACACACAGGAGGCTCAGAGAGAGCAATGGTGAGAGTCTTCTCTCCTGTGCAGAGGCTAGCTCACAGCACCCAGGACATGAGAGATGACGCAGGACTGCAGCCATTCACAGGCACTGAGACTCCAGAAGGCCGCTGGCTCCTATGGGAGGAAGACGGCAGCACAATGCCTCTGTCTGCGCCTCTGCGCCTCTGAAACAACGTTCACTGAAATGAATGCCCTAGACAAAAGGAATCCAACGTGTCTCTTCCAAAATTAAGAGGAGTGGGGGGAGGGGTGGGGGGAGGGATGGGTGACAATGCTGGGAGAGGTGACATTGATCAGGATACACTGTATTCACAACAGCTTAGTTAAATGGCCACTGTTTTTTGTTGTTGTTGTTGTTGTTGCCCGTTCTGGGCTTGAGCTCATGGCCTGAGCACTGTCCTTGGACTTTCTCAAGGCTGGAGCTCTACCACTTGAGCCCCAGTACCACTTCTGCTTTTTTCTGTGTATGTGGTACCCAGGACTCGAACCCGGGTCTTCGTGCATGCTAGGCAAGCACTCTACCACTAGGCCAAACTCCTGGCCCCATGACTACTTTTCTGTAGAACTACTTTTTAGGTTTTTTTTTTTGAGCCAGTCCTGGGGCTTGAACTCAGGGCCTAGACACTGACCCTGAGCTTCTTTTGCTCAAGGCTAACACTCTACCACTTAAGGCACAACACCACTTCCAGCTTTTTGTGTGGATGTGGTACTGAGGAATCAAACCCAGGGCTTCATGCATGCTAGACAAGCACTCTACTACTAAGCCACATTCTCAGCCCCCTTGTAGAACTAGTTAAAGGTAAGTTTTAAAAAATATAAACAGAGAATGCACAGCAACACAGGGATGAAACAGGAACAAAGAAAAGACAAATGAGAAGATGGACACAGGGAGAAAAAAGAGAAAAAAAAACCCAAGCAGACAGGGAGACAGGTAACATTGAAGAGCAAAGACAGAGACAAAGTGTTAGATACAAAGAGACAAAGAAAGTTAGCAAGAAGGACAAAAAGAAAGAAATGCAAGACAAAGGGGACAGACACAAAGAGAAAGACAGAAAAAAGACAAGAGAGAGGCAGGCAGGCAAAGTGGAGAGATGGGGAGACAGGCCCCGCGATGCTCTTAACCTAAAGAAAGGGAAACAACCCTGAGAGGTGGAGGAGAGAGCTCAAGAGAGGCAAGATGGCAGGAGAGAAGAATCCCAGTGGGTCAGTGGAGACAGAGGACAGGCAGAGCCAAAGATCCCGACAGAACCAGAGACTAAGACAGTTACACACAGAGGAAGATGGAGGGCAGGCCAGGGAGATGGGGGCCGTCAGAGAGGGGACAGAGGGGACAGAGGGGGACTGGAGTGGTGGCATGGGAGAACACAGGGCCATGATCAAAACCAGGATCAGGCCAGGAGGTGACAGGCCAGGAGCTGTCCACGCCTTAGCCCACAGGCTGGGGTACAGGACCTGTGTCCATGTGAGCTCAGGCCACCTCCCCGTCCTGCTGAGGTCCCCTGTGAGGTGGTGTTAAAGGGCAGCTCTGGGTCAGGGCCAGCTGGCCCTTTGTCTTGGGATGGCCAGAGTCTGGGCTGGGTCGTCTCTGTCATGATCCTGCCAGGGGCTGGTGAGGGGCCCTGGGCATCACAGACACCCACAAGTGGACAAATGCTGAGCTCAACAGCTTGTGCTTTCTGCAGGGTCACCATGCCAGTCACCCTGGGTGAGCCCCTGCACCCAGCCCCTGCCCCCAGCCTCTGCAGAGGACACGCACAGAGCCCTGGGGCTTCCCACGGGTCCAGCTGAGGGAGAGCCGCCAGGCCCGGAGCCTGGTGAGCTGGAAGCTGGTGCGGAGTCCCAGCTCCTGGGGGTATGCTAGCCTGTGCCTGGGCAGGGTCGGGGTTTCATCCCTGTGTCCCCCATGCTGGCCAGGGAGCCTCCACAGAGATGCAGCCCCGGGGAGACTGCTAAGCAAGTCACTGTTGTGGAGGGCATGCAGGCCCGGACAGGGGTCTTCCTGCCCAGGGGCTCCTCTGCCCCGGCCGGCCGGCCTCCCCCACTGTGCTGGCTGCAGCTGCAGGTGTGCAGTGGTGCAGCTGTTTCTGGAAATAGCCTCTGAAACAAGAAACATGTTTTTTGGTGTGGAACAAACAGCCATTTGCATGTGCCTTTGAGGGCCCCGTTGGTCCGAAATGAGTCAGAGAGGGAGAAATTGAGACGATGGCCCCTAACACCTGCCGGGGGGGGGGGTGCTAGGAGTGCACCCTGGGTTGAGACCTGGTTTTGAGCACATTGACCTGAGTAATAGCATCTACCCAATATGGCAGAGGCTGCCCTGGGCCTGGCGGCTCTCCCTCAGCTAGACCCGTGGGAAGCCCCAGGGCTCTGTGCGTGTCCTCTGCAGAGGCTGGGGGCAGGGGCTGGGTGCAGGGGCTCACCCAGGGTGACTGGCATGGTGACCCTGCAGAAAGCACAAGCTGTTGAGCTCAGCGTTTGTCCACTTGTGGGTGTCTGTGATGCCCAGGGCCCCTCACCAGCCCCTGGCAGGATCATGACAGAGACGACCCAGCCCAGACTCTGGCCATCCCAAGACAAAGGGCCAGCTGGCCCTGACCCAGAGCTGCCCTTTAACACCACCTCACAGGGGACCTCAGCAGGACGGGGAGGTGGCCTGAGCTCACATGGACACAGGTCCTGTACCCCAGCCTGTGGGCTAAGGCGTGGACAGCTCCTGGCCTGTCACCTCCTGGCCTGACCCTGGTTTTGATCATGGCCCTGTGTTCTCCCATGCCACCACTCCAGTCCCCCTCTGTCCCCTCTGTCCCCTCTCTGACGGCCCCCATCTCCCTGGCCTGCCCTCCATCTTCCTCTGTGTGTAACTGTCTTAGTCTCTGGTTCTGTCGGGATCTTTGGCTCTGCCTGTCCTCTGTCTCCACTGACCCACTGCCATCTTGCCTCTCTTGAGCTCTCTCCTCCACCTCTCAGGGTTGTCTCCCTTTCTTTAGGTTAAGAGCATCGCGGGGCCTGTCTTCCCATCTCTCCTCTTTGCCTGCCTGCCTCTCTCTTGTCTTTTTTCTGTCTTTCTCTTTGTGTCTGTCCCCCCTCTTTTTTTGACTGTTCACTCCTTTTTTTAATTTTTTATTGTGATTAATAGAATGGTTACATTATATTCACCACATAAAAGGTACATAACTTCACAAACATTGATACTCTTTCTCATGACATGGTCCCCATTTCCCTCCCCCACCCCCACCCCTCATCTTGTTTTCCCCCTTCCCTATCCAATTTCTAATAACCAATTAAGCACATATAAAATATATCAGATAACAAGGTGAAATATTGTAACAATATGAGATAGCCAAGGGACAGCAAAAGAGATGAGAGATAACATAGTACATTAAGGACAGCAATCACTCGTTATATGGCTTTTGTTTCTGTATCCTGGAGGTCCTTACATTTAGTGTCATACTGTATGGCCTTGTGTATCTAGATTTTGTTCTATTATAAATCTCTGTTAGGAGAGCCCAAGGTTTCTACTGATTATGACAAATGAGGGAAACCATTGAGCCTAAGTTCCTTTGAGCCTGGCTTACTTCACTTAATACGATTTTTTTCTAAGTCTTTCCATTTGCTTACAAATGTGGAGATCTCGTTCTTTCTGACAGCAGCATAGAATTCCATTGTGTACAAATACCACATCTTGTTGATCCACTCATCAACTGAGGGCATCTGGGTTGGTTCCATGTCTTTGCTATGGTGAATACTGCTGCCATGATTGGAGAAGATCTTCACTAACCAAACAACAGACAAAGGCCTCATGTCTAAAATATGTCAACAGCTCAAAAAATTGAATCACTCCAAAACGAATCTCCAAAGAAGCAACCATCCCATTAAAAAATGGGCCAAAGACTTAAAGAGAGTCTTCTCTGAAGAAGAAACAAAAATGGCCTATAGACACATGAAGAAATGCTCAACATCTCTGCCCATAAAAAAATGCAAATCAAAACAATGCTAAGATTCCACCTCACTCCAGTTAGAATGGCCAGGATCAGGAAAACGAATAATAACAGATGCTGGAGGGGATGTGGCCAGGAGGGATCACTACTGCACTGTTGGTGGGAGTGCAAACTCGTTCAACCACCATGGAAAGCAGTGTGGCAGTTCCTCAAAAGGCTAAACATAGAACTTCCCTATGACCCAGCAATTCCACTACTTGGCATTTACCCAATCGTCCAGAAACAAGGACATACTAAATCCACTAGCACAGTGTGTCTGTCCCCTGTGTCTTGCATTTCTTTCTTTTTGTCCTTCTTGCTGACTTTCTTTGACTCTTTGTATCTATCACTTTGTCTCTGTCTTTGCTCTTCAATGTTACCTGTCTCCCTGTCTGCTTGGGGTTTTTTTCTCTTTTTTCTCCCTGTGTCCATCTTCTCATCTGTCTATTCTTTGTTCCTGTCTTCATCCCTGTGTGGCTGTGCATTCTCTTATTACATTTTTTTTTTGCCGGTCCTGGACTTGAGCTCAGGGCCTGATCACTGTCTTTGGACTTTCTCAAGGTTAGAGTTCTACCACTTGAGCCTCAGCACCACTTCTGGCTTTTTTTTATGTATGTGAGAACGAGGAATGGAACCCGGGTCTTCATGCATGCTAGGCAAGCACTTTAACCACTAGGCCAAACTCCCAGCCCCTCTTATTATATTTTTTAATACTTACCTTTAACTAGATCTACAAGGGGGCTGAGAATGTGGCTTAGTAGTAGAGTGATTGTCTAGCATGCATGAAGCCCTCGGTTTGATTCCTCAGTACCACATCCACACAAAAAGCTGGAAGTGGTGTTGTGCCTTAAGTGGTAGAGTGTTAGCCTTGAGCAAAAGAAGCTCAGGGTCAGTGTCTAGGCCCTGAGTTCAAGCCCCAGGACTGGCTCAAAAAAAAAAACCTAAAAAGTAGTTCTACAGAAAAGTAGCCATGGGACCAGGAGTTTGGCCTAGTGGTAGAGTGCTTGCCTAGCATGCACGAAGACCCGGGTTCGAGTCCTGGGTACCACATACACAGAAAAAAGCAGAAGTGGTACTGGGGCTCAAGTGGTAGAGCTCCAGCCTTGAGAAAGTCCAAGGACAGTGCTCAGGCCATGAGCTCAAGCCCAGAACGGGCAACAACAACAACAACAACAAAAAACAGTGGCCATTTAACTAAGCTGTTGTGAATACAGTGTATCCTGATCAATGTCACCTCTCCCAGCATTGTCACCCATCCCTCCCCCCACCCCTCCCCCCACTCCTCTTAATTTTGGAAGAGACACGTTGGATTCCTTTTGTCTAGGGCATTCATTTCAGTGAACGTTGTTTCAGAGGCGCAGAGGCGCAGACAGAGGCATTGTGCTGCCGTCTTCCTCCCATAGGAGCCAGCGGCCTTCTGGAGTCTCAGTGCCTGTGAATGGCTGCAGTCCTGCGTCATCTCTCATGTCCTGGGTGCTGTGAGCTAGCCTCTGCACAGGAGAGAAGACTCTCACCATTGCTCTCTCTGAGCCTCCTGTGTGTCTTTGTCTGTCTCTCACTGTCTTCCTCTGCCTCTCTCTCAGTCTGTCTCTCCGCCTTTGTCTCTGTTTCTACCTCTCTCTGTCTCTGTGTCTGCCTTCCTCTCTGTCTCTCTATGTCCCTCTCTCTTTCCTTCATTGTCTGTCTGTCCCGGTTTGTCACTGATCCTCTCTGTGTCTCTCTTTCTTCGTCTGTTTCTGTCCTGCTGCCGTCTCTGGTTCTGCCTCTGATTCACTACCTGTCTCTGGTCTGTCTCTGATCCCCCATGAATCTCTGCCTCTGTGTCTCTATTTCTACCTGATCCCCACATATCTCTGTGTCTGTCTGCCAGTTGTCTCTGCCCGTTTGTTTCTGAGTATCTGATGAAATATTGTTGTGTCTCTGTTTGTGTCTTTGGTTCTGTCTCTGTCTCTATGGTATCTCTGTGTCTGTCTCTCTGTGTTTGTGTGTCTATCTCTGACACTAGAGATTGTCTCTCTATGTGTTTTGCGTCTCTGTATCCTCTTGTGCCTGTCATTCCTTGTGTATCTCTGTATCAACGGCCGTGTGTCTGTGTCCTGTCCTGTCTTTGGCTTTCTGTGTGTCTCTGAATCTGACTCCGTTTCTCTCTTGGAGCCTCTCTACATCTTTATCTCCTTGACTTGTGCCTGGTTCTCTGGCCAGCTCTGCATAGCTGTCTGATTCTCTGTATCTCTGTGTCTTTGTCCCTGATCCCCTATCTCTGTGCTTCTGGCTCTGACTCTTGGATTCTCTCTGTATCTCTGAATCTGTGTCTGTCTCCCTCTGGTTCTCTGTCCTGCACCAGTAAGTGAGAAAGCACCCCATTCCCACACGCTCCTGTGTGATGTCCCCCACCACCAGGGCGTGTTGGGGGTGAGTCCTTGTCCCTGTCTCCACCACATTGTGTTGTGTCTCTGTGCGCCTCTGTTTCTCCCCGTCTTTCTAATTCTCTGTCAATACTTGTCTTTCTCTATTTCTATCTCTGTTTCTCTCTATCTCTACATCTCTTTAATTTTTTGTGTTTCTGTCTCCTCTCTCCCTACACACACACACACACACACACACACACACACACACACACACGTATATATAGCTACTTACTAATCAGTACTTTTATTTGGCATGGCATTGAAGTTGGATGTGTGTACCAGTAAAATCAGACAGAACTGATATCTTAACAACACTGAGTACGTTAGCAGTGTGTGATATCTTAACAACGCTGTGCAGGCGCATGGGTTCACTCTGTCCTTGGTGTCTGCCTCTGTTGCTGCATCGATTTGATTTTCTGTTTCCTGCTGCTCTTATCTCTTATTTTCTGTTTCTATATCTGTCTCTGTGTCTCCTTCCCTCCTTCCTTCCTTCCTTCCTTCCCTCCTTCCTTCCTTCCTTCCTTCCTTCCTTCCTTCTTCTTTGTGCTGGCCCTGGACTTGAACTCAGGGCCTGGATGCTGTCTGTGTTCATGTGCTTTTTGCTCAAGGCTAGCTCTCTACCACCCGAGCCAGAGCTCCTCTTCTGGCTTTCCTCTTTGGAAGTTAATTGGAGATAAGAGTCTCACAGACTTTGCTGCCAGAACTGGGAGCCTTTGCTCGTGGCATGAGGCACTGGCCCCCAGCTGCCTGTGTTTCTTCACAGCTGTGTTTCTGTCTGGCTCTCTGTGTATCCTGTCTCTGGCCCCGCTGTCTTGGTCACGTCTCTGTTTCTCTGGTTCTTCCTCTGGTTCTCTCTGTATCTCTTGAGTGTCTGTCTCTGGCCCCTGATTCTCTCTATGCCTCTGTGTTGGTTTCTCTGTCCCTGACTGTCTCTCCGCGTCTCTGTGCCCCTGTCCCCGTGATTCCTGCGCTGAGCTGATACATGAGGAGGCACCACATCCACACTGGCTCTGCTGGGCAGTGTGCGAGTGCCGGGGTGAGGGCGAGAGGGGCTGGGTCCCCCCACAGAGGACAGAGGAGGATCTGGCAGGGCGTGGCAGACCCAGGAGAGACGGCACAGGGGGTGGCAGCATGGCGGCCTGGAGGCCCGGGTCTCTGGGCGGTGCACACGGCCTGTCCCGGGTGGCAGGGTGCCGCCTGCACTGCCGGGACATGGATGGGGTGTGTGGGCTCTGAGCACCCCTCACCTGCCCTGACCCCGACCCACTTCAGGGCTCACCGCAGCCACACCCGACTGTCTGGGTAGCTGACGGCCCCTCTGCCCATGCGCCTGGCCCACATCCTGGCCTCCACTCCACACTGCAGCTCTGCATTTCCGGGGCCTCTGGCCGTGACGGGAGGAGGGGTGAGGGGAGTGCGGGGCTGCACCCGGGACGTTGTCCAAGGCCAGGTTCCCACATCTCTGCTCATCCTGTGCAGGAGAGGCGGTGGAGCCCTCTGCCTCCGTCCCCGGGCGCCCTGCCCTCACCCCTGACCACCCTCTTCCTCCACCGCACCCCGGGGCTCCACCCGGCGGCCACCCTGCAGCTGGACTTGCCAGCTTGTGAAGCCTGAGTCCCCACCTGAGGCCCTGCTGGCCCCTGCCCTCCCTACCCAGCCTGTTGTCCTGCCCTCCCCGCGCAGCCTGGCCACCTGGGACCTCTTCTCCTGGCCAGGGCAGGGTAGCCTGTCTGGACATCTCTGTCGTGGACTGCCTGCTCCTGGGCCTCCCCACACGTGGAGAGTCCCGGGCGTGGCCCCTTGGCCCTGTGACCTGCTAGTGCCACCCCTGTCCCCAGTCTGTGCCTGCTGCCCATGCTGCTCAGTGTCCCCCCTGCCCAGCTCCTCCATGGTGCTGGACACAGCCTGGTCTGAGCAACCCCAGCTGGCACTCATCTTCCTGGGCCTCTGTCCTCTGCCCTCTGCCCTCTGTCCTCTGCCCTCTGCCCCGTATCCCTCTCTTCTCCTCACAGCCTCAGGTTGGGGCCCATATGAATCTTCCCTCTTCTCCCTGAGGCCTTGAGGCCCACTTGGCCAATGCAGGGCGTGGCCTGGGCGGGGGTCCCAGGACCTCATGGTCTGCATTCCCTCCTGCTGACCTGCCCACCCCAGGCTCTGCGCAGGCCCCACTGGGCCTGAGAGCTGCACACCCCCTCCTCTTCCATGTGTTGGGGCCTTCTCGAGGCCTCCCCTTTGCCCCAGAGCCCCTGAGAAGAGGGCTCGTGGCCCCTTCCTAGTAGGATCTTTGAGGCCAGATGTGGGGCCCGTGGTGGGTCCTGGCGCTCACCCGTGGTGTCTGCCCGGCCTTCACCAGGGTCCACCAGGGGGGGCGTGTGGGGGAGTCCAGAGGGGCAGGAGGAGGCTTTGTGTGGCTGGGGGTCAGGACGGTGGCGTACTGTGACTGTGGACTGAAGGCCTGCCACCCCCGTCTCACTGTCCCCTGTCCCCTCTTGTTTTGTCTCTTTGGCTCTCCCTGTCTCTTGTCACTCCTCGTGTCCCTACCTCTCCTCCTGTCTCAAACTACCTTTCTCTTTTCCTACCTCTGTCATTGTCTCGTCCCTATCTCTGTCTCTGTCTCTGTGTCTTTTTCATCTTCACCTCTGTGTCTCTGTGTCTCTGTGTCTCTTTCTGGTAGTCAACATCTCTGTCTTTCGGTCTTTGTCTCTGTGTCCCTGACCCCCTGTCTCTCTCTACCTCATTGTCTCCCATTGTCTCTCTCCCTGGCCCCTTTGCTGTGTCTTTGTGCCATTTGTATGTCTGTGTCCCAGCCTTTGTCCTTGTCTCTCTGTCTTTCTGTCCTTGTTTCCCTTCATCCTCATCTCTGTGCCTTTTAGTATCTCTCTCTTCCCTTGTCTTTGTAATCTCTGTTCTCTCACTAGCTCTGTCTCTGCCTTTCTGTCTCTTTCATTGTCTCCTTCCTCATCCTGGTCCTGCCTGGCTGGTGTCCATGTCTGTGCAGCTGGTCAAGGTGTTGGCTGCCACTGCCGTGTGTGCAGGACAGGGCCGGGCAGTGACCCTGCCCAATCCGAGGCCCCACAAGGACCCAGGCTGGCCGGATCTGGGCCGCCAAGAGCAAAACCATGTGTGCCACATGCATTGAGGAGTGTGTTTGTGATGTGGTGGATTTCCTGTCTGCAGCTGTAGAAGATGAGTCCTGACCGGCCTTGGCCTCGGGGATGGCCCTGGCGTGGCCGGCCCTGGGCCTGGCCCTGGTACAGGGCACAAGGAGGAACCGGGACCACACTCCCATCAGGCATAAGGTCCCAGACCCTCTCCTCCACACGGGCCAGACCCGTGCCACGCCTGCTCCAGCCAGGGCCCTCCTGCCCCACCCCCACCCGCGTCCATCTGGAAAACAAGACGGGGAGGACTGGCCCCCAGCTCCCACACCCATGCTCCCCACAGCACAAACAACATTTGCAAGTATTTCTAAAAATGCCCAGAACAGAAACCACAGAGCAGGTGGGGCCCTAGGTGGAAAGCCCCAGTCCCCGCCCCAGACCAAGGCAGTGGCCCCGAGCCACAGGGGGTTTTCCCCGGAGCACAGCAAGGCAGCAAGTGGCCTGGTGAGTCGGGGAACCCCAGCCCCTCACCCGGCTCCTGCCACCCCTCACTGACCAAGCACCGCGGACCTGGCCAAGGAGTGACCGGGAGGACACTGGGCCGTGGCCCTGAGCAGCTGCAGAGCCCAAAGACCCCAGGCAGGGACTGTGGGGGCCCTGAGAGGGCTCCAGGCAGCCGCGGGACAGCGCTAGGTCCAGTGTGCCCTGCCAGCCCCACTGTCCCTCCAGCCCCCGCCCTGTCTACTATGCCCGGCCCTGGCCAGCCTGACCCTCCTGGACATGGACGGGGTATTCTGTCCAGCAGCAGGGCCGCTTGACCACAGCTGCCCCTGACCTCAGCCCAGGCTCCCAGGAGAGCAGAGGATGATGCATTAGGCCTTGCATCCCACCATCCACCCACAGAGACACAAGACAGACCCGCCATGACTCACAGACACGCCACACACGACCACCAAGACACGCAGACACACACACACACACACACACAGAAACACACAGGGACATGGGGACACAGTGACACACACACTCAGGACACACAGGGAACATGGGGACACAGAGACTCACACACTCAGGACACACAGGGGACATGGGGACACAGTGACACACACACTCAGGACACACAGGGGACATGGGGACATGGTGACACACACACTCAGGACACACGGGGGACATGGGGACACAGTGACACACACACTCAGGACACACAGGGGACATGGGGACACGGTGACACACACACTCAGGACACACAGGGGACACGGGGACAGAGTGACACACACACTCAGGACACACAGGGGACATGGGGACACACACACTCAGGACACACAGGGGACATGGGGACACGGTGACACACACACTCAGGACACACAGGGGACATGGGGACACAGTGACACACACACTCAGGACACACAGGGGACATGGGGACACGGTGACACACACACTCAGGACACACAGGGGACACGGGGACACAGTGACACACACACTCAGGACACACAGGGGACACGGGGACACAGAGACACACACACTCAGGACACACAGGGGACATGGTGACACACACACTCAGGACACACAGGGGACATGGGGACACACACACTCAGGACACACAGCGGACATGGGGACACAGTGACACACACACTCAGGACACACAGGGGACATGGGGACACAGTGACACACACACTCAGGACACACAGGGGACATGGGGACACAGAGACTCACACACTCAGGACACACAGGGGACATGGGGACACAGTGACACACACACTCAGGACACACAGGGGACATGGGGACATGGTGACACACACACTCAGGACACACGGGGGACATGGGGACACAGTGACACACACACTCAGGACACACAGGGGACATGGGGACACGGTGACACACACACTCAGGACACACAGGGGACATGGGGACACAGTGACACACACACTCAGGACACACAGGGGACATGGGGACACACACACTCAGGACACACAGGGGACATGGGGACACGGTGACACACACACTCAGGACACACAGGGGACATGGGGACACAGTGACACACACACTCAGGATACACAGGGGACATGGGGACACGGTGACACACACACTCAGGACACACAGGGGACACGGGGACACAGTGACACACACACTCAGGACACACAGGGGACACGGGGACACAGAGACACACACACTCAGGACACACAGGGGACATGGTGACACACACACTCAGGACACACAGGGGACATGGGGACACACACACTCAGGACACACAGCGGACATGGGGACACAGTGACACACACACTCAGGACACACAGGGGACATGGGGACACAGTGACACACACACTCAGGACACACAGGGGACATGGGGACACAGAGACACACACTCAGGACACACGGGATAATGCACAGGGACATGAGGACACAGTGACACACACACTCAGGACACACAGGGGACATGGGGACACGGTGACACACACACTCAGGACACACAGGGGACATGGGGACACGGTGACACACACACTCAGGACACACAGGGGACATGGGGACACGGTGACACACATACTCAGGACACACAGGGGACATGGGGACACGGTGACACACACACTCAGGACACACAGGGGATAATGCACAGGGACATGAGGACACAGAGACACACACACACGCAGGACACACAGGGGATAATGCACAGCACCATATTACCACAGTGGCACACAGTCACACACTCCATGTGGCTCTACACAGACATAGGCACACGGGGTACACACGGGGTACACACACACTAACACACCACACAGGCACTCCTGCTGAGCTCCGCCCGGCCCCGTTGGGTGCTGCGACGCTGACCTGGGCCTCCTGTCCTGCCTCCAGCCATCCTCCTCCCTCGGGACCCAGCCCGTCCTCGTGCCTCTCGCTCTGGCCAGCCACCCTGGGATCTCCGCAGACCCGTGCTGACCGCGGCCTGCAGCACTGCTGGAGGCCTGGACAGCCTCGCTGCCCTATCTCCCCACATCCCATCTCCCCGCCCAGCTGTGAGGGTCCCAGGGTCTGCCCAGGCTGACCACTGCACTCACTGACCTCCTGCCTGCCCTCTAGGCTGGCCTTGGGCACTGGGTTTCATGTACCTGAGCCTCACCTGGCCAGGGAATCGGGGACCCGGCCACCCCAGAGCAGCAGGCCCTGGACTCTGGCAAAGGCCAGTGGGAAAATGCCCCGTCCAGTTCCAGCAGGAGAGAGCTGGCCATTGCTGGGCCTTGTGCTCCTCAGTCACCAAGGCGCAGACCCCAGAGGGACTCCATGCCCAGAGGCCTGGGAGGAAGGCGGAAGCAGGCGGCACTGCCAGGGCTCCAGCCTGCTCACGGCTCCCGCCTGGGGGCAGGAAGAGCCAAGGCCCCGAGGGTACGAGCAGCTGCCACGGCCTGGACCCCTCATGAACAGCTCTAAAGGAAGCAGGGTCTTGTTCCAGGGCTGCCAGTGTCTGGAGGGGCCTGGACCCCCCTCAGCCACTCAGGGGAGGGCAGCCCAGTGGGCCCTGCCCTGGCTCACTCAGCCCCACACGGGGCCACTGTAGCCCCAGGTATCTGTCCTTGTGTTAAAGCTGTATCTCTTCTTTTTTTTCCATATATTTTTATTGTAATTAATAGAAGGGTTGCATTATATTCACCGGATAGAGGGTGCATTACTTCACAAACATTGATACCCTTTCTCATGTCTTGGTCCCCATTTCCCTCTCCCCAAGCCCACCCCTTATCTTGTTTTCCCCCCTTCCCTATCCAATTTCAAATAACCAAATACACATATATACAATATATCAAGTAAATAAGGTGAAATACTGTAACAATATAGGATAGCCAAGGGACAGCAAGAGAGATGAGAGATAACATAGTACATTAAGGACAACAATCACTCGTTATATGGCTTTTGTTTCTATATCCTGGAGGTCCTTTCATTTAGCATCATACTATATGGCCTTATGTGTCTAGGTTTTGTTCTATTATAAATCTCTGTTAGGAGAGCCCAAGGTTTCTACTGATTATGACAAATGAGGGAAACCATTGAGCCTAAGTTCCTTTGAGTCTGGCTTACTTCACTTGATATGGCTTTTTCTAAGTCTTTCCATTTCCTTACAAATGGGGCGATGTCATTCTTTCTGACAGCAGCATAGAATTCCATTGTGTACAAATACCACATCTTGTTGATCCACTCATCAACTGAGGGGCATCTGGGTTGGTTCCATATCTTTGCTATGGAAAATAGTGCTGCAATGAACATCGTTGTGCTAGTGGCTTTAGTATGTCCTTGTTTTAAAGCTATATCTTTTTCTAATTACTATCTTTTACTTGTTGGTGGTGGTCATAGGGCTTGACCTCAGGGCCTGGGCACCATTCCTGAACCTTTCTGCTCAAGGCTAGCCCTCTAACACTCTGAGCCACAGCTCCATTTCTGGTTTTCCAGTGGTTCACTGGAGATAAGAGTCTCTCAGACTTTCTGGCCTGGGCTGGCTTTGAACTGTGATCCTCAGATCTCAGCCTCCTGTGTAGTTAGGATTACAGGCGTGAGCCACCAGCGCTGGGCTAATTGTTATTATCTTTAACTAGTTGTACAAAGGAGTTGCCAGTCAACAAAGCTGTTTATGAATACAGTGCATTTTGATCCTGCCCCCCTTTCATCATTCTCCCCATCCCTCAAATCCTACCCCTTTCCTGGATTGAATTTTATGACTGCATTCTAAAAATCTTTAACCTGTAATATCATGTTCATGTTCATTAAGCGTGGGAAGCACGGGGCATGCTGTGAGCCCAAACCCTTCACTAAAGGGGTGTGAACCGGGCTGGGGCTTCACGCTGAGTGCTTGCTGCACACGGCAGAGGCCCTGGGTGCCATCCCAGCACCAAAAAACAAAAACAATGGGGGGGCACAGCGAGCGCCCACGGAAGCCACCGGTGTGGAGGGGACGGGTGGGGGAGGGGACAGCAAGCACCCACAGAAGTGACCGGTGTCGGGGGTATGGGCCGCACCCCTGCATGGACAGCACAGCCGGGGACGGGGACAGGTCAGAGGCCCCCATCCTGTCCTCTACACCCTGCCCAGCCCCCCCACACTGCACAGCCAGCGAGGTCTGGCTGTGTGCCTCTCCCCTGTCCCAACTCCCTGGGGCCAGCACCTCCACAGGACACGGCCTGTGCCCACAGCTCAGGACAGCCACCCACGACCCCAGGCTTCCCTGCAGGACCTGGCTGAGGCTCACTGAGAGGCACCCTTCCTGTGGTCAGGCCGAGCTGGCCCCATTCCTGTCCCTGGTCCTGGGGCTGCCTCTCCCGCCTGGAGGTCCTGGCAGACCCTCTCCTCCGTCTTTCTCGCCAGGGAGCTGCCCCTGAGAAGAAGGGTCTGAGCCCAGTATTTCCAAGGCCTCGGTGGGGGGAGTCTCCGGTGTCCTACACCCCTCTGACTCTGGCCCTGGCCTTCCCTGAGGTTTTACTCTCCCACAGAGAGGACAGAGGGCTGGAGCCCAGCAAGGCCAGGAGCAGAATTCAGCCACCAGGGTGAATGTGAACCCAGACACTCCAGTGCTCTCCCTGCCTGGGAGCTGCTGGTGTGAGCTGAGGCTTCCAGCTGAGTCGACCGGAGACAGCACAGACTAGGAGTCCCAGCTGAGATCAGGAGGACTGAGACTCAAGGCCAGCCCAAGAAGAAAGGTCTGTGAGACTCCATCTCCATAACTAACCCAAACAGTGCAGGGCTGGAGGCACGGCTCAAGTGACAGAGCGCCGACAGTAAGCAGCAGCCCGGAACCGCGATCTGCAAAACATCCATCTTAACACCCGCACAGGCCAGGCACAGCAGCTCGCGCCTGCGAGCCTCGCTGCTCAGAAACTGCGACAGGGGATGGCAGATCGGTGCCAGCCTGACAGGAAAGTCTGTGAGACCCACCCCCAGGAGTCAGATGGGGACTGTGACTCAGACATAGCGTGCCAGGCACAACAGGACCAAAGCTCAGGGCAGCTCCTGAACTCAGGCCTCGGGACCAGCACAGCCTGCACACACGCTCACAAGCACACGCTCGCACACAAATCACAGCACAGACGCCACAGCCACAAGGGAAATAGGAGGCCCCAGTGTCCCCACATCACAAAGGCGCCAGGGACAGGGCCAGACAGGACCCTGCACACCTGGCTTTCGGTCCTCCCCAGAGGTGCCCAACAACTGTGCCCCACGGGCCTCCTCCCCAGAGATGCTGCCCAACAACTGTGCCCCACAGGTCTCCTGCCCACAGGTGCCCAACAACTGCGCCCCACGGGCCTCCTCCCCAGAGATGCTGCCCAACAACTGTGCCCCACAGGTCTCCTGCCCACAGGTACCCAACAACTGTGCCCCACGGGCCTCCTCCACAGAGGTGCCCAACAACTGTGCCCCACAGGCCTCCTCCCCAGAGATGCTGCCCAACAACTGTGCCCCACAGGTCTCCTGCCCACAGGTACCCAACAACTGCGCCCCACGGGCCTCCTCCCCAGAGATGCTGCCCAACAACTGTGCCCCACGGGCCTCCTCCACAGAGGTGCCCAACAACTGTGCCCCACAGACCTCCTCCACAGAGGTGCCCAACAACTGTGCCCCACAGACCTCCTCCACAGAGGTGCCCAACAACTGTGCCCCACGGGCCTCCTCCACAGAGGTGCCCAACAACTGTGCCCCACAGACCTCCTCCACAGAGGTGCCCAACAACTGTGCCCCACGGGCCTCTTGCCCACAGGTGCCCAACAACTGTGCCCCACGGGCCTCCTCCCCAGAGATGCTGCCCAACAACTGTGCCCCACGGGCCTCCTCCACAGAGATGCCCAACAACTGTGCCCCACGGGCCTCTTGCCCACAGGTGCCCAACAACTGTGCCCCACGGGCCTCTTGCCCACAGGTGCCCAACAACTGTGCCCCACGGGCCTCTTGCCCACAGGTGCCCAACAACTGTGCCCCACGGGCCTCTTGCCCACAGGTGCCCTACAACTGTGCCCCACGGGCCTCCTCCCCAGAGATGCTGCCCAACAACTGTGCCCCACGGGCCTCTTGCCCACAGGTGCCCAACAACTGTGCCCCATGGGCCTCCTCCCCAGAGATGCTGCCCAACAACTGTGCCCCACGGGCCTCTTGCCCACAGGTGCCCAACAACTGTGCCCCACGGGCCTCCTCCCCACAGTTGCCCAACAACGGTGCCCCACAGGCCTCCTCCACAGAGGTGCCCAACAACTGTGCCCCACGGGCCTCCTCCACAGAGGAGCCCAACAACTGTGCCCCACGGGCCTCCTCCCCACAGGTGCCCAACAACTGTGCCCCACAGGCCTCCTCCCCACAGGTGCCCAACAACTGTGCCCCACAGGCCTCCTCCCCACAGGTGCCCAACAACTGTGCCCCACGGGCCTCCTCCCCACAGGTGCCCTACAACTGTGCCCCACGGGCCTCCTCCCCACAGGTGCCCAACAACTGTGCCCCACGGGCCTCCTCCACAGAGGAGCCCAACAACTGTGCCCCACGGGCCTCCTCCCCACAGGTGCCCTACAACTGTGCCCCACGGGCCTCCTCCCCACAGGTGCCCTACAACTGTGCCCCACGGGCCTCCTCCACAGAGGAGCCCAACAACTGTGCCCCACGGGCCTCCTCCCCACAGGTGCCCTACAACTGTGCCCCACGGGCCTCCTCCACAGAGGAGCCCAACAACTGTGCCCCACGGACCTCCTCCCCACAGGTGCCCTACAACTGTGCCCCACGGGCCTCCTCCACAGAGGTGCCCAACAACTGTGCCCCACGGGCCTCCTCCACAGAGGTGCCCAACAACTGTGCCCCACAGGCCTCCTCCACAGAGGTGCCCAACAACTGTGCCCCACAGGCCTCCTCCCCACAGGTGCCCAGCCTAATCAGATGGGCACGCTGCCTCCACACTCTGATCTCAGTGTCCAGTGCCCTTGGACACAGAGTCCACCTCCTGGTCCCTGGGTGCCACCACGGGGGTCACACAGCACAGCCGCACAGACAGCCTGACCCGTGGCCTCAAAGGGCCTGGCTATGCGTGGCGCTGGCCTGCTGTCGCCCATGGGGCAAGACTTGGCTGAGCTCCACCCAGGGCCCCTGGACCCAGAGGGCAGCTTCCCTGTGGAGGCAGAATGGGAGCTGGCAGGGGCCGGCGGGCTGGCCTGGCGCGTGCAGGGCTCTCCTGCCCCCGTGTGGCCCAGGGTGGCATGGTCCCCGCGGCTCCCGGGGCCTGGACGGGAGGTGCACACAGCACCACCTCCCCTCCTGGTTCCAGGGGGCAAAGGTGTCCTGCCCAGGAGGAGCCGGGGTGAGAACAACAGGGGCAGCCCCGCCACACCACTGCGCGGGGCTCCATCGCCACCTGGCGGTCACGTCTCGTCACTGCATGCTCTCCAGGCTGGAGCCCAGAACCATCACCCCCTCCCTCCACGCCCCCCCCTCCAGCGGGGCCCTCAGGTTCCAATGGGTAAAGGCAGATAGAGAGCGAGGGTGCATGCAAGGTACACCTGCACATGTGCGTGGATGTTTACTGAACTCAGCCCCGGCTCCTGCTCATCCTGCAGCCCCCCACCTCCCGGGCGGTCAGCCTCCTTGCTCTGGTGCCCAGAAGTGGGCTTGCCAGTGCTGCCCTCTGGGGCCAGCTAGCTCCACCCAGTGGCAACGTCGGGTGACAGGCAGGTGTGCAAGGCCGGCGTGCAAAGCCAGTATGGGAGCAAACAGAAGCAGGCTCACCGCGGAGTCCGCAGCCAGAGCTGGGACCTCAGGGACGTTCGGCCTACGTGTGGCCAGGGGAGGAACGCAGTCTGCCTTCCCACGGGAGCAGGGCCTGGGCCGAGCTCCGCGCCCCCACACTGGGCAGATGGCGTCCTCCCCCAGCCCTCCGCCGCCCGCATCCCAGCTGGCCAGCCTGGCACCCACCTGAGCAGAACGCTGCGGCCTCTTGTGGCCAAGAGAGGCATGACCACCTCGGCCTCGCCACACCCCACGCCGTGGGGAGGGTGGGCAGGGCCCACTCGAGGCGGGTGGTCAGGGGGCCTCTCAGAGCACCCAAGCTCTGTGGCCCCTGTGCCCTTGTGACCCCGGGCTCCACACATGGCGGTGTCCACATCCCGGGCCCACAGGCTCCCTGGCAGGCTGCACCCCGCGTGTCATCCTGCGGACACGGGGCGTACAGGGCAAAGAAAGTGTAGAGCACCATAAGGAGCAGCCATAGGGCTTCAACAGGACTGGGGCCCCGGGCCGGCGCTGCCGGGACCCTGAGTGATGCGATCAGACTCAGCGACTCGGGAACCAGACGGCCCCGGTCACGCTGGCGGGTCACCTGGAGACACATACGCAGGCCCTGTCCAGAACAGAGCCAGTGGAGGCGGCGGCCTGCCCCGCCTGCCCCGCCTGCCCCGCCTGCCTGCCCCAAGCCGTCACCGAGACGCGCAGTGTGACGTGCCAGGTGACTGCAATGGCATTTATCAAGTCAGCTTCAAATCACGCGTCCCACTGGATGACCTCCCCATCCTCTGCCCACCTGTGCCCCCTCCCCGGCCTCTGTGCCCGTGCTCCCCGCATGTACCCATGCCCTCCACCCCCATCTGAGTGTGCTGCCCCTCCCCAGATGCCTGACTGGCTCCTCATCTTTTAGGTTTTGTTTTGTTTTGTTTCTAGTCCTGGGCTTGAACTCAGGGCCTGGGCACTGTCCTTGGGCTTTCTCAAGGCTAGAGCTCTGCCACTTGAGCCACAGCTCCACTTCCAGCTTTTTCTACATATGTGGTACCAGGGAATGGAACCTGGGTCTTTGTGCATGCTAGGCAAGCACTCTACCACTAGGCCCCACTCCCGGCCGTGGCTCTGCATCTTTACCTACCCCAAGCGCAGTCTTCTCACCCTGGACAGCCTTCACCTCAAACCTCCCGGGCCCTGGCGGCCCCTCTTGGTAATTTTCACCCCCCAGACTCCCGATCCTGGCCATGAGGGCCCGCCTCCCTCTGTGCCCAGTACCCACACTCCAGGATGCCCTCCCCTCATGGTGGGGGTGGCCTGAGACACCCAGAAGTGAGCATTCACAATGGGCAGGCCAGGACAGGCACGGGCTGTCAGTCCTGCGGTCTGACTGCACCCGAGACAGCTGCCAAGGTCAGCAGCCGAAGTCCACCCGTCCACTTGGGGAGGCCTGCGGGTGTCCGGACGGGACAGAGTGGCTTTGTCCACCTACCCCAGATTGCCTGGAACTACTTTTCCTCCCAAAGGACAGAGAGAGCAATGCCCATGCCTGCCTGTCTGTGGGCCAGAGAGATCTGAGCGCTGCCCACTGAAGATGCCTGAGGGCAGGGTAGGGAACCGACAGAGACCTGGGCACCAGAAGGCAATTGTGCTGGCTGTGCAGAGCAGCTGGGCTCCAGCCAGAGCCCTCAGAGAGCCAGCCAGCCCAGGAGCTGGTGTCACAGCCCACACCCACCCGTGTCCTTTCAGGCCTCAGCCCAGGCTCTCAGATGGCCACAGATTCAGGAGGAGAACGTCGTGATTGCTGGAAGGGCTCTGCTGTCCACAGGCAGGGGGCTCCAGGACGGGGAGCAGAAATCCGCTGTCTTCAAGACCTGCTCGAGACCAGGGAGGGAGCTTCCAACTGCCCCAGGCTCTCACTGGGGCCCAGCCAGGAGAAGGAAGGCAGAGTCTGTCTCCACGCCGAGCCTCCAACCCCAACCCTCCGCCCATGCTCAGCTGGCCCACATGCATGGAGCGCTGCTGCCCTCCTGTGGCTGGCAGCAGTGCTGCAGTCACTGCTGTCTCATCAGGTCAGGAAAGGCAGGTGACAGCCACACAGAATGAAGAGCAAGGTGGAGAGACTTAGACAAGAGGAGATAAAGAAAAGGAGGTGAAGACAGACAAAGAGTAACAAAGAGCTCCAGACAACAACCATCACTCATAAGAGCACTGAAAAGTACAACAGCACTCGGAATGGTAAGGAGACCCAGCGGGAAAGGAAGCAGCCATAGAAGTGCTGTTAAAAGTTGCAAAAAAGGAGGCCGGGAGTTTGGCCTAGTTGTAGAGTGCTTGCCTAGCATGCACGAAGACCTGGGTTCGATTCCTCGATACCACATACATAGAAAAAGCCAGAAGTGGTGCTGAGGCTCAAGTGGTAGAGTTCTAGCCTTGAGAAAGTCCAAGGACAGTGCTCAGGCCCTGAGTTCAAGCCCAGGACTGGCACAGTGGCTCACACCTGTAATCCTAGCTACTCAGGAGGCTGAGATCTGAGGATTGCAGTTTAAAGTCAGCCTGAGCACTGAAGAATGTGAGACTTTTATCTCCAATTAACCACCAGAAAACTCCAGTGGGGCTGTGGCTCAAGGGGTAGGGTGGTAGCCTTGAGCTAAAGTGCCCAGGGACAGCACCCAGACCCAGTTCAAGCCCCATGACCCCCCCCCCCCAAAAAAAGACCAGTACAACAGGGACTGGTAGAGTGGCTCAAGTGGTGGGATGCCTGCCTAACAAGTGCAAGGCCCTGAATCCAAACTCATTACCACCAAGAAAGAAACATTAAGTTAAAGAAGATCGGCCAGGTACCCCTGTAATCCTAGCTACTCAAGAAGCTGAGATTTGAGGATCATGGTTCAAAGCCAGCTCAGGAACAAAAGTCCCTGAGACTCTCATCTCCAGTTAACCACCGGAAAACTGGAAGTGGCACTATGGCTCATGGGACAGAGCAGTAGCCTTGAGCTGAAATGCTCAGGGACAACACCCAGGCCCAGAGTTCAAGCCCTACAACCAATAAAAAAAAAATGAGCCAGTACCACATACTTAAAAAAAGCCAGAAGTGGTGCTGAGGCTCAAGTGGTAGAGCTCTAGCTTGGGAAAACCTAAGGACAGTGCTCGGCCCTGAGCTCAAGGCCCAGGACTGGCCAAAACAAAAAAAAGTTTAAAAAGATCAATGAAGCTGGATACGGTGGCTCACACCTATAATTCCCGTTGAGATCTGAGGATCCCGGTTCAAAGCCAGCCCAGTCATGAGAGTCTATGAGACTCTTAACCACCAGAAAACCTGAAATGGCACTGTGACTCAAGGGTAGAGCTCAAACTAGAGCTCAGGGACAGCACCCAGGCCCATGATGGACATAAAAAACATGAATGAAGTAAGCCAGAGCAGAGCAGGGTGTGGGTGAGGCCTCAGGGTACAGGGGTCAGTGGTAGACAGAGCAGCAGGCCACACAAAACTCTACCCACCTGTAAATTCAAAGCACTTCCAAATAAGAAGCTTACTAAAAAATGTCAAGATCTAGAACAAATCACACATAGTTCATGGTACGATGCTCGAGTCTCCACGGAAGGAACGGAAACTGTACACTGGGATCACAATGTGGGCCACCGTGCCCAGCCTGGTGACATCAGGGCTGTCCTCTCCATGGGGTCTCCTGATCTCCTGGGTGGCTGAGATTGCAAGAATGAGCCACTGCACCACACAGGAGTGCGGGAAGAAGGAGCTGCGAGCACCCGACCCCACGGGGGGAGGACTGGGTGCAGGGAGCCCCCTCCCCCCTTACTGTGTTTTAACAGCGACCCCCACCCAGGTGGCTCTTAATGAGCCACAATAGAGCCACGCAGACAGCAGAAAACATCCGCAGAGCAAGGGCTCCTGAGCCAGGGGTCCAGGGCAGGTTCGCCTCCTCCACCAGGACCAGACACCCTGCAAGCACACCAAGCTGCCGCCATCCACACTGGACAGGCAGGGCAGCAGCCGGCCTCACCATGACAGGGGCCCCGGAGCTGTGGCTCCAGTTCAGGCCCAGGAGGGCTTGCAGCCAACTCACAGAGTGGTGACCACGGCGGTGGCTCCAGTGCAGGTCCCAGAATCCATGCACCTCCAACCACACGCCTCAGACCACACATACCTGACCACACGCCTCAGACCACACGCCTCAGACCACACATACCTGACCACACGCCTCAGACGACACACCTCAGACGACACGCCTCAGACCACACGCCTCAGACCACACGCCTCAGACCACACACCTCAGACCACACACCTCAAACCACACGCCTCAGACCACACGCCTCAGACCACACATACCTGACCACACGCCTCAGACCACACGCCTCAGACCACACATACCTGACCACACGCCTCAGACCACATGCCTCAGACGACACACCTCAGACCACACGCCTCAGACAACACACCTCAGACCACACATATCCAACCACACGCCTCAGACCACACACATCCAACCACACACCTCAGGCCACACACCTCAGACCACACATATCCAACCACACGCCTCAGACCACACACATCCAACCACACACCTCAGGCCACACACCTCAGACCACACACATCCAACCACACACCTCAGACCACACGCCTCAGACCACACATATCCAACCACACACCTCAGACCACACACCTCCAACCACACACCTCAGGCCACACACCTCAGACCACACATATCCAACCACACGCCTCAGACCACACACATCCAACCACACACCTCAGGCCACACACCTCAGACCACACACCACAGACCACACACCTCAGACCACACATATCCAACCATATACCTCAGACCACATGTCTCAGACCACACACCTCAGACCACACACCTCAGACCACACACCACAGACCACACACCTCAGACCACACACATCCAACCACACACCTCAGACCACACACCTCAGACCACACACCTCAGACCACATGCCTCAGACCACACACATCCAACCACACACCTCAGACGACACGCCTCAGACCACACACCACAGACCACACACCTCAGACCACACATATCCAACCATATACCTCAGACCACATGTCTCAGACCACACACCTCAGACCACACACCTCAGACCACACACCACAGACCACACACCTCAGACCACACACATCCAACCACACACCTCAGACCACACACCTCAGACCA
Organism: Megascapheus bottae; assembly: GCA_024803745.1. Taxonomy (NCBI): domain Eukaryota; kingdom Metazoa; phylum Chordata; class Mammalia; order Rodentia; family Geomyidae; genus Megascapheus; species Megascapheus bottae. The sequence continues at coordinate 884,262 of JANJXV010000359.1, forward strand.
CACACCACAGACCACACGCCTCAGACCACACACCTCAGACCACACACCTCAGACCACACACCACAGACCACACACATCCAACCACACACTTCAGACCACACACCACAGACCACACGCCTCAGACCACACATATCCAACCACACGCCTCAGACCACACGCCTCAGACCACACACCTCAGACCACACGCCTCAGACCACACATACCTGACCACACACCTCAGACCCTGCTCTGCCCACCATGCACCTGGGACCCTGCACCTCCAAGGGGCAGCTTCCAGAACACTGGACAGCATGACGGGGCTCAGCTTGCTCCCAGCAAGACTGAGAGCACTAAATCCAGTCTTTGAGTCGCATAGTAAAGATATGAATTCTGTGTGTGTGTGTCTGTGTCTGTCTGCTTGTGTCTGTGTCTGTGTGTATGTGTGCCTGTGTCTGTATCTGTGGTGTGTCTGTGTGTCTGTATATCTGTGTGTGTGTCTGTATATATGTGTGTGTGTGTCTATGTCTGTGTGTCCGTGTGTCTGTGTCTGTGTTTCTGTGTCTGTGTCTGTGTTTCTGTGTCTGTGTCTGTGTTTCTGTGTCTGTGTGTGTGTTTGTGTCTGTATCTGTGTGTGTCTGTCTGTGTCTGTGTCTTTATCTGTGTCTCTGTGTCTGTGTGTGTGTGTCTGTGTCTGTGTGTCTGTGTGTGTGTATCTGTGTCTGTGTGTGTGCACATGCACGTGCACATGCCCACACCGAGCTTTTTTCTCAGGGCTAACACTCTACCCCTTGAACCACAGACCACTTCCAGCTTTTTCTGAGTAGCTTATTGAAGACAAAAGTCTCACAGACTTCCATGCCCAAACTGACTTCAAATTGTGGTCCTCAGATCTCAGCCTCCTGCGTAGCTAGGATGACAGGCGAGAGCCATGGGTGCCCAGCTTGGGAAAGAGGAGAATTCTAACATTGAAAGCATGCCTGCTCAGAACCACTTCATGTTGGGTAGATGTTAAATTCTCTGAAATCTTTTACCACAAAATGATGGTTATAATATGTTGATAATAGAGACCCCGACAGCTTTCCAGACACTCAGCCAGACTGGAGCCCTGGGCCTCTCAGAACGGAGACCTGCTGCCCCAGGCCAGGGTCACAGCACCCCAGAGTCAGGGTCAGGGTTTGGGGGACATGGAGTCTGTGCTACAGAACCAAAGCTCCCCAGGACCTCTGGGCCTTACACAACGGGGGTTCATCTGAGTGGGAGGGTCCTCTCCATGTGGACCCCAGATGGCTGGGATTAGGGGGCTGCAGCCCCTCCGGTTTGGGTTATGAGTCTGGGTGTCAAGTTGACGAGGGCTGGCTGGGGACGGTTAGCACACTGTCAACGTGGCTGGACTGAATGACACCCGGAAGATGAGAAGGAGTTTGTTGCCCTGGTGAGCAGACCCACCCCTGAGAGCATCAGACTTCGGAGCCGGAGGATGCAGGCAGTAGCATAACAGGAGCTTGGAAACTCCAGGCGCTCCTCCCTAGATCCAAAGGTGACCGCACACCGGGTAAACACAGCCTGGCCCGGCTCCCGCATGGTGTCTGGGTCAGACGCTGCTCACCTCTGCACGTGAGCCTGCCTTAAGGAGTGGCTCCCTATCACCCTCCAGCTGAAGTATGCAGGTCAGAGCTGTTACCATGGCCAGTTCCAGGCCCCAGGAAAGGCCCCAGAAAACCCCCAGGCACTGCCCTAAACCTGCGTTTGCCCTGGACTCCAGGAACAGACGGGCCCATGCAGGAGACACCAGCTCTTCTCAGTCAGAGTGGCCCTTGGAGCCGTCAGGTTTGGGGAGGGAGCTGACCATCAGCCAGCCATGCGTCCAGGACGCCTAATCTTGCAGAGCTCTGTCTCCTGCCCACACCTGCTCCCTGGAGACTGGAGGCCGTATCACTACCCCAGACACGGGCTCACGTACGATGCCACGTTCACGAAGTGTCTGGGGCTCACGTATGATGCCACGTTCACGAAAACAGCTCGCTCGCTCCTGTTGTTCACTTTGAGAGGCAGGTGACCAAGCCTGACCGGTGGCGAGCCCTGGGGTTGGACGTCTGGCCCTGGCTGGAGGAAGTCAGTGCCAGGGGCGGGTCCTGCCCCGTCCCTCCTGTTACTGTTCCTCTCTGCTTCCGGTCTGGCGCCCAGAAGCACAAAGTCAGGAGACCCTGGACAGACTCGTCTGAAGCCGGGAGCCAAAAAGCCCCCTCCTCCTCCCAGCTCTGTAGGTCAGGTATTTTGTCCCAGAGATGAGAAGAGTAACAGATGCCCCGGGGAAATGGCCATGCTCTGCCAGAAAGACCCCCGGCTTCCTTCTCAGGGTACTGGCCAGATCCTGGCAGTAAAGGACTAAAGAGAAGACTCAGGAGAAGGGGCCCTGACACAGCCAGCAGCCTAGACCAATGAATAATCAGCACAGCCTTGCACAGGCCAGGGACGGCTCTGCCTCGAGGCCCCGCTGACGGCCGCCATCGGTGACCAAGACAGCGCTCGAGTGCCCCCTGGTGGCCCTTTTGTCCCACTGCCCCCTGCCTCCCTCCACTAACCCCACCCTTAGGGCCGTTGTCCCTCTTCCTTGTCAACCAGAGCTTCAGCCCCTACTGTGACCCTGCCCCAGGCCTCACACCCAGGCTGACCCAGGGCAGCAGCCCTCCCTGGCCTCCTCCCACTGGGACTCCATCTTCTCCTTCGTAAATGGCACCTGACTTGGTTTTACAAGTGAAGCCACTGGAGAAGAGGTGAATTCACAACCTCCCACCTCAGGGGGGTGCACAGAGAGAAAGCCAGAGCAGAGGAACAGCCCGCGTCCCAGGGAGACAGAGGGCAGGAGGAGGCAGGAGGAGGGAGGAGGAGGAGGAGGAGGAGGAGGAGAAGGAGGAGGAGGCAGGAGGAGGAGGAAGCAGGAGGAGGAGGAGGAAGAAGAGGAGAAGGAGGAGGAAGAGGAAGGAGGACGAAGGAGGTGAGGATGGAGGAGTAAAGAGGAGGAGGAAGGAGGAGGATGGAGGAGGAAGGAGGATGGAGGAGGAAGGAGGAGAAAGAGACAGGAGAAGGCAGGAGGAGGAGGGAGGGAGGAGGAGGAGGAAGAGGAGGAGGAAGGAGAAGGAGGAAGGAGGAAGGAGGAGGAGGAAGGAGGAGGATGGAGGAGGAAGGAGGAGGGTGGAGGAAGAAGGAGGAAGAAGGAGGAAGAGGAGGAGCAGGAGGAGGAGGCAGCAGCAGGTCCACTCTCCTCCCAGGGTGACTGGCCGGTGACCGTCCTGCCCGTCCTGCTCTAGAGGAGTGCCGATAGTGGTGGCCACCTGAAGCGTCCCCGTCTGCCCCTGTTCCGGGGTTGCAGCTGCTCTGTCCAGACGGGAAGGGCCTGTGGTGGGATCTGGAGCAGTCCCACCCCCCCAGCGCCCGAGGCGGGGCCCAGCCCCCCAGCCGGGCAGAACCCCCACGGCTGCCGCCATGCTGGTCAGGACACCGACTGGCGGCCAGCAGGCCGGGTTCTCCGGGCACACTCACCAGGGCGGGGGACAGGGGAGTCCTGACCCGTGACAAGGCCTGGTCACTGAGGCTCTGCAGACCATGTGTGCTCTGCTGCAGGCCAAGGGCCTCTCCTCACACACGTCCCCGGGCACCACTCCAACCGCCACCCCGTCACCCCTCACCCCAACCCCACCCCCATCACCCTGACCCTGACCCCGACTCCACCCCTCACCCCGACCCCACCCCGATCATCCTGACCCTGACCCCGACTCCACCCCTCACCCCGACCCCGACTCCACCCCCGTCACCCCAGACCCTGATTCCACCCCCCCTCAACCTGGACCCCAACTCCACTCCCGTCACCCAGGCCCCAAACTCCTTTCTGGGCAGGGCCAGCCCCTGCCCAGTGCCTCTTCCAGCTCTCCTGAGGGTCTTGACCCCAGGCTGGCTGAAGCGGGCATTATGAGGACTGGAGGACTCCTGGCTGACTTCTCTGCTCTACCTGAGCCCCAGGCCCCTCAGGAAGCCAGGGAGGGCAGGCTGGGATGCAGCCAGTCTGTCCCTGTCTCCAGGGGGACCCACAGAACAGAAACCGCAAGACAACGCTCTGTCCTTGGTTCCCAGCCTTGCTGCAGAGTCCTGATTCCTGTCCAGCTCTTCAGATGCCCTCAGGGACTGTGAAGGCAGCAGGAAGATGGACCCTGCTTGCCAGTAATCCCAAGGACAGGAGTGGGCAGAGGGAGTTCCAGGCACCTACTGAGGTGATTGAGGCTATGTGAGAAACAAACTAGTCTGGAGACATGGCTCAAGCAGCAAAGCTTGTGCAGGTCTAGAGTTCAATGCCCAGTGAGAAAAAAGAAAAATAGAAAAGAGTGGGCCAGGAGTTTGGCCTGGTGGTAGAGTGCTTGCTTAGCATGCACAAAGACCCGGGTTTGATTCCTTGGTACCACATACATAGAAAAATGTGGTGCTGAGGCTCAAGTCGTAGAGCTCTAGCCTTGAGAAAGTCCAAGGACAGTGCTCAGGCTCTGAGTTCAAGCCCCAGAACTGGAGAAAAAAATAATAATAAATAAAATAAAATAAAATGAAGAGAAGAGGGCCGGGAGTTTGGCTAGTGGTAGAGTGCTTGCCCAGCATGTATGAGGACCCAGGTTCAATTCCTTGGTACCACATACATAGAAAAAAGCCAGAAGTGGTGCTGAGGCTCAAGTGATAGTTTCAACCTTGAGAAAGCCCAAGGACAGTGCTCAGGCCCTGAGCTCAAGCCCAAGACTGGGGGGAAAAAAAAGAAAGAGAGGGAAGAAACCTCCAGGCTTGGGCAGAATGGAACCCGGGCCCCAGCCTTTTTGCGAGGAGGACGTCAGGGACCCGAGTCCTTGTGGCCATTATCTGCTATCTGGGCTAGGCCTGGGACGTCCAGAGACAGGAGGGGGAGCAGAACCACACCAGGAGACCAGCCTCGGGGCGCCCAGACCTCAGCATCCCTTCACTCCTAAAGCCTCACTTGCTGACCCCATGGCCACAGAGGACACACACGTAAGGGCAGTCCAGGCTGGCAGCCCTGCAGAGGCGTGCTCTCCGCACCTCCGTGACCTCACCCTGTCTGTGGCCCCTCCAGGCTGCTGCCCTCCCGAACAGGGCCTGTCCCTCCCCCAGGCTTGCAGAGGGTGCCAGCCAAGGCCCACAGGGGCACAGCAGGCACCACACGCCAGGACAGCACCATCAGCACAGAGGTCACAGCGGCCAGGCAAGGCCACAGCATGGAGGGCTGGCCCTGACACGCCAGCGCAGGCCCTGTGCACCCGAGGAGATGGCGCTCCAGGATTACCAAAAGCCAGGCGGGTGGCCAGCAGGGAGTGGGGTGGGGAAGGGGTGTCAGTGTGTGAGGGGCACGCCTGGCTTGTGTCACCCCTGCCCTGGATTGAGGGGGGTCTCCTGGCCACACCTAGATGTCTTCTGGGATGGTTTAAACAGCAAATGTTCGGCCTCGGGGAAAGTGAGGGCCAGTTCAGTGACCACAGTGGCTCTGCCCCAGGGGAAGGGTCCCGGACCATGAGCCCTGGGAACACAGCCAGATCCACAGTCCCATGAAGACCCTGCAGGCTGGGGAGACCCAGAGTCACTCAGGCCGGCTGGATGAGGTCAGGCCAGCTGCAGGGCCTTCTGGACCTGTGCTGACAGGCAGGGGACTGGGACCAGCCAGAGTCGGGGCGGGCCAGCCCGCGGGAGGGGAGGGGGGCCAGGCTGCAGGTTCCTAGCTGAGGTGCAACCCTGGGCAGAGGGAGGTGGGCGGGGGAGGAAGGCGGGGCCTGCACACCCGTGTGAGGAGCCACATCAAAGCTTTGGCACCTGTCAAGGTGGGAGCAGCGTGTGTGAGGTGGGGAGCTCCAGAGAACAGCCTGGAAAAGCCCTGGGAAGTGGCCAGTTGGCCCTCTGGCCTCCGCCTCTCATCCCTCCTCGCCACCCCTGTCCAGCTGTCATACAGGGTCGCAGAAAAGAGGCAGGGCAGTCTCGAATACAAAACTGTAAACACGAGTCTTTAAAACGACAGAGGCCCCACCCAGGGAACGGTGTCCACAGGCACGGCCCTCCCTTCCACCCAGGCACCCGCCCGGCACACAGGGGCTCGGGCACCTCCACTCGGCAGGGTCACTGAGGCGGGCTGGCGGTCTGCGGTGGTCCGAGGGATTCCTGAGATGAAGAAGCGGGCCCCAGGCACAGCATGGCGCCCCATGGACAGGAGCCGGCCAGCCCCTTCATCCCGCCCCGCCCGAGCCAGCCTCGAGCCGCCCAGCCGATGGGTATCACGTGTCTAGGGCGCTGACCGTGTCCAGGGCGCCGTCCCACGTCCAGGGCATCCAGGGCTCCATCCTGCCATCCTGCATCCAGGGCGTTGACCCCACGTCTAGGGTGTCCAAGCCGCCATCGCACATCCAGGCGCTGTCCTACATCCAGGCGCTGTCCTGCATCCAGGCGCTGTCACGTGTCCAGGCCACCGTCCCTGATTCAGGTGCCATCCCATGTCCAGGCGCCATCCCTGTTCAGGCCACCATCCTGCGGCCAGGCTGCCTTCCCTGTCCAGACACCATCACGTGTCCAGGCCCCCGTCTCCCGTCCAGGCGCCGTCCCCGTCCTCATCCAGGCCGCCGTCCCCATCCAGGCCGCTGTCCCCCGTCCAGGCGCCGACCCCCCCGTCCAGGCCGCCGTCCCTGTCCCCATCCAGGCGCCGTCACGTGTCCAGGGCGTCCTCGCGCGGCGGCGAGGGCCCCCGGGGGCGCCCCGGAGGGCCGTGCAGCGGGGCCGGGGCCGACGCGCGGGCGGGCGGCGGCGGCTGCAGCTCGAGCGCCAGCGCGGGCGGCGGGAAGTCGCGCACCTGGCGGCGGTACTCCAGAAAGGTGCAGGCCTTGGTGGCCAGCGCCACCACGTTCTTGCCGACGAAGATGGCCGAGACGCGGCTGTCGCGGAAGAGCGCCATGTTGGCGGCGCGCGCCAGCACGGCCACCACGTTGACGGTGGCGAGGCTGAGCACCGGGTAGAGCATCATCTTCTGCGGCGCGATGTGCTCGCCCTGCATGCTGAGCTCGCTGAGCGCCACGCAGGGCAGCACGAGCAGCAGCATGTAGCAGTAGAAGAAGGTGAGGCCCTCGGCCCACAGCGGCAGCCCGCTGCGCGGCGGCTCCCACAGGTGCGCCTGCATGTCCAGCAGGTCCAGCAGGTCCAGCGCCACCCAGAAGAGGCGGCCGCGCAGGTCCTCGCGCTTGCGGAAGGTGCGCACGTACTCCATGCGGTCCAGGGCCACGAGCAGCAGGAAGAGGCCCGGCACGCACACCGACAGCAGCAGCGTCAGCGCCTTGCGCGCCACCGGGTCGGCCGCGCCGCGCCGCGCCGCCTTGTAGTTCTGGAAGATGAAGTAGAGCTTGATCTCCAGCACGAAGATGTACAGGAACCAGAGGATCATGGCGTAGCCGCGCTTGGCCGTGCGCACCTCCGCGCCCACCCACACGGCCACGTAGCGCAGCACCAGCAGGAAGCACACGTCGCCCACCAGCACGATGATGCACACGCCGATCTTGCGCGGGCCCTGGTTCTGCTCCACCAGGTAGGCGTCCATCACGGCCATGCTGCCCACGATCACCAGCGTGGTCAGGCACACGTGGCGCCGGTCCGGGGGCGGCAGCACCATGGTCGGCCGCCGCGGCCCCGGCCCGGGCGCGCGCCGACCCCACGCCAGGCGGGACGCGGTCCTGCGGCGGCCCGGAGCGCGGCGGCAGCGGCGGCGGCGGCGCTCAGCCGGCCGGCATGGCGCGGCGGGGCCGGGCGCGGGGCTGGGCCGGCCCGCCCAAAGGGCGCCGCCGCTCCGGGCTGGCGAGCTCGGGACCTGGGGAAGACGAGAGACGGGTCAGGCCTCCGTGCTGGGTGGCCCCGAGTCCCCAGCGGGCCGCCGCCGCTCCCGGACCCCGCGTCCGGCGCAGGGCGGGGCGCAGGGGGGCGCAGGGAGGGCGCAGGCGGGGGAGCCGGGGCCGCCGCCGCGCGCAGGCGCCGAGCGCACGGGACCCGGAGCCGGGGAGCGGCGCCTCCAGGGGGCGCTGCAGCCCCGCCGCGGAGCCCGGGACCCTCCCCGGCTCCTCCCCGGCGCGCGCCCCGAGCCCGGCCGTGGGTCCCGGGGTCGGGCGGGAAGGTGGGCGGGCGCCCGGGCTGAGCCCACGGGGGAGCCGGGAGCGCTCGGCCAGGGCCCAGCCCCGGGCAGAGCTCGGCAGCTTTCCCCGCCGTCCATCTCCAAGCCTCCCTCGCCCTGCGGCCCTGCAGCTCCGAGGCCTGGTCTCCTGTCCAGTCCGCCCTGCGGGCCCTGCGGGCCTTGGCTCCTCCGCGGCTCCCGCCCGCTCGCCCCGGAGAGGTGTGCTCTTCCGGTCCTGGCCACTTTTCCTACCGTCACTGCCCTGCGCCCCGCGTCCTGCACCCCGCGGGCCTGTACCCTGCTGCCCCTGCGCCCGCGCGGTCCATCCCGCGCCCCTGCGCCCCGCGCCTGCACCCCGCCCCCCTGCACCTGCGCCCTGCACCCCGCGCCTCTGCACCCCGCGCCCTCCACCCGGCGCCCTGCACCCCACCCCCCTGCCCCTGCGCCCTGCACCCCGCTGCCCCTGCACCCTGCACCCGCCCCCTGCACCCCGCGTCCTCCACCCGCGCCCCTGCACCCCGCGCCCCTGTACCCCGCGCCCCTGCACCCAGCGCCCTGCACCCCGCGCCCTGCACCCCGCGCCCATGCACCCAGCGCCCTCCACCCCGCGCCCCTGCACCCTGCGCCCTGCACCCCGCGCCCCTGCACCCTGCGCCCTGCACCCCGCGCCCCTGCACCCTGCGCCTTGCACCCCGCTGCCCCTGCACCCCGCGCCCCACTTCTCTTCACGAGTGTTCACCGCCACCCTGCCACAGCTCCTCTCCACCTCCAGGGCCAAACTCGGGACACGGCCCCGTCTTCTCGCGGCGGCCGCGCCCCCGCCCCTGGCCGGGCCACGCTCCCGCACGCACCGGCCCCGGGACTCTGTCTAGACCTTAAGGACACCGCGACGTGCTGGGCTCAGCCTGTCCCACTGGGGGCGGGGAGGGGGCCCGGACTCCGCACGCCGAGCCCCCGCCGCCCCGGGAAGCCAGGGCCTCCGCCGGCTCCGGCGGTGGGAGGGACCCCAGCGCGCCCGAGCCCAGGCCCACGGCCCGGCCGAGAGCCGTGCAGCGCACCGCGGCTGCCCAGACCCCAACCCGCCCCCCCCACCCCGCGCCCCTTCCCTCCCCGAGGCCTCGCCCGCCGGGCCTGGTCCGGGCCGCGCCGGCCTCTCCAGGCCGCAGCCGCCTCGCCCCGGCCCGGCCCAGCCCAGACCCTGCGCCCGGGCGGAGGGGGCGGAGGCTCCAGACCACCCGGGTCCGCGGCCTGGCCCCACGCCCGCCGCCAGCGCCTACCTACCCCGCCGCCGCCGGGAGACGCTGCGGACCCGCCGCGCCGAGACTCCGAGCAGGGCCGAGCGCCCCGCCGCGCCGCGCCGCCCGCTCCGCCCCCGGCCGGGCCCCGCCCCGCGCCCCTCGCCCCTGCCCGGCCCACCCCCGGGGTGGCGCCCGGGCCTCGTCACGCCCCCCGGACCCGGCCCAGACCGCGGCAGTGACCCGCTCACCAGGCCGGCAGCAGGTGGCCTCGGCTGCGGCAGGGCGCAGGGCGCAGGGCGCAGGGCGCAGGGCGCAGGGCGCAGGGCGCAGGGCGCAGGGCGCAGGGCGCAGGGCGCAGGGCAGGGCCCACCAGGCCGCGTCGGTGGCCGGAAGGGACGGAGGGATGCGGCCAGGCCCTGCCCGGGTCTCTGCTGCAGCCACAGAAGTACCAGACCATCAGAGGAACAAGCCGGAGCTCTGGCCCGGGTCCCACTCTGCACTCCTCCTCCCTGGGCCTCCACCCTCTCCCCCCTGCCACCCTGAGGGCAGCCTCGTCCTGTGTGTGCCCGGGTCGAGGGCAGACCCTCCTGCCTGCCTCACTTCCCTCCTACAGAGGGGACGGAGGGTCCCGTACCCACAGCCCCCTCCCGGGCCCTGTACAGGATGGGTGGATGCGAGTGGCTCACTTGGGCTCGTGGTGGATTCTGTGTAGGTGACCAGTCTGTGCCCTGCCCTAAGTTGTAGGGACCAGGCAAGCATCTGGCTAGCAGGCACAGAGGGCCATCGAGGTCATGGCCAGGTCCTGAGGTGCCCACTGGACTGTGGCAAGGTAGCCAGCTGACCCCAGCCCCCCCTTACCCCACTGGCTCTCAGATGCCTCGGGACCCCTGCCTCTTGCCAGGAAGGGCTCCACATCCAGTTGTGGACAGTCCATGCCCCACAGAGGCCTCAAGGCCCCTGGGCCTCAGGGACAAGAGGACTAGAAGGAAAGACTGGTCCAGACCCAGCCTGGGAAAGGAGGGCGCTCTCCAGCCAGAGCCCGGGGCCCTTCCCAGTCAGAGGACAGCGCAGGTCCACCGGCAGACACACTTCTCAAGCAATCAGGGCAGAGAGAAGCAGGCTCGGAGAAAAAGAATGCAAGCCCTGTGGCCGTGGCCGTGCTCAGCCTGCTTCAGGGATCTCGGAGCGGTGGCTGACCAGCGCTGGGGAGAGCCAGCCCACCACTACCACCAGGGACAGGCAAGGGGACATGGCTGCATCATCATCTGAGGTCCTGACAGAGGGCAGCAGAAGGGGTGGGCCGGAGCACACCTGTTCCAGCCGAGTGGGGGGGAGGAGGAGGGGGAGGAGGGGGAAGAGGAGGAGGAAGGGGAGGAGGAGGGGGAGGAGGACTGACAACCAAGAGTTGCTGGTGCCTCCAGGAGTGCAAAGGACAGATGCAGATTTCCCAGCAAGGCTGTGGCCTACAGCACCTTAATGCAATGGAGATTCGTGGCAATTTGTTAGTGACCACAAGAAACCTCAGCCACTGCCAACCTAAAGCCACTTACACAGAAATCTGGCCTGTTTCCCACAGCCAGGCCACAATGGCCACAACTCCAGATGCTCCAGTCTGGCTCAAGGACAGGAAGGAAAGTGGTTCCTTGCTCACGGATCAGAACCCCTCAGGACCGTTAGGGCTTGTGGGATGGTCCTTTGGGGGCAACCTGGAGTGATAGCCATTTTTCTTTTTTCTGTTCTCACATCCCAGATTCTTAAGTCACATCATGACCAACGCCTAGTTCATACACACCCACAGCCCCACAGGAAAGAAGGTTCCCTCAAGGTTTGAGGATGTGTGGTCCCCGAGAAAAGACACAGAGGAGACAGTAAAGCAACGCCGTGGCTGGGTGCCCGTGGCTCAGGCCTGCAATCACAGCTACTCAGGAGGCTGGGATCTGAGGAGTGCGGTTCACAGCCCAGGCATGAAGTAAGACTCTTGTCTCCAATGAAGCAAACCGCAAGTGGTGCTATGGCTCAGATGGCAGAGCACAGCCTTGAGCTGAAGAGCTCAGGCACAGCACTCAGGCCCAAGTTCAAGCCCCAAGACAAAAAAGAAAAAAAGAAAAATCTCTGTGCCTCCCCACCAGCGGTGTACATCAGCCCGGCCCCTAGCTGGCATGCCAAAGCTTGAGAAGCAACAGTCCAGGGCAGCAGAGGCCTCGGTCCACAGGCTGCCTAGAGCCTGTGGTTCTGAGCCCCGTGGGTGACCAACTACCTGCTAAAGCAAAACATGGGTCCCTTCCATGTGATTCCACACACCTTGTTCAGAAAACAGGGTCTGAGTGTACAGAATAGACTTCAAAATCACTCCTCATTCAAATTACTGGGAAAACCAGAAGGGGAAGAGACCACTCCCAATGCAGAACAACATGGAACCCTTCAATCACAAATCCGTTAATGGAGTCATAACATGGCAACAAAACCAGTGCAGCCACACAGGAATGCAATAACGGGGCTCAAGCCAAGAGCAGTCTAAAAAAGAAAGCCATCGGGCCAGGAGTTTGGCCTAGTGGTTAAAGTGCTTGCCTAGCATGCACGAAGACCCTGGTTCGATTCCTCGGTACCACATACATACAAAAAGCCGGAAGTGGTGTTGAGGCTCAAGTGGTAGAGCTCTAGCCTTGAGAAAGTCCAAGGACAGTGCTCAGGCCCTGAGCTTAAGCCCAGGACTGGCAAAAAAAAAAAAAAAAGCCATCTATCAGATGGTGCAGAGAAAGCAACTGATGGACTTGAACGTGCACTGATTGACACTGAGCATTCTCCCCACCCCGGGTCCTCAGTCCCTCCTGCTCTGTTCCCAGGGCAGCTACATCAGCAGAACCCAATCTACCTGGATGGGCCCAGACGCCATCTCTTTCCCTCTCTTGTGGGCAAAATGCCCCCCCTATTAAACTTCTTCTGTCCTGTCTCCACATGGTCCTGTGGGATGGGTTCCTTACAAATACTCTCCGCAAACCAGAAATTGAAGGGGACTAATCTGATGCTGGGCAAAAACAAAAACAAGCAAAAAAAAAAAAAAAAAAGACCCTGCAGCTAACATACTTAATAATGGACCGAATGCTGGGTGTTTCGGTCAAAAGTGTGGCAAAGCTGTCCACAAACTTCCTCCTGTGAGACCTCATGCTGGCCACAAGCAACCAGCAACAAAGATTCCTGGTGCCCATGACTTACACCTGTAATCCTGGCTACTTGGGAGACGGAAACCAGAAGGACTGTAGTCCCAGGCTAATTCTGGAAGGGAAGTTCCAGAATCCTCAAGCTGTAACTGGGCAGTGGGGTCTGTCACCCTAAGCTCCATGGAGGGCTGGGTTGAGAAGATCGTGAACCATTCATTAGTCTGTGATACTGCAGTGGGCGTGCCATGTATCTGTGAACCAGCAAAGACGAGCGAGCCTAAAGCAGGCACAGGCCAGGGCCCGGGCCCAGGCAAGACCCTCTCTCAAAAACAGCCTGCAGAGCCAGGCACAGTGGCTCATGCCTGACATCTGGAGGCTGAGATCTGAGGATCCCAGATGGGAAAGTTGATGACACTTAACTCCAATAACTACCATTGGCTTTTCAGCCAGAAGTGGAGCCAGAAGCAGGGGAGGAGACAGCAAATAAACAAGCCTGAGTAGTAACTTCCTAAATAGAACTCTGATGTTCTAGGATCTTAGCAGAAAGCGAAAGAGAAGGAACATGAGAATTGACAAGCGGAATTGCATTAGAAAACTTCTGAAGCCAGGCACCGATGGCTCACACCTGTAATCCTAGCTACTCAGGAGGCTGAGATCTGAGGATCACAGTTCAAAGCCAGCCCAGGCAGGAGTCCATGAGACTCTTCCACGCCCTCCCCTCCAGCAAGGGCCTGGCTCTTTTCCTGAGCTTCCTTTGCTCAGGCCTAGCCACATCTCTTCTGGCTTTTTCTGTATGGGGGACTGAGGAATTGAACCCAGGACTTCCTGCATGCTAGGCACTTGCTTATTTTTTTTTCCCCCTCAATGGTGTCACTCTGCTACTTGAGCCACAGCTCTATTTCTAGTTTTTATGTGCTGGACCTGGGGTTTGGGCCACAGCTCCTCTCTCAGCTTTTCTGCCTGGACTGGCTTTGAACCACGGTCCCCAGCTTCCTGAGGGGCTAGGGTTACAGACAGAGCTCCCATGCCAGCTCTTAGACCTACTCCACCGGTCATTTCACTGTGAGCTCTGCGTATCCTGACCTCCAGAGGTTGACCCGGTGGCCAGTTTCCCAGTACTACCACACTCTAAGATGATCAACCCAGGAAGTTTACTTAGGCTCACGGTTTGGGACATTTTGGCCCCATGGTTGGTGGCCCAGCTGCTTTCAGGCCTGTGGTGAGGACCAAGATCATCCCACGGCTCATCACAAAACCATTATTTCATGGCAAGGCTATGAGACAGAAGAAGAGGGTCTGGAGCAGAGGCCAGGCTGTGTGGGAGGGGACGGACATGCGTCCCAGACGCAGGAGCTGGTGGGGACCGGGCTACACCGGCCGTCCCTGTCCAGAAGGGTGTCCCCAGACCTCTGGTGCCTGTGGCCTGTCTTGGGTGTATGGCCCCTGTGAACAGCGCCTTCTGAGACACCAACCAGCCTAGAGGTTGGCAGCAGGAAGAAACAGAATGGAAAGGCACAAAGGCCTCCCTCAGCTAGAGCTGCAGTTCCAAGCTGTGGCTGAGGCGGCTGGGTGACAGTGACCCCTCAGGGGTATGCAGGTGCTTTGAAGTTTCCAGGGACACACAGCCTTTCCTGTACCTCGGGAGGAGCCTGAGCACCTGCCGAGGTCAGCCCCGGTAATTCCCTGGGACATCTCTGCCAAGCTGGGTTCACAGCACCTCTGAAAACAAGGTCACTGCAGACCAGAAATCCAGGTGAGTTGTCCAATCTGATCAAGGCTTGAAAAGGTGTGCAGAGTCTGAGACCCAACCCTCCTCATATGAAGCACTGCACTTTTTTAAGACAAGCCAGGCACTGGTGGCTCTTATCTATAACCCCAGCTACTCAGGAGGCTGAGATCTGAGATGGTGGTTCAAAGCCAACCCAGGCAGGAAAGTCCATGACTTTTTTCATTTGTCCTTGCCAGTCCTGGAGCTGAAACTCAGGGCTTGAGCCCTGTCCTTGGGCTTTCTCAAGGCTAGTGCTCTACCCCTTGAGCCACAGCACCACTTTTTCTGTGTATGTGGTACCGAGGAATCAACCCCTGGGCTCCATGCATGCTGGGCAAGCACTAGGCCACGTTCCCAGCCCTACACAAGACTCATTTCCACTATGCCATCAGAAGATCCAAAGTAGAGCTGTGACTCAAAATGGTGGAGCGCTAGCCGCAAGAGGACAGTACCCAGACCTTGACCCCAGACCCCCGGCCTGGCACCCAAAAAAAATTACTGAGGCCTAAGTGCTCTGTGCCTCAGGAATTCTCAGCAGCCCCAGGTCCGCAACAGAGACAAGGAGCCACGGAGGACAGCTGGTGAGCAGGTGACCACAGGCCGTGAGGTCTGCCCCCTCCCAGGTCTAGCTCCTGTACATGGCTCTGTTCCAGGGCCTCTGGGGTCCCAGTGGTCTCCACCTGTTTGTCTCCATCACCAGTTGGCCTGGCTCCTGGTGTAAAGTGGTTCAGGAGCCAGGAACTCAGCAGAGCTTTGTGTCACAGAGGACAGGGAAGTAACACCCTCTGCACTTGGTAAGAACTCGCCGGCCTCCAGACAGGGGTGTGGCTTTCAGCCTGGCCCTCTGAGGCCACTCAGCTGTGCTGTCTTCTGCCCAGCCCATCCAGGGACTGCTGTGTCTCCATCATTCTTGGATTTGGCTCCCCTCCCGCACCCCCCCCCCCCCGCAGGCCCTAGCACTCACACCTCTGTAGGGACTATAGCCAGAAATGTCCCCAAATGAGAGATGAGAGGCCCGGATTCACAGGTCAGCAGGCTTCTGCAGCTGCGGGTACAACCGCAGTCGTGCAGGACGAGGCCCAGGAGCAGCAAGGTTTCCCACACTGCCCACCGCACTTTGTGTGTGGGTTCACACTGTTCACTGCTCCTTCCGGCTCCTCTCTTAAGTCATTTTAGCCAGGCACAAGAGGACCTGAGACTCTATCTCCAATTAACCCCTAGAAAACCGAAGTGGGGCTTGGCTCAAGAGTAGGGCGGTAGCCTTGAGCCTAGAAAGTGCCCAGGCTGAGTTTAAGCCCCCACACACAAAAAGAAGACGATGACAAACTAGCCAGCAGTGGAGGAAGAAAAGGGAAACCGAGTGCTAGAGGCGCGTCCAGCCCAGGATCTCTCGGCTGACGTAGGTTCCTCCAGTCCCTTCTGCTACCTTCCCAGCATCCCGCGAGGCCGTGCTGACACAGCAGCCAGGCCGGGCAGTCTGGGCCACCTCACTAAAGGGTCTGGGGACATAGTGCCCACTTCTTGGCTTCCTTCATGGCAGCTCAGATTTTGGGACACTTTATGGCCATTCTGAGACACTCCATGACTGGGGCTCCTGAGGGCCTTGGTCCTGTCAAACTCGACTGGCTACTACGCCAGCCTGGACAACAGCTGAAGCTGGGGGCGGGGGCAGGGCACCCCTCCCCTGTGGCTCAGAAGCCAGTGATGGAACTGGAAGCAGTGCCATCCCAGCTCTCCTTGGTCCTGCTCTGTGCCCCGTGATGGCTAGGCTTCGTCTTGTGCTGGGAATTGACCGTACATCTTTACATATCCAAGTGCCCGACCACAGAGACGCACCCCAAGTCCTGCTATTTTTGGTTTTACTTTTTGCCAGTCCTGGGCTTGAGCTCAGGGCCTGAGCACTGTCCTTGGACTTTCTCAAGGCTAGAGCTCTACCACTTGAGCCTCAGCACCACTTCTGGCTTTTTTCTATGTATGTGGTACCGAGGAATCAAACCCAGGTCTTCGTGCATGCTAGACAACCCTCTATACTAGGCCACACTCCTGGCCTCCTGCTATTTTTATTTTGAAGGTCATGGGGCTTGAGCTCAGGCCTGGGCTCTGACCCGGGGCTCTTTCACTCAAGGCTGGTGCTCTACCACTTTGAGCCACCTCTCCACTTCCGGTTTTCTGGTGGTTAACTGGAGAGGAGTGCCATGCACATCAGTGCTGTCTTTGAACCACGATCCTCAGATCTCGGCCTCCTGAGTAGCTGAGGACAGGAGTGAGCCCCTGCACCCAGCATGAGGTTTTTCTTGAAGAGGGTCCCTCAGATCAGCACGCTTGGCACTCCATATCTGGAGTGCTCTCCCCTTCCTCCACTGGCCACATGGCACATGTTTGCACCCTGCAGCTGTGCAGACCTGTGCACCTATGTGCGGCACTCTGGGAAAGGCCCGGGACCGGAGGTCTCTGGTCTGCCCACACCACAGTGCAGCCTGGAAACATGGCCACCCCGCACGTGTGACGGCCACCGCCCATGACCCCTGCCGCAGCTGGGCCTTCCCTCTCCGCTCAGCCTCACCTGTTCACTCACGTCTGTCCTTACAATTGGCAGCACTGTGGGGTCCCTGCGTAACAAATCTCTGTCACACAACTCTCATTTGCCTTTATGGTCTTCATTCTCCTCATCCCTAACTGAGGAGCTGTGCACGGAATCCAGGGCCCCATACACGTGCTCTTCCGCTGAGCTATGCCCCCAGCTACAGACATGGTCAGTTGGGGGGGGGGGTGTTTTTTTCCGTCTGGGCTGGCAGAGAAGTGGAAGGCCTCACGGGCTCCTCAGTCTGCCCAGTATCCGTGGGGATGCAGAGCCTGAGGAATAGAAGGGAGGCAGGCCTGGAGGACTTGGGAACGGCCTGTCCCTTTTGGTTGGCGAGAGGGGGGCAGGAGGAGAGGGGAGGGCAGGGGAGGGGAGGGGAGGACCACTGGACCCGGATGTGAGTGCATCTGGACACAGGAGGCTTTGTCAGGGCTGAGCTTGCTCTGAGCTTCGAGAACAAAGGCCCCCTTCTACACTGCGGCCACATCTCAGTCCCAGGCACCACCCTCAGAGAAACGGCACAGCCTGGGGGGCCTATGCAGCCCCCACCACACAGGCCGACACAAGAAGGGGCTCCCCAGCTCAGCCTGGAGCTGGTGAACTGTGGGAACCAGGAGCGGGGTGCAGCACGGTTCTGCTCGGAGACTCGGGCTTCCACAGCCGCCTCTCAGGTCCCAACACGCCCTGTGCTGCTAGCCCCGGGGCCACCTCAGGACTTTCAGTCTCGAAACACCTCTGCCAGGGCCTCCTCCCCACCCCAAAACAGAACAGCACAGGGGAGGGCCAGCCCCCGGGGAGGGCTGCCGCATGTATTTCAGACCTCCAGGTCGGGAATGGCAAGACCCCCACCCCACCGGAGGGACAGCCCGTGCCCACAGCCACACTGCAAGCCGAGCTGCTGGGCTCTGGTCACCGTCAGAGCAGCAGACCTGGAGAGCGTGCGAGGCTTGAGCTCTGTGCCAGCCCTGGCCAGACTCCTAGGCATGGGGCACAGGACACACCCTCAGCCCTCAGCGTCTGGGTGGCAGGATCCAAATCAGTCCCGGAACAGCTGCGGCCACCCTGGCCAGCTCCCGCCGGCACTGCTCCTGCAGCTGGCGCAGCGTGGCCTCCCGACAGGCCACCTGCATCCTCAACGTCCTGATGGCCTCCACTGCGGGCAGGCCCTGGGCCCCTGGAGCCCCGTCCTCATTCCTCACCAGACGATGGGGCCCTGGAGGATGGGCAGGGCCCACAGAGTTTTCCCAGGACACCCGCAGGACCTCCAGCTCCTGCTCCACGGCCTTCTGCAGAGCTCTCCGCGACGTACTCCACTCCGGGCCCTGGCCCAGGCCTCCAGCCTGCACAGGAAAAGACACCGTGGCTCCAGAGCCTAGAACTACCACCCTCATAGCACAGAGCTCCAGCAACCCTCAAACCAGGTGACCAGACCAGCCCACACTCGCTTCATCCTTACCAAGTGCCCGAGTCCCTTGCCAGCAGCTGCTGGCCAAAAAAAGGATCCCCACGAGACTGGGAGCATGACCTAGTGGTCCAGCGCTAGCCTAGCATGCACGAAGCCCTGGGTTCCATTCCCCAGTACCACATACACAGAAAGGCTGGAAGTGGTGCTGTGGCTCAACTGGTAGACCGCTAGCCTTGAAAAAGCCCAAGAACAGTGCCTAAACCCCGAGTTCAAACCCCAGGACTGGGGGGAAAAAGAAAAAAAGGCCCCTCAAGACCCAAGGCTTCTTCCTCAGGGAAGAGCTAGGGGTGGGCTTGAAAGCCCTGGCAGACCTCCATCTCAAGGCCCATTGGAGCACAGAGGTCCCTCAGGAACATCTGACCACCTCCCCCCCATCTACTCCAAAACATGTCCCTTTCCCATCCTCCAGGACAGGGGGCACGGCTGCCCTAGCAGGCACCACAGGACCTTGTGGGCAGTGGACCTTGGCTGGAGGCCACACTGGTGAGCCTTCACTCCTAACCCCTCTCCAGATGACCCGAGGAAACCAGCTCAAGCCTCTCAAGACCCTCCTACTGGTCCAAAGCAGAGACAGGAGAGGGGAGGGCAGCCCCAGCACAGTGCGGGGCGGGGGTCCCCTTGTCATCCTGGAGGCTCACATTACAGCTTCAGAACAAAGAGGTAGACAGCACAGCATGCAGCACCTGAAGTCCAGAACATGTGCATGAGAATGTCAGCTGGACGCTGCTAGGAGCCAGAACAGGTCACAGACCAGAAGTGACGGGCCACAAACGATCCCATGTCGCTCCCCCCCCATCCCCTAAACCTGCAACAAAACCTGCCCCGTGCAGCGACAGGCCAGGTTCCACTGGAGTATTTTACCACAGTACCAGACTTAATCCAATTAAACCAGATGACCAGACCAGTGGCTCAAAGCATCACCTCTGCCCTTCCCAATGAGTGGCCAGGCAGGGGGAGGTGGTAGAGATGGGGCTGGAGGCAAGGGCTCACCTGGGCTTGCCAGGCAGCCCTCCGGGGCCCCACCAGCTCTTGCAGCTCCTCCTGCAGGGTATGCAGCTCCTGTGCTGTCAGCTCCAACTTGCTCAGACTCTGCCCAGCCATCACAGGCGGGAGTGCGGGGTGTGAGGCCAGGGCGGGGCTCTCCAGACAGGCATCCAGGACTGTATCCTGACAGAGACCCAAGTGAGAAATCATGAGCCTGCACACAGGCTTCCGGCCAGAAGGGACAGGGAAAGCCATGGCCCCCAGCGCCCCACAGTGGACTGGCCGGCCCCACAGGAAGGCCGCAAGCCCAGACTTCCAGGAGGACTTAAAGTGAAGGCCAGTGACACTGGGCCTCACCAGAAAGTAACAATGGAGGCTGGCATGTGGCGTAGGGGTTGTGCTTGCCTGGCACACATGAAGCCCTGGGTTTGATTCTTCAGTACCACATAAACTGGACTGGACCTCACCTCTTCCCAAGCCCACCACAGAGGGGAGGCCAGGAGTGGGAAGGGAGGCAGGAAAGACTCCTCACCATCCACTGCCAGTAGACCAGTTCCAAGCGCCGCCACTCCAGAGCTGCCTCCAGGCGCAGGTTCTCACATTCCAGTGCCCGCAGCAGCTGGGGAGCAATCAGAGCTGGACTGCACAGCTCGGGCCGTGCAGACACCTGCTAACTGACTTCCTGTGTGGGCACGCCCACCTCCTCCCCACCCCGATGCCTCCTTGCAGGCCTCAGGCCCGGGGAGGCCCCCCCCTCCAGAGCAGGGGAGACCCAGAGGGGAGGCTTACACGGCTTTGGGACCGTGGGGCCGGTAACCCTTCCCCGGGAGCGGCAGGTGCCTCAGAGAGGACAGGCACACTGGGGAGATGGCTAGGCGCCAACCGAGGAAACACCTTCTCCCCACAGCCTACACCCGCTGTCTCTGCACAAGCAGACCCGCACTGGAGGGCTGGCAGGCAGGTTCCCAGGGAAGTGGCCCAGGGCCCAGGCGTGCTCTGGGCCTGCTCTGACCTCGGCTCCCGGAGCTGGCTAGACTCCTAACGTAGTGTTTCTTTTCTGATCACGCAGAGATGGGTGCCGACGACCCCAGCTGCGGCACTCAGCCAGGAGGGCACTTTGCCGAGTTAGAGGCCCAGCCAGCACTTGAGGCAAGTGTGCCACACATGGATTGCTGCATCGGGGCCCCAGAGCCTCTGAGAGACAGGACAGCACATGCCTGCTCTCTCCTGAATACGTCCACTTCTGGCTCCAGGGGGCTGAGAACGGAGGAGCCAGAAGGGGCACTGGCTTTAGATGTCAGCCAAAAGCCAGTCCAGAAGAAGGAGAGGCCAGACCACTCTGTAGTCATGGAGAGATGGAAGCCTTATAAGATAAGGAAGTCAGCCAGTGTGATGGCTCACGCCTGTAATCCTAGCTACTCAGGAGCATCATGGTTCAAAGCCAGCCTGGACACTATAGACAGTGAGACTCTGATCTCCAATGAATCACCAGAAAAGGGGAAGTGGTACTGTGGCTCCAGGGGTAGGGTGGTAACCTTGAGCTGAAGAGCTCAGGGACAGTGCCCAGGCCCAGAGTTCAAGCCCCATGATTCACCAAAAAAAAAAAAAAAAAAAAAAGATAAGGAAGTCAACTCTGGAAACAAGAATACAGCAAGGAGGGCTCACAGCCAGCCAGCCATCCCTGAAGAGAAAAACTCCTCCAAAAATGTACGTCTCAACATGCCAGCAGAAAGGCAGCTGATGCGGCATCTCGGGAAGGGGGACAGAGCCAAGGCACGTAGAGTCCCCCAAAAGCTGTCTCCGCACCTCAAGGCCAAGCACAGGCCCTGACCAGCTAGGCCTGGCCTCCTCAGGCAGGGCCACAGTCCTAACCACCACTGAAGGCAAGGCAGGCTTACCAGGTAGGCTCCCTTGGCCCAAGTAGGGGACACAGGTCACCCAGAAGCATAAAGCTCCGGGGGGAATCTGCCAGCCAGTACCCCAGAAGCCGCAAGGGATGACAGCGCAATCAGGAGCCAGATCTTCCCCAAACCCCTGGGTCCCCCTGGCTCCCCTGCCCAGGCTGCAGGAGAGGTCTAGGATAAAGTGGAGGAATAGGGCTTGGGGAGAAGAACCAGAGAAGGGGTCTGGGCCTGGGTCACACACCTCAACTCCTGCTCTTCTGCTCGGAAGGACATGCCCAGGGCCAGCCTCGTATCTGGGATGGTCTGGAAGCCCTAGCACAAGGCTGGCACCAGGAGGGAACGGCAGGTGATGGGTGGCCATGAAGGGACAGCCTGGGAGGAGCCCGCACACTCTTCTCCGCAGCCCAGCAGCTCCAGAAGCCACACAGGTGTCCAAGTTCAAAGCCCAGCTTCCCTCCACCCCTGTGTAAAGACCCAGGTTCTGCCTAGAACCCCCAAGACCCTGAGCAGAGCCTGGTCAGTATGCAGCAGGGAGCCCACAGGTGGCTGGCTTCCGCAAACTCTTCCCAACACGCTGGCTCTGAAGGGCAGGGCAGGCACCCTGAAGTCCGCCCTGTGCTCCAGCTGACATCTGTATAGTTCCAGGCTCACTGCAGACCGGTGCTAGTTCTAGACCTCCGTTCCAGAGGTCCCTCCCTTAGTCTCTGCAGCCCAACTGCAGCCCGTTCCTATCTAAACCACTGGAGAGGTGGACAGTCCACGAGACAGGAAGACCACGGGAGGACATCCCTGTCACCACAATCACCGTGGGTCTGACCAACACCCAGAGGCACAGAGGCCAAGACCTGCCGCCACGCAGACTCCCCACAGCAGGCACACCCGCCCAGCAAGCTTCTAGCCCTCACCTGACGGCCGACCTCGGGGTCCCTGAGCATCTCTGCCTCAGCTACGGACAAGTGGCGGAGGCGCTGGTCACTGTGGCATCCCTGAGTGTACAGGTGGATCTGAAACAGCAGAACAGAACTCAGACTGAGTGAGGCCGCCTCTCCCAGAACCGAGGCTGCTCTAGTGCAGTGCAAGGGCCTTCCAAGCCTAAGTAACAGACTCAGAAACAGGCTCAGAGAGCCACACCCTGCCTGAGGCAATCCAGGGCCGGCCCAGACTCAGCAGAGAGAGAGGGTAGCCCTGCCACACCCAAGCCCTGGGGAGTAGGGTGTGGTAGAGGATCCACCTGCATGCCCTCCGGGCTCTCAGAGTGGCCCAAAAGCCACATGGCCGAGGAGCAGCCTCCAGATAGGCACAGTGTCCAGAGAGAACACAGCGAGACACAGAGCAGCTGACAGTCTAGGAGGCATGGAAAGTCCTCCAAGAGGAAAGGCTGGGAGGCGGCAGGCACAAAGCCCGTTCTGAGCCGGTGGAGCTGCTGGAGCGAAGGCCAGGGAAGAGGCAGTGAAGGGTCTGGGAAGCACTTGCCTGTTAGGGGAAGGCAGGCACACACGTAGTCTCAACACCTCTAGGCCACAACCAACCATCCACCGGCACTGACCTCACACTAGGCACACAGCTAGACACCTGGGAACCTGCAGCATCCCCTACCGGCTTGCAGACGCCTACAGAAGCTCCCCAGCCCTAAACGCCAACACCCAGGACATTGGAAAAGCAGGTGCATGTCGAGTGGCCAGGCGGCAGCTGGTCACACACGGCAAGGAAACCCTCCCATGGCGTAGATGAGCCCTCAGATGAGGGCTACTACCACTTCTGGTGACAAGGCCAACTGCACTGGCAGACACCCGGCCTGAGAACACTGACACGCTGGCTCCATACCCCAGCACTGCCCGCCTGCTCTACCCTGTCCTGATCCCCGACCTCCACAATGAGTTCAGGTTCCCAGACTCCACAGGACGGAACCTCCCTGCGGCTCCAGCCTCAGCCAGGCCTGGGAAAGCTCACATCCAGGCAAACCCAGGTTGGATCCTGCTGGGCCCAGCGGGACTGGCCACAAGGAGAGGCTGGAAGGTTAAGCAGCTTCCAAGCGGAGTGCTGAGTGCCCGTACCTTGCTCAGGAGGGCACACTGCTCCTGCTGACTGGAGAGCAGATGCCGCCAGCGGAACCGCAGCTTTCCCATCATCCACTGCACTTGGCGGAGGTCCACAGGGTCCCCTGCTTCCACGTGGGGTACAGGTGGACCGAAGATAGGCAGGGCCTCACCCTGGAGAGAAAAGAGGAGGCAGACCCTTGCCAGGAACCACGGACTCAAGAGACGGGGGTTTAAAAAGAATCAAAGCCCCGTTGACCACTAAAAAACGAACCAACTGGAAACAGAGCTGTGGTTCCTTCACCAAAAAAGCTTAGGGGCAGTGGTTAGGCCCGAGTCCGCGCCACAGCACCCACAGACACATAAACGCCGGCTTCGGATCGCATCGGCCGCGGGCAGGGGCCTCCACATCCTCAGAGGACCCTGCGCTCCCGAGGGCAGGGGCGCAGACGTCCAGGGCTCCGGCCCATACTCACGGGGCACGCAGGCACGCGGTCCCCCAGCTGCACTCGGGTCCGGGCAAGCAGCTGCTCCAGCACCGGGCCTCGCGCCAGGAGCCAGGACAGGGCGAGCAGCAGCTCCCGGCTGCCGGGGCAGCGGCCCTCGGGAAGCTGAGACAGTGGACGCCGCGGGTAGCCGTGGACACGCAGCGCCGCCCTCACCACGCTGGCCTGGGCCTCTGGAGAAGAGACCACCGCTCAGCAGGGCGCCCGCCCCAGGCCGAGACCGCGTGGAGCGGGCTGGGACGAGGGCGCCGGGGAAGCGGGGCCGCGGGGGGCGGGCGTACCCGGGGCGCGGTCCGCGGGCGGCGGCCGGAGCACGCGGAGGAGGAGCTGCCGGAGCGCGGGGGCCTGCGGGGCACGAAGGGCGCACGAGGGGCGCGCGGTCAGCGGGGCGCCGGACCGCGCCGGGCCCGCCGCCCGCGCGCCCGCCGCGAGAGCCTCACCGCCTCCGGCCGGTCGAACTTGGCGCGACGGAAGACCTCGGGGCTGGGCCCGGCGGGCAGCGACCGGCTCAGCGCGGCGATGGCCTCGGGCAGAGCCCCGGCCGCCCCGTCCACCCTGCGCCGCCGCCTCCCCATGCAGCCGGCAGCTTCGGATCTCCCGCCACGGCTGCCCCGGCTCAGCCACCGATCGCGGAGCTCCTGGCCAATGAGCGGCGGCCCGGATCTTCCGCGCGGCCTCTCCTGCTGGGCGCGGGGCGCTTCCGGCTCCGCGGCACCGCCGGCTCCTTCCAGCGGACGCTGGAGGCCCAATCGTCTCCCGCCCCGCCCGGATCCCGCCAATCAGCGCCTCACTCCCCGCCGCTTAGCAACCCTAGGGGAACGCCGCGACGTACGGCGGCGGAGCGTCAAGCCGGGGGCGCGCACGCACGGGGGCGGAGCGCCAGGCCGGGGGCGCGCACGCACAGCGGCGGAGCGCCACGCCCGGGGAGCGCACGCACAGGGGCGGAGCGCCACGCCGGGAGCGCGCACGCACAGGGGCGGAGCGCCAGGCCAGGGGCGCGCACGCACGGCGGCGGAACGCCACGCTCGGGGAGCGCACGCACGGCGGCGGAGCGCCACGCCCGGGGAGCGCACGCACGGCGCTGGAGCGCCAGGCCCGGGGAGCGCACGCACGGCGGCGGAGCGCCACGCCCGGGGAGCGCACGCACGGCGGCGGAGCGCCAGGCCAGGGGCGCGCACGCACGGCGGCGGAGCGCCACGCCCGGGCCCGCGCGCGCCCGTCGGCAGAGCGCCTCGCGCGGTGGGGAGGGTGGAGGGCGCAGGCAGGGGCGGAGCCTCTGGCGCCTGGTGCTTTCCGCGAAGCCTTCCAGGCCAGGCCACCAGGAGGCGCCGAGCCCGGCCGCGTCATCTTCCTGGTGGGGTCCCGGGGGGCTCTGCGGGCTCTGCCGCTCCTGAAGGTGAGCTTTTCGGAGCGGAGGCCCGGCCCCTCCGTCCCGCTCCCGGCCGCGCGTCCAGGCCCGGGTCTCAGCCGCCTGCCTGCAGGAGACTTGAGGAAGCAGTGTCGGGGTGAAGCCGGGCGCCTGGCCCCCGCCACAGGCCGCCTGGCACGGGCAGGGAGAGCGGACCGAGCCCGCTGCGGCGCGGGTCCGGCCGGGATCCACCCCCGGGGCGCATGGCCACCCCCGGGTTCACGCCCACCCCCGGGCGCACGGCCACCCCCGGGCGCACGGCCGCCCCCAGGACGCACGCCCACCCCCGGGCTCACGGCCGCCCCCAGGACGCACGCCCACCCCCGGGCTCACGGCCGCCCCCAGGACGCACGCCCACCCCCGGGCTCACGGCCGCCCCCAGGACGCACGCCCACCCCCGGGCTCACGGCCGCCCCCAGGACGCACGCCCACCCCCGGGCTCACGGCCGCCCCCAGGACGCACGCCCACCCCCGGGCTCACGGCCGCCCCCAGGACGCACGCCCGCCCCCGGGCTCACGGCCGCCCCCAGGACGCACGCCCACCCCCGGGCTCACGGCCGCCCCCGGGCGCACCGCGCCTGCCTGGGGCGGAAGGACAGGTGCAGCGTGCCGGAGAGGGGAGGACGCGTTCCGAGCGAGGCGGGCGCTCTTCCTTCCCCTGCCAGGCCCACAGACACCCGGAACCAGGGCCCAGCCTTCGGCCATTTTTTCTTGGTGCTGGCTCTGGGTGTTGAACTCGGGGCCGGCTTCAAACCTCGACCCTCAGAGCTCAGCCAGGATGACAGGCAGGGCCCAGGCCTGGCTTGCCCTCCTTTTGCCCTCGCCTGCCCAGCCCTTCCTTCTGCCTGCCATCCGCCTCATCACCAGTGCCCTTCTGCCGCAGGCACGCTTCCTTCATGGCGCCCCTGCAGGGACTTCCCCGCGCCTCGCCCACAGCCTGCCGTGGCCTCCTCATACTCCAGGGCCAGGCCCAGCCTCCCTCCACTCCACTCCCCCCTCCTGTGCCGCCCGGCAGCGTGCCCTGGCCTGGCTCCCTTCCCTGCAGGACCAGGCCACCCTCACCCCACCCCACCCTGGTGCCTCGCCAGCTTCCTTGAGCCCTGGACACAGAGCGTGAATTCCCGACCAGTGTCCCAGGGCTCCCCCTAACCTCTCGGTGACTTTGCCTGGGAGCCTAGCTGACGCCCGCCCTTTCTGCAAATCTTAGCTTGCTGAGAGTTCACCCCAAGTCAGAGTCCCATCTTGGCTGTGAGCTGAGGGCACGTAGGAGTGGAGACGGGAAGGGGGGCTGTTGGAGAGACACGATCCTCTGGGACAAGGGCAAAGCAGGAGAGGAGCTGCAGGAAGGAAGCTACTGTTCCCCCCTGTGCACGCTTCACCACACCCTGCCTTGCCTGCCCAGTGCTGCAGAGCCTTAAAGCCTTGTGCGTTCTGGCTCAGCCCAGCAGCCCTCCCCAGGCAGCGCTCAAGCAGACCACCAGAAACCCAGCTCCGCATCCTCCACTCCCTGTGCTGCATCCAAGATAGCTAAAAGCCCTGTGGCCCCAGCTCTACCTCTGGGAATTCCAGAATCGCCCATTCACAGACACTGCCCTAAAAACCACCTCAAGGATTTCCCCACAGCCTTCTGGCTGTCTGCAATCCAACCGCCCACTAAAGCCTTAAGGCAGACCTGGCTGGGAAAGGCCAGGACTGCAGGGTCTTTTTAGGCCTCTTAGAAGGCCTTATCCCTGGGGGTGTGAAGCTGCCAATGGCCCAGTGGAATGTCCTCCAGGGCTGACAGCCAGACCTCAAGTCCCAGAAGAGCAGCCCCTGGGTGGGCCTGGGCAGAGAACAGAAGTAGAGATACTGCCTGCGTGCTGCTGTAAGGTCCCCTGCAGAAATCTGAGGCGTGGGGACAGGGCGGGGTGACAGGCAGGAAAACCAGACCACACCACTCCCCTAAAGATTCTCAGAAAGGGAAGCTGCAACCAACCCCAGCAGACTCACTCTCTGACCCAGCCTCACCCACTCCCTGGCCTGTTCTGGCTGACCCCTTGGCCACGGCCTGTGCCAGGCCAGAACCACTGAGGAGGACTAGGGTACCTCTGGGGGCCTGGGAGTTGGAGAGGCGGCCTGGGCTCCCTTTGTGGCTTCACCTACAGGAAGACAGTGGCCAGCGGCATGTGGTGGCTGTGGCAGGAAAGGCTGAGCCCAGGGCCTCTGCTGCTGGGAACCCTCCCCCAGAGCAGGCTGGCATGAGTACACCAGCAGGTGCTCACCAGCACCTCTCTCTCTCTCTCTCTCTCTCTCTCTCTCTCTCTCTCTCACACACACACACACACACACACACACGAGGGTTTCAAGAGCACTCTGGCTTTATTGAGGGCACGGAAGGCTACCAGGAGCCTGGGTGTCCAGGGGTAAGGTCTGGCATCTGCCTTGGACAGGCTGTGGTCCAGTGGATGGCTGGGGACAGGATCTCCACAGCCTGCACAGAAAGAGACAAATGTGAGTGCCCTCCATAGCCCTGTGCCCCCAGTGTGGAGACCTAAGGAGCATCTTGGGGTGGTGGGGCTCTACCTGGAGCTACTTGAACGTGTGACTCTCGGCTCCACCCCGACCAAAGCCTGCAGAGGAGAGAGGAGGTGGCGGGCTGGGGCCTGGGGTCGGGCTGGGGCCTGGGGTCGGGCGGGCAGCACCTTCACCCCGGCACCTACCTTTAGGCCCAAACATGGCAGCGTAGCAGGGGTGGTTGCAGTAGGGCTTGCCTTCGTGCTGCAGAAAGAGGGGCGGTGAGGGGGGGTCGGGCCACCCGAGCCGCCCGCTGCCCCCGGGCGCCCCCTACCTCGGCGTGGCCCCCGGAGGTCAGCGTCTTCCCGCACTTCTCACACTTGAGGCAGGGCCGGTGCCAGTCCTTGCCCAGCGAGGTGACCCGCTCAGCTGCGGAAGCCCAGCAAGGCCGGGGGGCTGCGGTCAGCCCCGGCCCACCTGCTCCCTCCGCCCGGGCCGGGGTGCGGCCAGGTACCACCCTTGCTCCGGGGTCTGCTCCGGGGGGCCGGGACCCCCCACCCCTCCGGGAGCCGGGACCCCCCTCCCCTCCGGGAGCCGGGACCCCCCACCCCTCCGGGAGCCGGGACCCCCCACCCCTCCGGGAGCCCGGGACCCCCCACCCCTCCGGGAGCCCGGGACCCCCCTCCCCTCCGGGAGCCCGGGACCCCCCACCCCTCCGGGAGCCCGGGACGGCGCCCGGGGCGTCGGTCTCCGCGCTGCGGAAGCGTCAGCTTCCACTCCGCCGCCGAGAGAGCCGGCCCCTTGGGTGCGGGCGCCCAGGGCGGCGGGGAGGCCGGCGGGGAGGACGGGAGGGAGGCCGGCGGGGAGGCTGGCGGGGAGGACGGGAGGGAGGCCGGCGGGGAGGACGGGAGGGAGGCCGGCGGGGAGGCCGGCGGGGAGGACGGGAGGGAGGCCGGCGGGGAGGCCGGCGGGGAGGACGGGAGGGAGGCCGGCGGGGAGGCCGGCGGGGAGGACGGGAGGGAGGCCGGCGGGGAGGCTGGCGGGGAGGACGGGAGGGAGGCCGGCGGGGAGGACGGGAGGGAGGCCGGCGGGGAGGACGGGAGGGAGGCCGGCGGGGAGGCCGGGAGGGAGGCCGGCGGGGAGGACGGGAGGGAGGCCGGCGGGGAGGACGGGAGGGAGGCCGGCGGGGAGGCTGGCAGGGAGGCCGGCGGGGAGGACGGGAGGGAGGCCGGCGGGGAGGCCGGCGGCGGCGCTCACCGAAGTACACCTCCTTGTCGCACTTGGGGCACTTGGGCATGGCGGCGGCGGCTGGAGCGGCTCCGCGGGACTGGGCGGCGCCCGTCGGGCCCGCGCCTTTCAGGGCCCGGGGGCCACGCCCGCCGCGGCCACGCCCCGACCACGAGGGGCGCCCCGAGGGCGGGCCACGACCCCGGCCGGCCGGGCGGCGACGGGGCGGGGACGGGGAGAAGGGGGACGGGGCCGGCCTGGATGGCCACGGGGACGGAGACAATGGACAGGGACAAGGGAGGGCGGCCGGGGCGGCGACAGGGACTGGGACGGGGTGGGGGGTGGAGGGGACAGGGACGGAGGCGGCGCTGCAGGAAGGCCGGGAGGACGCCCTCCAGACGACAGCCCTCCAGATGACGCCCTCCAGACTCCAGATGAAGCCCTCCAGACGACTCCAGATGAAGCCCTCCAGACGACGCCCTCCAGACTCCAGATGAAGCCCTCCAGATGACGCCCTCCAGACTCCAGACGACGCCCTCCAGACGACGCCCTCCAGACTCCAGATGAAGCCCTCCAGACTCCAGATGAAGCCCTCCAGACGACGCCCTCCAGACTCCAGATGAAGCCCTCCAGACGACTCCAGACTCCAGATGAAGCCCTCCAGACGACAGCCCTCCAGACGACGCCCTCCAGACGACGCCCTCCAGACTCCAGACGACGCCCTCCAGACAATGGACTCCAGACTCCAGACAACGGCCTCCAGACAAGGCCTCCAGACGACAGTCCTCTAGATGGCTTGCCCCACGCCCTCCGACTCTGCCCCACCCAGGGCTGGACGGCCCCGGCCCCAGCTGCCCGCGAACCTTCATCCTCAGCTCCCCTGGACACCACACCAGCACCTGACACCACGACACCATGGGGCCTGTGCAGGCCCTGGGCCAGTGGGGAGGATACATGTTACACAGGTGCACACACACACAGGCACACATGCATGTGCACACATGTACACATGAACATACACACATACATGCACGCACACGCACGCACACATGCACACATGAACATACACATATGCGCACACATGCACACATATACATATATGTACACATATACACATATATGCATACACACGTATGCATGTATACATATATACATGCATGCACACATACACACATGCATGTACACACATATATGCATGTACACACATACTCACATACACATACACACACACACTCGGGAAGGCGGGACTCCAGGGCTTCGCCTGAAGCCCACCTGTCGTGGGCCCCTAGGCCTGGCTCAGAGAGAGGGCTGGCAGGGCAGTCAGGGTTCGTGTCTTCAGATGCCCTGGCATCTGTGTGTCTGTACTGCCCCTCCTGGTTTTCTCTGTGTCTGGGCATTGTCCCTGAGCTCTTTAGCTCAAGGCTGGGCCCCAGCTGGGATTGTGGGGTACGTCGGGTACGAAGCCATGGGCTCAGGAATTCCACAGGTGCTACCCATGGTAGAATCCCCCCCCCCCCGCCCACCCATGCCATCCATCCTGGGCCTTCCTCCAGGCCACAGCTCTGTCCTTCACAGGGCTCTGCAAGTGCTCGAGTCCATGGGTTTTCTGAAGCCTCTCACAGGCCCTTTCCATAGAGGGTGCACACAGGCCCTGCAAAGGTGAGCCCCTCAGCCTCCAGCCTCACCCTGAGGTCGGAGCCTGCCTGCTCTGCCTGCAAGGGCAGCCCCTGGGGACCCCCACCCATCCCTCAGGGTCTCCTGAGTCCTGACGGACCGGACCCACCTCCTACGCCCACAGTCTGGAGGCCAGTGGGACACGGCCGGGGTGAGGACAGCCTGTGAGTAGAGCTACAGAAGGGGGAAGCTCACAGCAAGGTCCCCAACAACATAGGGGAGGGAGTCAGGACCGTCTTGGGGTGCTGGGGTCTCTGCCAGTGCAGATCCCTGGAGCCTGGGCCACAGGCTGCATGCCACCTGGCCGTTCTTGCAAAAGGCCTGGAGCCTGCCTGGGTGTGCCCTGGGTGGGGGCAGGAGGCGCCTGCCAGGCTGTCCAGGTTCCCTCAGGATCACGTGCTGGGGTGCAGGGACGGGCTGTCTGGGCACAGGTGCGCTGAGCCTGCAGGCGTATCTGTGTGTGGGTGTGTATGTGGGTGTGCCCTGCAGTCTCGTGTGTGGTCTCGGTGCACACTGCTGGGCACGTTTCTCCCCCGTGCCACACCACCCTCAGGATACCGGTCAGAGCCTTCACAGCTCCGTTCTAAGGAACATTGTCCCAGGCCGCCAGGAGCAGGGACCCAGTGCACGTCTCCCCTCTCCTACTACCCGACCAGAGATGACCCATCTCCCACACCTGACAGGCCAGCGAGCCCTCCTGGAGACCTAGAAGGATGAGTCCTTCCCGCCTTCCCTACCGCTGTTTCCTGTGGCAGTGCTGGTGGGGGAGGGGATCTGCAGTTCAACTCAGACTCAGCACAGTGACAATACACAGACACACACAAGCCCAGTGTCCGCGTGCACACCTGCTGCCATAGGGGCAAAGCAGGAAGATCATGAGTTCAAGGCCAGGCCCCATCTCAGAAAAGAGCAGGGGAGCCAGGTGCAGTGGCTCACGCTTAGAAACGTAGCTACTCAGAAACCTGAGATCTGAGGATCACAGTTCAAAGCCAACCAGGCATGAAAGTCCACAAGACTCTTATTTCCAATTAACCACCAGAAAACTGAAAGTGGCTCTGTGGCTCCAGGGATAGAGAGGTAGCCTTGAGCTGAAGAGCTCAGGGACAGCACCCAGGCCCAGAGTTCCAGGGATAGGGAGGTAGCCTTGAGCTGAAGAGCTCAGGGACAGCGCCCAGGCCCAGAGTTCCAGCACCATGGCTGACAAAAAAAAAAAAAAAAAAAAGACCGAGAGTGAGGGGGGGCATGGTACAGAAACACAGAATGACACATAGACACCACACACACACACACACACACACACACACACACACACAGAGGCACACGAACACGCCCATTACTGGAACCTTCCTCAAACCTCAGAAATAGGCTCATGTGGTCAGCCCCCGGCCTGGGGGAGGAGGGTACCCTCATCCTTTAGGGTGCCCCCTCAGACCATGTCTGGACATCACTGGCCTCATCCACAGGCCTGGCAGAGGCTTAACCTGTGCCAGCGGCTGCCTCCCTCCTAGGGCTCCCGGTCCACCCAGGTCCAAGGGCCCACCTGGGAATGGACCACTGGCCAGATCAGCGGGGCCGACAGGACAGACATTGGGCCGGCTGGAGGCCCCACCAGCTGCACCCCACAGAGCAGGTGCCCAAGGAATGTGTGGCACAAGGCAGAGCAGTGAGCAGGGCTGTGCCCACAGCGACCCAGTGGAGGGGGCTGCTTCCGTGCCTTCCTTCTGGAACTCGCCACCCTGTCTGGGTCCTCCTCTGCCCACCCGGTCTTCTTTCTGCAGGCACCCCGTGCCCTCAGCCGGCCAGGGTACAGCCCCCGAGGCCAGCCAGAGAATGCAGCACGGCCCCGCAGGGCCCGCTGACCTCTGTGGAATCTCCACGCCCTCCCACCTCCACCAGGAAGGTTGGCTACTTCATAAAGAGCCTCCTCCCTCCTCAGCGTTTGGCAGGAGCTGTCCTCGGCCAGCCCCTCGCCTGGAGCCCCACCGCAGCTATGTACGAGTGACCTGCCCCCACAAAAATGGGGGGCCTGCTTCATACTGTCAGGCCTGCACTCGGGGCCATGAGTTTCCAGCACAAACGGCAGGAAAACAAGCTGGGCCCCGCCCGACAGCTCAGGCCTCCCCAGAGTCCATGGCTTTCCCAGCCCGGTGTTGGACACACAAGTTCCCAGGGTCTATTTTCAGCATCTGGTCTCCTGGGACCCCAGTCTGGCCTGGGTTCTGGGCTGGGTGGGCCTGCCTAGAGGCTCCAGGGGTGAGGAGGGGCTGGATACCGGGGCCTTGGGCCCTTCAGGCCCACGCACACTGCTGCTCTTTCTTCTCGATTCCTTAGCCATTGCTGGGGTGGTATGGGAGCGTGGGGACCCCTCAGGCTGGCCCTTTAGATGTGGTTGGACCCCTTGTCTTGGGCTGTATCTGGCCATCCCTGTCCTCCCCCTTTCTTGAGGCCAGGCATGGTGCCCAGTCTCCGTTTCGGAGCCAAAACCCAGGCAGAACTGCCTGGAATTCCAGCCTCCCAACCCAGGGGCGTCGAGGCTTGTTGACACCCCTGAGCCCGCTTCCCTGAAGCCAGCCAGCCTGGCCCTGTGGCAGGGAAAGAGCGCCTAGGCCTGGTCCCTGGCCAGCGTTGACGGTTTTTGCCCACGGCCACGGCTGGGCCACTAGCACATGTGCTGGAGACAGAGCCGGGGAGTCACACCTCTAGTGAGCTCTGGAGACGCAGGAAGCTGGCCAGGACAAATGAGGTCCAGAGGCACCAGAAGCGGGGAAGACCCGGGAGGGGGACCCAGGTCTGATCTTGGGTCACCGGTCTGGGGGAGCTGGGCTGAACATGGAGGGCCAATCCCGAGCCCTGGGGTTCGTGGGGTGAGCTGGCCTCCAGCTCCTGAGGCCAACTAAGAGAGCCACCGCTAGAGGCGGGCTGGGTGGGGTGAGGTGCCTGGGGAGCAGGACAGGGAGGGAGGCTGGAGCTGGACAGGCTCTGTGGATGCTGCACGCATCTCGTGGGGGTCGTGAAGCAGGCTGAAGTGGTCAGGGAACCCCTTTCCCCAACCTCTCCGCCTTGAGGTGTGGAGGGGAAGAAAGCACTGACTGTGCAGGCCAGGTAGCTCTCCTCTGCACCAGCCCCGAGCCTCAGAGGGCATTCTGGAGCCCCTCCGTGGCTAGGTGTGCTCAAGGGAGGGGAGGTGGGCAGCCCCCCTCCTGAGGATGGATGTCCTCCCCCCTCCAGCCGGAGGCTGGTGCCCTGCAGGGACCAGGCTGTGCGGTGGACACCGCCTGGCAACAAGGCCCAGACAAACAGCAGCAGCACCACCAACGCCCGGTTTCCAGGACAACCCTTTGCAAACAAACAAGGCAGCGTCATCTTCCTCGGCAGGAAAAGGGCAGGTTCCGCCCGCCCGCCCGCCCGCCAGGACAGCTCACTGCTCTGGAGCTGGGCCCTGCCCAGTCCCAGGGCTCCCGCTCACCCTCTGGGGTCACCTCTCTGGGGTCACTGTTGAACAGGGAGACCACTGCCCAGCCAGGGCAGATGAGCTCGGGGACCAGCGGCTGAGCTCCCTACACTTGGCCTTGGGGGGGAGACGAGGCCCTCGTCATGCCTCCAGGACCAGCCTGGCTCTTAGCCCCCACAGACCTTCCCTTTCCTCGGGGTGGACAGAGGCCACTGGCCCTGAGCAGTGGCCACAGTCCAGGCAGGAACAGGGGCACTGCCAGACATCAGAGGGACCCCAGCCCTGACACGCAGCCTTGCCACGTGGGCTGGGAGTCACGCATCTGGCTGGGGGCCCCTCTGGGGTCCGAGGCTGGGCCTAAGCAGGTCCTGTGATGCCCCAGAGCAGATCCAAGTGCACGGGCGCCCTCTGCTGGCCCCAGGGCCGCAGGTGGAAAGTGAACGGAGCCCCGCCCCAAGCATCCTGGTCAGAAGGCAGGGCCTGGAGTACCAGGGGAAGCGGAGGCAACTGTTTTCATTCCAGTTCACAGAGGCCCTGGGCAGACAAGGACGGAAGTGCAACGCCATGGCCGGGGCTGGCCTCGCCTTGTGACTGAAACCTGCCCGTGCCCCGTGGCTTCAGTCTATGCTGGCTTCCCATGGCAGGCAGAGCTCCCTCTTCCCAGCTGCCCCTGCTCCCTGAGGTCGGGTCCGCAGCCTGCTCCCAAAGCTGGTCCCTCCCACACCTCCTGGCTCCAGGGCCCCGGCTCAGCTCCCTTGGCTTGACACTGTGTGTTCCTGACAAGGGAATCACTGAACCCCACCGGCCCCTTACCTCACCCCTGCCCAGGACTTCTGGCCCTCCAGATGCTTGCTGTCCACTCAGCACATGACTGCCCCCACTGTCCAGGCCTGGCTTCCCCACCCCCCCTCCAGAGGCAGCATCTGGAGACAAAAGGATGTTGTCACCAACTCAGCCATCTACCAGCACACAGACCAGGTCCTACAATCCTCAAACCCTTTATTGACAGCCAAGTCAGACACTGAATGTGAGCGGTGTGGAGGGTGTGGAGGGAGGGCAGTGCAGGGCAGGGTCTAGGCAGTGTCCTACTAAGAGTACCTCTACCCGGGGTGCCGTGAGAGTGGGGCCACCACTGGCAAGCAGGGCGTAATACTGGTGGGCTGGTACGGGCAGCAGGGAAGGAACAGGACAGCTGCTTTGGAGAGCCACCAAGGACGTGGGGACACACGAGGACAGAGACAGAAAGGCTAGGCACAGGGGGCCCCTTGGGGCACGGAGGCATGAACAAGGAGGTCACGGGACATAAGACGCTACGAGGGGTAGCACACCACCAAACGGCTGGGCCCCTGGAGACTGCCCACAAGAACTCCTCCTCCTCCAGGGACGCGGGCCCCGGCTCTCGGCAGCACTGGACAGTGGAAGCTTCCTCCCTAGAGCCAAGCAGGGGACTTTGGGGCAGGTCCAGCAGGAGATGGGTCCTGCAGGCCACGGCCTAAGGCTGGACTGCGCCTTCAGGGTCTCTGTCGTAGATGTAGCTGCCCACAGCCCCGGTGTTCACACCTGTGGAGAGAGATATCTGTCTGGGGTGGACACGGCACAAGCAGGTGTCTGGAGAAAGAGAGGACTTCCCCGCCCCCCAGCCACAGCCTCCGTCTACCCCCACTTACCCTTGGGTCCAAACAGAATCCCATAGCAGGGCTTGTGGCAGTAGGGCTGGCCGTCGTGCTGTGGACACAGGGGGAATGCTGGGCACACAGACCCCTGGCTGCCCTCCCGAGAGGCTTCCCCGATGCAGTCCCTCCCCGAGAACCCGGGCCCATTTACCCTGGCAGGGTGGGTCAGGTGAAGGGGTACCCTCTGCAGCATGGTGAGAGGGTGCACTCTGGCCATCGGGGGCCAGTCCTCAGCCTGGGCTGGCCTGTGGGACGGCTCCCTTCCTTCCCTCTGCAGCCTGGACCCCATCGGCCCTGAATCTTTATCTACTTCTCATACCTGTAGTTCCCTCCAGGGCAGTCTAACCCCACCAGCTCACTCATGAGCCTCACCTCTGCACGCCCTCCTGGGGTTAGAGGTTTGGAGCCTCACCTCTGCATGCCCTCCTGGAGTCAGGGTCTTTGAGCAGCGCTCACAGCGAAGGCAGGGCCGGTGCCAATCTTTGCCCAGAGATGTCACCTTTTCAGCTGAAGGGAGGAGCCAGTGATGCCCCCTCAGAAAAGGGGAGGAGGGCCCAGCAGAGGGATCTGGAGGACAGCCCACCCAGCAAAGGGGAGGAGCTGGCCATGCCCTGCCCAGCAGAGGGGAGGAGCCCGTGACGCCCCACCCAGCAGAGGAGAGGAGCCTGTGATGCCCCACCAAACAGAGGGGAGGAGCTAGGGACACCCCGCCCAGCAGAGGGGAGGAGCCCGTGACGCCCTGCCCAGCACAGAGAGGAGGAGGAGCCTGTGACACCCAGCTGAGCAAGGGGAGGAGCCCGTGATGCCCCGCCCAGCACAGAGAGGAGGAGGAGCCTGTGACACCCAGCTGAGCAAGGGGAGGAGCCCGTGATGCCCCGCCCAGCACAGAGAGGAGGAGCCTGTGACACCCCGCCCAGCAGAGGGGAGGAGCCCGGGATGCCCCGCCCAACAGAGGGGAGGAGTCTGTGACACCCCGCCCAACAGAGGGGAGGAGCCTGTGATGCCCCACCCAGCAGAGGGGAAGGGCCCGGGACACCCCGCCCAGCACAGAGAGGAGGAGGAGGAGCCTGTGACACCCAGCTGAGCAAGGGGAGGAGCCTGTGATGCCCCGCCCAGCAGAGGGGAGGAGCCTGTGACACCCCGCCGAGTAGAGGGGAGGAGCCTGTGACACCCCGCCCAGCAGAGGAGAGGAGCCTGTGACACCCCGCCCAGCACAGAGAGGCGGAGGAGCCCGGGACGCCCTGCCCAGCACAGAGAGGAGGAGGAGCCTGTGACACTCCGCCCAGCAGAGGGGAGGAGCCCGGGATGCCCCGCCCAGCAGAGGGGAGGAGCCCGTGACACCCCGCCCAGCACAGAGAGGAGGAGTCGCCCGTGACACCCCACCCAGCAGAGGGGAGGAGCCTGTGACACCCCGCCCAGCACAGAGAGGCGGAGGAGCCTGTGACACCCCGCCCAGCAGAGGGGAGGAGCCCGGGACGCCCCGCCCAGCAGAGGGGAGGAGCCCGGGACGCCCCGCCCAGCACGGATTCCCACGGCCAGGCCGTCACTCACCGAAGTAGACCCTCTTGTTGCATCTGGGGCACATGGTGGGCTCTCCAGTGAAGGTGGTAACACTAGAGGCTGGGGGGGGCGGCTAGGTCAGAAGGGACCTTGGCCGCCTACCCCCAGTCCCATTCAAAGCTGCACCTACCTCGGCTGGGTCCTTTGGGGGGACCGCTGGCCTTGCGCTCCTCAGGTCGGGCCACTGGGGCCTCGATGGGGCCGGTGGCCTGCGGGCCCTCAGCCAAGGGTTTCTCATAGATGTAGGAGCCAGCACCCCCGATGTTCACGCCTGCGAGTGGAGAAGCCATTAAGCTGGTGGCCGGCCGCCTCCCCCCCCACCCCCAACCCCCCTCCCCGGCCCCCCAGGAGCTCGCAGGAAGCTCTGCCAAAGACCACCCTGCCCATCCCTCCAAGGCTTGCGGGGACAAAAGTGTCCCCAAAAGCAAGCTCACCTTTGGGTCCAAACAGTGTGGCATAGCAGGGCTTGTGGCAGAAGGGCTTCCCGTCATGCTAGGCAGAGGAACAGCGGTGAGGGAGGGGCCACCGGCCCTCCAGTCACCCCCCCCCCTCCCCGCTGCTGCTCACCTCCGCATGCCCACCCGGAGTCAGCGTCTTGTTGCAGCGTTCGCACTTCAGGCAGAACTTATGCCAGTCCTTGCCTAGAGAGCTCACCTTCTCCGCTGCGGGCAGAGGGAGGCAGGGATTCTCACCTGGCCCTGATGTGCCCCCACCCTCCCAGGGCCTTCCACAGAGCAGGGGCTGTCCACTGAGCCTGCGTCTTCCCTAGGAATAGCCTCAGGCCAGGGGCCCAGCTTTCCCTGCGGGCCTCCCTCATCTGCACACAGCCCAGGCTCAGGTACCCGTTAACCCCTCCAAGTCTGCTGAGAGGGCACCTGC
This sequence comes from Megascapheus bottae, assembly GCA_024803745.1. Classification (NCBI taxonomy): domain Eukaryota; kingdom Metazoa; phylum Chordata; class Mammalia; order Rodentia; family Geomyidae; genus Megascapheus; species Megascapheus bottae. Next base: position 922,425 of record JANJXV010000359.1, read on the forward strand.
TTCTCTCCCAAGTCTTGCACACACTCGCCTCTGCCCCACCTACCTCCTCTCACACACACCCCTGACCCACTTCTCCCCCACGATGCAGTGGGGCTAGCCAGCACCCACTGAGGGGCCTATGGCTCCTCCATGAGAAACCAGGCCTCTCCCCGTGGGACCCCTGGACCCAGGCCTCTCCCCGTGAGATCCCTGGACCCAGGGTCTTATTGACTTTCTCATCCCAGCCCGAGATCTTCCTAGCTGCCACTTGGGGGTCAGATGTTCAAGACCAGTTGCTGGGGTGCCCTGCTGTTCCCATCCCCAGTGCTGGGCAGGAGAGTGTCCTCTCAATGGACGGAAGCCCGGGTCTCCCAGGAGAGGAGGGCAGGAAAAGGGTGGAGGGTGGGGCAGGAAGAAGGGCTGGAATGCCAAGGGGGAAGGGCCAGTCTGGAGTCTGGCTGCTCACTAAGATACAGCCGCCCTGTTCTTCAGATGACAAATATGGTAGCATCTGCTGACAACCAGTGGACCCTCCCTCTGGCACCAGACCTCCCCTACCCAGCCCTAGCAATTGGCAGGAAGCAGGGCAGCTGACCCTGAGAGGCCAGGGGCACTGCTCCAGGTCAGTGGCCGAGGCACGGAGTAGGGTGCTGGCTCTTCATAGCCCTGGCAGAATCAGCCTGGCCTGGCCAGACCTGAAAGGTCCCTGGGGAGCTCTACCTACTGCCACGCTGGGCTCTACCACTTAGCTCCCTCTGAGGTGCCCAGGATCCTGCTGTCCAAGACAAGGCAGGCAACAGCTGGCTGGCCTGGAGGCAAGCTTGGCAGCATGGCAGCCTGGCACCCTTCTAGCACTGTGATAAGGAGTTTGTCGGGTGGGCACCGGGGACTGGCAGCTGCATCTCAGGGCTGCCAAAACCATACTGCGCTGGCCAGCTCTGGGATGTGGCCATGTGGGGGCAGAGGGCTGGCCTCCAGACCGGCAGACTGGGTCGATGGCCGCATTACAGCCCCTGTTGGGAACACAGAATCGATTGGGTCTCACAGCTGGGAGGGAAACAAGCTCCCCTACCAGGTCTGCCTGCTGGGGAGCCGGGAATCATGCCGTCCCAGGTACCTCCGACTGTCCTGCCTGGATCTACCCAGGGGTAGGCCACTAGGGTTCAGTCTGCCTGGTGCAGGAGCAGGCCGGTCCCCCCACACCCCGGCCCCTGCACACCAAACCTCCCTTCCCAAACACACACGCAGGTGTGGGCCCCACAGAACCAAGACAGTGGAACTGAGAACTGAGCCACCTTTGTTTTGCTGGGCCGGAGCTGGTGCCCTCGCAGGCAACCACTTCTCCGAGTGGTGCACTGGCCCAGGCCCCCAGGACAACCCTGAGCTGGCCTGGCCTGGCAAGTCATGGGCAGACTGACGGCGGGAGAGTCGGCACGTCGCCTGGACTTGCCAGACGAGCGCGATTTGGGACGGGGACCAAGGCTGGGCAGGCTTCTGAGGAGGCGGCAGCAGGAAGTCCCTGGCTGCAGGCCACCCAGAAGCCGAATCCGGTCCCTCCCCACTGGGGAGAGCAAACAAGAGTGGCCTCCCCTGTCCTGAGAAGGGGGTTAGCGCAGCGGCGCCCCGTCCGCACTGACGCGGGACGCGCAGAGCGGCCGGCCTGCCTGCCCCGCTCCTCCGCCAAGGCTCGGGCTGGAGGGACGGGGGCGGCCAGGTGATTCGCGGCCGCGCCAGGAGGCCGAGGTGGGGGACCCAGGGCTCCTCCTGCCCTTCAAGAGTCGGGGGCTGGGGCGCCGGGCGCACAGCAAAGCTGGGGACCCGCGCGGTGCCCCGCCCCGCCCCGCTGGGAGTGAGGCCGGGAGCGGATGGGACGCGCGGGAGCCCAGGTCGCCCCACTCGCACGGAGTCCCGACGGAGCCCAGACCCGCCGGGGCGGCCGGGCGGAGGGGCGGCGGGCGGAGGCGGCGCGCACGGCCACGCCCGACCCCGCCCGGGAGGAGCCCGGCGGCGCAGCGCCCACCGGACCCGCCCGCCGCCCCGGCCCGGCCGCACCCGCGGGCGGCGTGGCCGGGGGCTTCGGGCCGTGCATCCCGGGCGCCGGGCGCAGCTCCGCGGCCGAGGCGGGCGCGGGGCGCGGGGCGCGGGGCGCGGGCACTCACCGAAGTACACCGTCTTGTCGCACTTGGGACACTTGGAGGCCATGGCCGGTGCGCGCGGTCGGTCGGCGCCCGCTGGGTCCGCGCCCTCCGCCCGCGCTCTCAGCCTCGCCGGCCGGCGCGGCCCCGCCCGGCCTCCGCCCGCCCCCCGCCTCCCATTGGCCCCGCGGCAGGGGTGGGGCCTCGAGAGCCGGCGCGGGCGCCGCCGCCCGGGGACGCCGAGGGGCGCCGGGGGCCGGGCGCACCTGCCGGAGCGGCGGACGCCACCCCGCGCCCCCGGGCGCGAGCCGGGCGGCGGCCCCCGGGCGGGCCGAGGGTTTCCGGGGCAGCGCGGCGGGGGACGCGGGGGCAGCGCAGCGGGGAGGGGAGCGCGGGCGCGGGCCCCCCCCCCCGTTCCCCCCTTGGTCCCCCTGCGGGGCCGCCCCGGAAACCCCCGTCCCCCCCTCCCCGTCCCCCCTGCCCGTCCCCGTCCCCTCCGCGGCGCCGCCCCCCGTCCCCCCTCCCCGTCCCCGCCCGCTCCGCGGCGCCGCCTCCCTTTGTTGCCCGGTTTCCACGGAAACGGCGCAGCGCGGGCGGCCGGGGCGCGGGTCCTGGCGGAGGGGCCTCCCCCGCGGTGTCCGCCCCTCCAAGCCCAGCTCGGGACACCGCCGGGCGGGCGGGGACGGCGGCGCCCTTCCGGGGTCCTCGGCGCGGCCTTGCGCCCGCCTCGCTGCCCTCGAGCCTCCCCGAGCCCCGGGGAGCCGGGCGCGGCGTCCCGGCCTGAGCTGGCTTTCCGGAGGGGCCGCTGCCGTTTCCACGGCGACCACAGCCCACACCGCGCGCCCCCAGCCGGACCGGCCAGCCCGACCGGCTCCCCGGCGCCCGGGAGGCTTGCCAGGCCAGGTGGACTGGCGGGGCGCCCACCGCCCCGCGCACGGCTTTGGGAGGCCCGGCCGGCCATGGGAAGTGGCAGGGCAGCCCGGCTGGCTGGGCACAGGTGTCTCCTGGAAGGAGGCATCCTCAAGGGTGCGCGCCCGTCCGGGGACCTGGGGTGGGGACGCCCGGGGGTGGCAGCAGCGGAATGGCATTGGTGCTGGCCTGGTTCCCAGCGCGGGACGGGAAGGCCCGGAGGGTCAGCGGCTGCTCCCGCCCTGCCCACCTCCGCTGCAGGCCCTGTGCCCGGGAAAGGCCCCTGGTACTGCAGGAACATTTGGGCTTGGCCAGGAGCACGAAGGAAGGAAGCCAGAGAACCTTGAGCTCCATCTCTGAAGCTGGAGCAGACAGGGAAGGATTGGCAAGCATGGAAACGCACATGTCCCGGGCTGGGTGGAGGCTGGCAGGCCTCCCTGCGACGTCAGGCAGGACTTGGTCTGCTGTGGGCAAGCCTGGGCACAGGGGCTTTGGGCTGCAGCCTTTCCCCGCAGGGTGTGGTACCTCACCCCCCAATGACTCCTTCCCCTCCCCAGGCTCCAGATTACTTTCATGGTCAGGAGGGCTTTTGGGATGGCAGAGCACAAGCCCTCGTCCCCTGTCCTCACACCAGCCAGAGCCCACTCCTTTTTGTTTTTTGGGGGGGCCAGTCCTGGGTCTTGAGCCTGGGTGCTGTCCCTGGCCTTTTATTTTCTTTTTGTTGGTCATGGGGCTTGATCTCTAGGCTGGGGCGCTGTCCTTCAGCTCTTCAGCTCAAGGCTACTGCCCTGCCCCTGAACCACAGCCCCACTTCTGGTTTTCTAGTGGTTAACTGGAGATCAGAGTCTCACAGTCTTTTGTGGTCTTCTGGGCCCAGGCTGGCTTTGAACCTTGATCCTCAGATCTCAGCCTCCTGAGTAGCTAGGATGACTGGCCCAACTTCCCATTAACCCCAAGACCCCCAGGCAACTGGAGGTGGACATGCAGCCCAAATTCTGCCTGGCCTAGGCAGTCCCAGTGTGCCCCTGCAGTGAGGCTGGGTGGGCAGGGCCCTCAGGCGCTTGGCCTGCTTCCTGAGTCCTTTTGCTCTTGAGACAGTTTTAAGCCAGGCCGCCCCCTTGCCTGCCCTTAAGAAAGGACAGCTGGTGGTGGCTATGGGGGCCCTGGGCCCAAGTAGCAGGCGTACGTCTGAAAGTAGGGTCTTCATCCAGTGGGCTGGTCTGCAGCCCCTCCCCCCCCCGCGGGCCCCCGTCATTCCTCCAGAAGTCCAGGGTGGGGAAAGAAGGCCCTGAGGGAGTACGCAGCCCTGGGACACGGGAGGGGGTAGGAGGGTGGCAGGGGAAGAGACCCAGCGCCCTTGGGGAAGGGCATCTGCAGCCACACTCCTGACACCCCGGCCTGTCTTCCCCCTGGGCCTCAAATCAGCCCTCAGAAAAGCCAGAACACCCCCTTATCTGTCCCTGGGATGGGAGCAGAAGTGGTTTCTATTTTAATTTTCAGGCTGAGATTTCCACACGTCACAGGCGCCTGGGTGGGGGCGCAGACGGCAGGGTCTGAGGGGCACGGCCAGGGCTGCCAGGGAGGGGTTGGCCGGCCCTGCGCCTGGCCAGCTGGGCCGACACAGCCTGAGGAGTGGTCCTCAGAGGACAGACGGGCTCCTCCCTTGGTGGCCCGTCAGTCCCGCACCTGTCCCTCTGTCTGCAAGGGTGGTGAAGGGGACAGGCTGAGATAGGATTTCTGAGCAGGGACTGAATACTGAATCTGAGGGAATTCTTACTGTGGAAAAGCGCAGTGCTGGGGGCGGGCGGCGCGGCTCTGGGCAGAACCAGCCTGAGGTAGCTGCAGCGGGCCCTGCAGACAGAGGGGCTGGCCCGGGAGGCCTCTGGTGGCAGGGAGGGGGGTCACCGACGTCCAAGGCCTGTGCCGTTCCACAGGGCAGAGCGCAGGCACGACACCACGGCTCTGAAAGCGCAGGGCCCCGGGTGCCTGGGTGCAGAGGCCTAAGTGGCGGTGGGACTACACGTGCCGCGTTCCTGCGGACTGCTTCTCTGGGCCCGGCTGCCCGGGGCCCAGGGCCGGCCGGGTAGCCACTGCTCCTACCCCAAACCTAGCTCCTCAGGGCAGGCAGTGCGGGGAGCCCGAGTCCCCAGGCCAGGGGAGGGACCAGAATAAAGCACACGGACATTCTGGATGGGTTTTTTTTCTTTTTATGAGATTTTTTTTCTCTTTTGTTTAATATGAAAATTACTTGAAAAGACAAGGGGCCAACCCCGCCAGGCAGCTAGGCTGCCCTCGGCTGCACTGACCCTAACATTCCAGGTGTGAGTTACAGAGCTCAATCAAGTTCATCTACAAAAAAAGTAGTAAAAATAAAATTTAAAATGGCACCTTCAACAGAACACAACCAAAGCTCAGGGCCACCGGGAGAGCCCCTCCCAGGGCGGGCGGCTCCTCCTCTCTGCTCCAGCCAAAAGTAAACACAAAGCTAAAACGACGACTCCTCCTCCTCCTCCTCCTTCTCCTCCACACTGTCGTCCGCTGTCGTCCGCCCGCCAAGGAGGAGGAGGAGGAGGAGGAGCGCATGTCTCTGCAGGGGGCGGTGGGGCACTACAGACGCGGAGGGAGGGCGGAGGGCGGGCAGCAGGCGGCCACCACGGTCTAGTCCTCGATGATAATGGGCTCATCGTTGACCGGCGCAGGGGCAGGCGGCCTCGAGGGCAGGGCCTGGCTCTGGCGCAGGGCGATGGGCTTGTAGGGCCGGCGGGCAGCGCGCTTGGCCTCTGAGGACGAGAGCAGCTTTCGGATCTTCCTGTGCACGGGAAAGGCGGTGGCGGGTGAGCCCAGGGCCCGGGGGCAGCAGCCCCGCCCCGCCCTCTCCGGGGACCCACCTGGTCTCCTCGGTGGCCATGTAGAACACGTCGTCCGGGGCGTCGATCCAGTTCATCCGGCGCCTCTTCACGGGAGGCAGGGAGCCCCCCCGGATGAGGCGCACCTTGGTGGGGTACGACTTCCCGTTCAGGAGGAGGTTCCGGCTGGGTCCCTGTGGAGGAGAGGGTGTGTGGGGGACGCCTCCGTGTCTCCCCAGGCCCTGCTCGCCGCCCACCAGCACAGCTTTCATGGCCGCCAGGCCCGCCGGGAGGCTCCCAGGGCAGCCGTGCCCACAGCAGTGTGCGCCACACCAGTGGTCCTCTTACCATGTGCCTGGTCTGTCCGTGGTTTGCCAGACCTGATGAGGAAAGAGTGCAGAGTGAGGCAGGAGAAGCAGAGCTGCTTCAGGCGGCCCACCCCGGGCCCCTGCTCAGCAAGGCCCAGCCGGGAGCAGGAGACATCAGGACAGGGAGCCCCCTTCTTGACCCGGGACTTTGTGACCCCACAGCTCGTCTGGCTCTGAGGGCTACCTGCGTCCTGGTCTTGATCTGACAGCTAGCTCAATTCCCTCCCCGACAGACAGGCCACCCACCCACCCACCGACACTGGGCCAAGACCAGTGACCAGAAGGCAGGGCCCATATGACTCAATACTGCAGCAGGCCAAGCTCCCTGGGGCACAGGCAAGTCCCCCGCCCCAGCCCTGGTCTACAGCACAGCTGAGCCAGACACCCTGGCATAGGCTGGGCTTCCTTGCCAGAGCCCCAGCCACCTTCTGCTGCAGGCCTGCCGTGAGCGTCAGCCTCGGGTGAGAGTGGGTCCCTGGCCTGGGCGGCCCTGACCCTGGGCCTTCCCTCTCCACTCCTGCCCAGCCTGGACCCCCATCTGCACCTGCCGCCTCCCTCCCAAGGAGGAGGAGCCTGGCCAGCCCTCCCCGTGCAGCCTGATTCCCACCCTGGGGCATTCCCTGAGCCACGGGGCCTGGCAGGCCCAGATCCAGGCTTCCCCGCCAGCCCGCCAGCCCCTGGAGGGCATACAAACACCAAGGCAAGTACAACCTACTCTTTCATTGCAGGATCCAAGCCCCACGCCCGGGACAGCCACCAACCCAGCACTACTTACCCAAGTAAGTGCCTGCCAGAAAGATGGGGTGGCAGAGGAGAGAAGACACAGGCTAGTTAGAGTAAGTGGCATGCAGCACGGCAGCCCGCGGGCAGGGCAGAGCAACAGGCCACACGGTGCACAGGAGTAGACCAGCGAGTTAAGGATGCCCTGCCACGGCCAGCCCCCCACGCCTCGGCCTCCTACGTGCCCAGGCTGTGGGCTCTGCCACTTTTGGAAAATCCAGTGGGAATCAATGTACTTTATTTCCTATTTGTTTTTTGCGGGTCCTGGGGCCTGAAATCAGGGCCTGAGCACTGTCTCTAAGCCTCTTTGTGCTCAAGGCTAGGTAGCACTCTACCACTTGAGCCACAGTGCCACTTGTGGCTTTTTCTGAATACTTTATTGGAGATAAGGAGTCTCAAAGACTTTCCTGCCTGTGCAGCTTTGAACAGCAATACTCAGGTCTCAGCCAGCACCTGGCCTCAACACATGAGCAAAGAGGCAAGGAACAGGGGTTTTACCTGTTTCTCTAGTGCTTCAGGAGACCATTCCTGGACACCTTTGCCCTGAGGCGCGCCAACAGCAGGGGGCGGGGCAGGCAAGAGGCCTCAGATCCAGACCCCCGGGGCACAAGAGGCCTTATACCCAGACCCCCGGGGCACAAGAGGCCTCACACCCAGACCCCCGGGGCACAAGAGGCCTCAGATCCAGACCCCCGGGCACAAGAGGCCTCACACCCAGACCCCCGGGGCACAAGAGGCCTCACACCCAGACCCCCGGGGCACAAGAGGCCTCACACCCAGACCCCCGGGGCACAAGAGGCCTCACACCCAGACCCCCGGGGCACAAGAGGCCTCACACCCAGACCCCCGGGGCACAAGAGGCCTCACACCCAGACCCCCGGGGCACAAGAGGCCTCACACCCAGACCCCCGGGCACAAGAGGCCTCACACCCAGACCCCCGGGGCACAAGAGGCCTCACACCCAGACCCCCGGGGCACAAGAGGCCTCAGATCCAGACCCCCGGGGCACAAGAGGCCTCACACCCAGACCCCCGGGCACAAGAGGCCTCACACCCAGACCCCCGGGGCACAAGAGCCCTCAGATCCAGACCCCCGGGGCACAAGAGGCCTCAGATCCAGACCCCCGGGGCACAAGAGGCCTCATACCCAGACCCCCGGGGCACAAGAGGCCTCAGATCCAGACCCCCGGGGCACAAGAGGCCTCACACCCAGACCCCCGGGGCACAAGAGGCCTCAGATCCAGACCCCCGGGGCACAAGAGGCCTCAGATCCAGACTCCTAGCACAGGAGGCCTCACACTCAGACCCCCGGGCACAAGAGGCCTCAGATACAGACCCCCGGGCACAAGAGGCCTCAGATCCAGACTCCTAGCACAGGAGGCCTCACACCCAGACCCCCGGGCACAAGAGGCCTCACACCCAGACCCCCGGGGCACAAGAGGTGGCAGAGGTATTCCCAAAGTGGGTCATCTAGGGAACAGCAGGAGAGTCACTGCCCTGCCCTGCCACTGGGAGCCCAGGCCTGATCACCACACTGGCCGGGCGTGCTCAGGTTCCTGTCCTGTCCAGGTCACACATGCCCCAGCTGGTGATGTCTGAAGGGCCTCCACAGGCTGAGGCAGCCAGCCCTCCCCCCTGTGCCCACCCCCGCATCTCTGTGGATGCCCCTGCCCCTCTCCTGCTGCCCTGCAGGCAGGGTTCAGGGAGCATTGCAGGCAGCAGGCGCAGCCCCACAAGCAAGGCTGGGGGCATGCAGGAAGTCACAGCGCGGAGGCAGCGGGGGCGCCAGGCCACGTGTGCAAGGACAGTCCACCAAAAGGCACAGGCCAAGGAGGGCCGGGGCCAGGGCACCCGGGGGCCGCCCCGAGGGACAGGGGAGGGTGTCGGGGTGGGGCCTGTGTGGACTGCCCTGGACGTGCCCTGAGCCGCCCACGGCAGGAGCAGACGGACACACAGCATCACGACAGGGCTTGGCACAGCACCCCGCGGCCACCCCAGGCCTTACCCCTACTAGGCATCAAGAGGCGCTTCTTCATGTTGCCTGGTAGCGCCCAGAGACGGGGGAGAGAGGGAGAGAGAGCAGTGTCAGCAGGGCTGTAGGTGCAGCCCCGGGACCGGCAGCCGCTCCACGCTGGCTCCCAGACTCACCATCCACCCCGTTGTGCTGCTCGTAGCTCCTCTTGCCCAGGATGGTGGGGGAGCCGTTGTTGATGACGGGGGCTGATTTGGCGGGCGTCAGGCTGCTGAGCACACTGGATGTAGTTGTCTTCACCGGGTCGGGCTTGGGGGGCCGTGGGTGGGTCTCTGTGGGGGCAGAGGTGCCCCTACTCAGCAGGCAGCCTCCCAGGCCCAGGGCCCCCGCGGCGGGGCAGGGCACCTGCCAGGCCTAGCAGGGACAGCCAGGTGCCAGCAGCTTACAGGATCCAGACTGAGGCCTCCACAGACGGCCTCCATGTCCAGGCCACCAGGGCCGATGGCAGAAGGCTGGCTGCTGGCCAGACCCTGGATGGACTTCCCGACTGAGGGTACACTGCAGAGGGCTGGTCCTGGCACCAGCTGCCTCCTCCTGCAGGAAAGGGTGAGGCTCGCCCTGGGGCCCCAGGACCTGGGCAGACGGGGAGCAGTGCCAAAACCACTTGTGCCTGCGTGAGCACACTTAGCTCACGGTTCCGGAATGTCCTGTCCAGAAGCACGGCAACTAACTAACCTCCATGCCGTGCCGGGAGAGCTGACTCATGAGCCCACTTGAGCGTCTCACCCTTCTGCCTGGGCTCCTCCCAGGAGCCTGCCTGGGGCCCCTCGCCTGGGGGCTCGGAGCCTGGTGTGAGGCCCTGCGGCCAAATATTCCCCACAGTCGTCCAGCCCCCCCTCCACCGCCCGCATGGCACTGCCCAGCTTACCGAGGTACCGGAGCACGGCCTGCAGGGGCTTCCGCACCGCGTGCCTCAGCACCAGTGGGCTCTGGGAGGCTTCAGGCAGCCGGGCTGTGCCTGGAGGAGGACAGGCAGGCGAAGGCTGAGGCCTTGCCCACCACCACCCTGGGCGCCCTCTGCCCTCTTGGCCTCCCTCTCCCCCTCCCCCCGGGACTGAGGAGGACACAGGTGGGGGCAGGAAGGGGGCAGCTCACACTCGGCTTTGATGGCGGCACTGTTGATGGGCATGTAGGGGTGGCGTGCAGCGTGCCACGGGCGCAGAATCTCCCGGCACAGGCGCCGGGCAATTCTCGTCAGCTTGGTGGTGTGCAGGTAGAAGGCCTGCCTCGTCTTCATGGCGAACTTGGGGCTCCCGCTGCTCCGGGCGGGGATTCCATGGGGACTCTGCGGAAGGGGGCACGTGGCCCCGACACAGCCCATGACTGGGGGCCAGCAAGCCAGAGCTGGCAGCCAACCAGTGGTGGCCGTGCCCGCTTACCAAGTTGGTGCGGTTGGGTCCTGGCCTCTCTCCATCTAACCGGGTTGGCATTTTCAAGCCACCGTATTTCTTCCAGTAGGTCCAACAAGAGGCGCAGAGGCGACACTGCATGTTAGGGGGACCCCAAGAATACCACTGGTAAGACTGTGTAGCTACGGACAACAAAGTTGGAAATAGACGGATTCTTAAGCAGAACCAACGATGCAGAGAGCATTCATTCCAGTGTCCCTGCCCACCACGCCCCCCGCCGCCCGCCCAGGGCATCCCGCGCCCCCCCCTTCCCAGCCGCCACCCCCGGCTGGCCAGGGGCTCCCCATGCGCCCGCTGCCCTGGGCTGGGCAGGGCACTTACTGTAACAGCTCTCGCAGGCCCGGCCAGCCCCAGGGCTCTGGCCTGGTGTCCCGGTGCCGTTCACGACGCTGGCCTTGACGCTGTTGACGCTGATCTGGTTTGGATTTGGCTTGTTACTGGGAGGGTGAGAGGGAGCAGACACCGCAGCCTGAGGCGCCATGCCACGCCAGGCCCCTGGCGGACCACAGCCCCGGGACCGCAGCGGCAGCGGCGTCACGGGCATCAGTCCTCAGCACTCCATGAGAGGCCCGTCGGGCCCACTCCTCCTGCCGCCCTGCTGGCCCTCCACTGGCCCCAGGACCCAGAGTGGACTTACTAGTTGGGAATATAAACTTGTTTCAACTTGCTCTCTGCTTCTGCGGCCTTCAAGCGTTTCTTAAATAAAACAGAGGGTCAAAGGTCATGGGCTGGCTGGGCCACCGCTGGGGGCCAGGGGGCGGGTGGGGTAAGGCCGCCTACCTGCTGGACGTATCTGTCTGTGGTCTTCCACATGTAGTAGTACTCGATGATGCTCGTGAGTGACTTCCACGGCAGCTGGAATGAGAGGAGGCAGCTGTGCAGGCAGCTTCGGAGCAGGCGGGGTGGGGGTCACACAGCAGCCCAAGGCCCAGGGGAGCACGAGGCTTGACTGCCCCAACCCAGTCCAAACCCAGATGTCCCCGTGAGTGTGTCCCGGGCCTGAGGGCCCCAGAGGCCGAGCCCAGCCTCCAGGACCAGGATAAACAAAACCCCATTATAGACTCGGGCAGCTTCTCCAGGATCCCCTCCTGCACGCTCTCCATTCCCCCTACAATTGTTTGGGGCTCAGACGAATGCGGGTCTCTGCAGGGCACAGCAGTCTCACACTGTCTCACAGGTCTGCTGCACTCTCAGCCTCCTTTGCCAAGAGCCTTCTAAGACAGAAGCGCTGGGGCTGGCCCTGCCCGGGAGCTTTGGCGGAGCCAGGGCTCCACTTCTGGCTTCTTGTAGTTAATTGATGATGAGCCTCTGACTTTCCTGTCTGGGCTGGCTTTGAACCATAATCCTCAGACCTCAGCTTCCTTGTAGCCAGGGTTACTGGGGTGAGCCATTGGCACCCAGCTGCCACACTTCTTATTGTTGGACAGCCGTCACCGGGGTGGGGCGGGGCCATGCTTTAGCAGGCTGGCCAGGTACGTTCTGAGGGAGCCCCAGGGGAGAGGTCTGGAAGGACGCCCCGGGCAGCCCCTGCCCACTCCCAGCCACATGACGGGCCATGGCGGCTGCACACCCCACAGCGGCCATGCCAGGCTACCCAGGACGGGCCCAGGGGGCTCCCCAGCCTCCAGCACCCCACACTAGCACTTACGAAGTCTTGCTGGATGTCTGTGAAGTCTTTCCCGTATTTCTCCAAGGCCTCCTCGAAAAGGCCGGCCTCCGAGGCCGACCACTCCTCCATCTCGTCCCTGCAGAGCACGGGGCCGCCCTGCGGCACCAGGGCGGAGATGGCCTTGGAGATGTCGTAGACGCTCTTGTGCAGTGTGTCCATGGCGTGGAACTGCAGAAGGGCAAGGGCCACGGGGGAGGTGTGGGGGGCCTGGCTGCCAGCCCCGTGGATCCCTCCCACCCCCTCGGCACGCACTGCCGGGCTGGGCAGCCCACTCACCAGGGTGATGTCTCGGGAGGCGGCTGCAGCACTCATATGCAGGCTGGGCTGTCTCACAGAGCTGCTGCAGTCCAGGGCCCGGGCAAAGGTGCCCACAGACCTGGAGAAGAGACCACGCCAGGCAGTCGGCATCTTGGGCATGGACACGGCGGTCCAGGGGCAGAGAAGATACAGGATGCATCTCAGGGCTGCACACGGGAGAGGGGAGGGAGCCTTCCGGGTCCCTGTCAGGGCTCACCTGGCTGCAGCGGCTCTGGGCGTGGGGGTCCTTAAGTCTAGGGGCGCCAGCTGTACCTCCTCCTCCCTCCTGGGGGCCAGGTCCTAGTCCCCACAGCCCACCCCACCTTGGTGTGGATGGCCCGGAGGCACAGGGTGAGGAAGCAGGCCCAGCCCCCTACCATACCAGCCAGTGATGGGTGTGTGTGTGTGGGTGGCCCCCGCTCGGTGCTCTCTGGGAGCCACCAGAGGTCTCAGCTAGAGAAAGCCTGGCCAGAGTGGAGACAGTGCAGGAGACAGAGCACCAGCAGGTGTCAAGCCGAGCTGGCCTGCAGTCTCACCCCAGGGCCATACAACACTGGCTACAGCACTCACCGTGCCACCACCAGAAACTGGTCGATCTGCTTGTCCACGAGTGGGTTCTGTGCCTCCCAGACCTTGGTCTCCAGTTTGGACTGGTCACGCCCATCCTCCTCTCCTACAGGGAAGAAAGCTTCGGTGAGAGGAGGCCATGCCAGTCAAGGCCCTGTCTGCCCCCAGGCCTCGCTCCACGCCACCCATTTCCACCCCTGGAGACAGAGCACACCAGGGCTGCTCATGGCAGCCAGGGTGGCCAGGGCCCCCTGCCTGGGGTGAGCTCCGAGCCAGCATCCCTCTGGCAGAAACAGCCTCCTGAGGGTGGCTGGCCACACAGGGCGCATGGGGATAGGGCTAAACGCACACTCAGCTCCCAGGACCCTTGGTGTCTGAAGTACCCTCTGCCACCTTTTTCATCCAGGGCCACTTAGTCCTTCCTGTTCCAAGAGTTTGGGCCCTCAGGAGGCCAGGCCTACATCTGGGAGGCCTGGGGAAATCCCACAATCCCCTGCCCAAGTGTCACATCTGTAATTTAGTGAGTATCAGGCGTCATGTTACACAAGCGTTGAATCAGCTCCCCTTTGAACTTTGGCAGTGATGCCCCCCGAGACAGAGGACAGCCTGATCTTGGGGTCTTAGGTCATGGCACAGGGAAAGCTCTCTGGACATCTCTTAGAAAATGCACCTGACCTACGAAGAGGAGATAGCTTCTCAGCCTCTCCAGGCAGCGTCTGGAGACACAGAGGCCTCATGACCAGTCTCTAAGAACCAGGTCCCAGAGGCGCTCTGTGAGGTTAGAGGGCTCCAACCTCCAGCTCATGCTTGGAGGTCCCTGGTGGGGCTCTAGGGCACCAGGCTGGGCAAAAATCAGTGCAGTGGGTTTTCCCAGCGCTGTGAAGGGGAGTCCGCCCTGGTGTGCTCTCTGCTCTGAAGTCTGCCATGCAGAGACTCCTGATAACCTGGGGTCTCAGGCCTGCAAATGCCTGGAGAGCAAGCTGAGGAGCGGCACTGCTCTCAGGATGCCCTCCCAGCCACCTTTCCCCTGGAAACTTCCCGTGCATGGAAGGTGGGCGTGTGACTTCACGGCACTCCAAAGGCAGGTGAACAGACCCCACAGGGCGCAGCTAGAGCGCCCACAGGACCCTTCTGAGCCCATGGAGCTGCAGCCCCGGTGCCCATGGGTGACTTTTCACCAGTGTCCTGCTGACATCCACTCCTGGGGCTCTGCTGGCACCATTCTGTAGTGAGCAGGGGGGCTGCTCAGGGCTGGCTGCCACAGAGCTCTGCAGCTCCGACTCAGAGCTCATTTCAGAAGGCTGTCCACACAGGGAACAGCCTCGAGAGAAAGGACTACAGGGAGGGCTTGCTCAGGAAGCCAAAGCCCCCCCTGAGAAGGCGCCTGGAAGATGGAGGAGGGAGACATCAGACCCAACAACAGAGAGCACTGCTGGGCCCAAGAGGGCCCTGACAGGCCGGATCCTGTGCCTACACCAGAGCCGGGACCCGTGAGGAGGAGGGGCGGGCAGGCTGGGTACGTCATCGCCAGTCACCGGGAAGCTAACTAGCCACCCAGGACACCAATGGAACCCAATGGGCAGGGCGTGGAGGAGAGGGGCGTGGGAGGCGGGAGGAGTGGACAGTAGCCTGTGCTCAGAAGGGCGCAGAGAGTCAGCCCTGGGATGGCAGCAGGTGGGGAGGGCTGTTGGACTCAGACCCCACAGAGCCATCCAGCTTATGAGGTGACTGGGGAAGTCTCACCACTCCAAACCCACCTCCATATTGGTCTGAAGGTCTGATTTCAGATCTAAGACCCCCAGCCTCTCCAAGCACCTGAGCCCACGACATTCCAAGCACCTGAGCCCACGACATTCACTAACGACTGTGTGCCAGCCTGCAAGCCGTGTTGACAGACACGCTCAGAACACCGGGGCTCAGAAGCTGCAACCCACGCAAGGTCCCTCCCAGAACCCCAAGTTTCAGTGGGGTGACTGCATGGGACGTGTAAGCCCACTCTGGGACAGTACACAACAGTGCGTTGAGCTCAGGAGCCGCTGGAACTCAGCGGACGCAGGCCAGGGTCCTGAGGACAAATGCACCAACCCTACCTGCCAGGACCTGTGGGCATCAGGGAGCAGCAGATCAGGCTGCAGAGGCTTCTGCACCCAGCAGAGCCACCACAGAACCACACAGACAAAATGACGAAGACCCCAGTACCCTTCCTTTTCTATTTGAAACAAGAGGGCTTTAAAGGGGTAAGGAGGTGAGGTGCTGACGGCTCAGGCCCACGCTCCGAGCACCTCGGGAGGCTGAGGCTTGAGAACCACGGTTTACAGCCAGCCAAGGCAGTGTCTCCAAAGAGCCAGAAGGGGCACTGGGGCTCAAGTGGCAGATGCTAACCTTGATCATAAAAGCTCAGGAGCAGCGGCAGCCCCAGGGCGCTCAAGGCCAGGACTGATCAGACCCCAGTGGCCATACCTGTAACACTAGGTCTGAGGACGGCGGTGCAGAGTCAGGCCCGGCAGGAGAGTTCACAAGACTCTTATCTCCAATAAACTATTCAGAAAAAGCCAAAAATGGCACTGCTGCTCAAGTGGTAGAGTGTTAGCCTTGACCACAAAGAGGCTCAGAGACCCAGGCACTGAGTTCAAGTCCCAGTACTGACCTAAAATGAGCTGGGTGCCAGCTACTCAAGAGGCCAAGAGCTAAGGACTGCAGTTCAAAGCTGGCCCGGGCATGATGAGTCAAGGTGACTTATCTCCAATTAATCACCAAAAAGCTGACCGAAGAGAGTCAGATCTTAGTGAATCATGCCTGTAATCCTTGCTCCTAAGGAGGCTGAGATCTGAGGATCATGGTTTGAAGCCAGCCCAGAAAGACTGTGAGATTCTTCTCTCCAGTAAATTACCAAAAAAAAAAGCCCTAAGTGGAGCTATGTCAAGTGGTAGAGTGTTAGCCTTGAGCAAAACAAGTTCAGGGACAGAGCCTAGGCCCTAAGTTCAAGCCCCAGGACCAGCATTAAAAAAAAAAGGGAAGTGGCACTGTGGCTCAAGGGGTAAAGTGCTAGCCTTGAGCTAAAGAACTCAGGGACAGTGCCCAGAATTCAAGCCCTATGATAGACAAAAAAAAAAAAAAAAAAAAACCCAACAAAAAAAAAAAAAAAAAACAAAGAAAAGAGAAGACAGACAAGTGAAATGAGCACATATATAAACCAAGCAGGTGGAATGAGAGGACTGTAGCTCAGGTAAGCCTGGGGAAAAAGTAAATAAGACATTATTTCAACCAATAAACCAGGCACAGTAAAGCTACCCAGTGAAAGGAACGCCATCTGACACTGACTCCAGGCAAAACCTGCAAGAGCAGGCGGAGTGTATAGCTCAAGCAGGGAAGCACCTGCCTATCAAGTTCAAAATCCACACAGCAGTGATCACACCTAGAATCCCCCGCTGAAGCAGGAGGATAAGGGACTACAGGGTGTGACACAATGTCAAAGAGCAAACACAGCATGATGCCATCAGGCACAAATACACCAAGGAGAATGTACTGAGCAACAGCAGAGGCAAGAGCCGCTAATCCCACGAGGTCAAGGCCAGCCAGGGTTGCACAGTGAGACTGTCGAAAAACTCAGGGGCTAGGGAGGAGACTCACTCTGAGTAGTGGCTCTGTGTTCAACCTCCAACACCACACAGGCTCGGCACCACACACCCCCCCACACACCATCCACATACCACCCACCCACACCATCCACACACCACACACTCACACCCACACACCATCCACATACCACCCACCCACACTACACACGCCCACACCATCCACATACCACCCACCCACACTACACACGCCCACACCATCCACACACCACCCACCCACACTACACACGCCCACACCATCCACACACCACACACACACACTACACACGCCCACACCATCCACACACCACACACACACACTATACACGCCCACACCATCCACACACCACCCACCCACACTACACACGCCCACACCATCCACACACCACCCACCCACACTACACACGCCCACACCATCCACACACCACACACACACACTACACACGCCCACACCATCCACACACCACACACACACACTATACACGCCCACACCATCCACACACCACCCACCCACACTACACACGCCCACACCATCCACACACCACCCACCCACACTACACACGCCCACACCATCCACACACCACCCACCCACACTACACACGCCCACACCATCCACACACCACCCACCCACACTACACACGCCCACACCATCCACACACCACCCACCCACACTACACACGCCCACACCATCCACACACCACCCACCCACACTACACACGCCCACACCATCCACACACCACCCACCCACACTACACACGCCCACACCATCCACACACCACCCACCCACACTACACACGCCCACACCATCCACACACCACCCACCCACACTACACACGCCCACACCATCCACACACCACCCACCCACACTACACACGCCCACACCATCCACACACCACCCACCCACACTACACACGCCCACACCATCCACACACCACCCACCCACACTACACACGCCCACACCATCCACACACCACCCACCCACACTACACACGCCCACACCATCCACACACCACCCACCCACACTACACACGCCCACACCATCCACACACCACCCACCCACACTACACACGCCCACACCATCCACACACCACCCACCCACACTACACACGCCCACACCATCCACACACCACCCACCCACACTACACACGCCCACACCATCCACACACCACCCACCCACACTACACACGCCCACACCATCCACACACCACCCACCCACACTACACACGCCCACACCATCCACACACCACCCACCCACACTACACACGCCCACACCATCCACATACCACCCACACACACTACACACGCCCACACCATCCACACACCACCC
This sequence comes from Megascapheus bottae, assembly GCA_024803745.1. Taxonomy (NCBI): domain Eukaryota; kingdom Metazoa; phylum Chordata; class Mammalia; order Rodentia; family Geomyidae; genus Megascapheus; species Megascapheus bottae. The sequence goes on from JANJXV010000359.1 coordinate 940,356, forward strand.
ACCCACACTACACACGCCCACACCATCCACACACCACACACACACACTACACACGCCCACACCATCCACACACCACACACACACACTACACACGCCCACACCATCCACACACCACACACACACACTATACACGCCCACACCATCTACATACCACACACTCACACCCCCACACCATCCACATACCACACACACACACACACCCCATCCACACACCACACATACACCACACATATACCACACACACACACACACCACACACCCCACACACGCACACCCTGAGTTCCATGAGAACCACCAGAGGGAAGGGAAAGCACCACCCCAGGGTCTGGAGCCTGCTCAAGACCGGCCGAACCCCCTTGCCTTCACGAGCCGTGGGCCCCCCATTAGCACACAGCCAGCACCAGCGCCCGGCCTGCGTGTCACCAGGCCCCACGGCAGCGTGACCCACACCCACCTTCTTTGAGCAAGTCGGTGATGTCAGCCTGGTACCGGTTTCCCACTCGAATCTCCCCTTTGTCAGCCAGGAGGGTCTTCTGCTGTGGGTCGTAGACTAGAGAATAGAAGAAGAAATCCTGAAAAACACCACACAAGACAGAGCTGTCAGACAAGCTCTCCACACCTGTGGGCTGTTCCATGCCACGGGGACAGGAAGTAGGAATGAGCCTGCTATGCCCCCCACGCCAGGGCAGAAGCTTCCACAGCCCCGCAGCACTGAAATGCAGGGAGAACCAGGAGGGCCTGACCAGGAGGGTCACAGGTATCTCAGCATGCCAGAGGTACAGAATATTCCAGAATCAATGCAGAGTGGGCCACCACAGCAGTGGTTGCAGCTTTTCCTGGTCTATCTGCCTCAGACCTCAGCCCTGGTTTCCTCAGGGCTGGGCATGACGCAGGCTTTCCATGATTTCCAATCCTCCATGTCCTAATTGTTTTTTATTTTTTGTTTTTGGCCAGTCCTGGGCTTGAGCTCAGGGCCTGTGCACTGTCCTTGGGCTTTCTCAAGGGCAGAGCTCTGCCACTTGAGCCACAGCACCACTTCTGGCTTTTCCTATGTATGTGGTCCTGAGGAATCAAACCCGGGTCATCACGCATGCTAGGCAAGCACTCCACCACTAGGCCGCACGCCTGGTGCCATCCAGCACTAACTGTCTGAGCAGCCCGCCGCAGCCTGGCTCTTTCGCCAGTCCTCTTCTCACAGCAGCTGCATCCAGATGCTAGCTAACACCCAAAGTTGTCTAGGACTGCAACGTAAGCTGAGCCACAGGGCTCTGCCCGGCTCCCATGCCTCAAGAAACCAAGTGGTGTGCTCTGTCGTGTCCCTGCGGCCGCGGCTCCTGCTTCTCTGTGACGAGCGTGACTGATTCCTACTTCTCCTTGGGCCTCACCTTAAGGACTGAAGTCTAAGCAAGGCCTGATGGCCAAAGCTGCTGACCCTGGCGCTCCCTGTGGACTTGCCTGGATCGTGGTGGAAGAGTCCAGCAGGACTCTCAGCATGCAGACACCTGGGCCCCACTACCACAGCTAGTCACCAGAATACGGCTTCGGCCACTCCGAGCCCCTACACTGCCAGGCCAGTCGTCCCGTGAACCCTTTCCAGGGCTGTACCTCCACGAGGACCGGCAGGCAGGACCTTGCTTTCCAGGGGAAACATTTTCAGAGGCCTTGTAAAACCGGCCATCCTCTGGACTGCCAGCACAGCCCATGGCACGTGCCCCCGTGGCTGGTCAGACAGCGGGCCCTGGGGGTCCCCTGAAGCTCTCACTGGGCCGGCCAACAGGCCTGTGCCCACAGCCCATCTGGTTCTGGGCTCCGTGTAGCAGGAATCAGCCTGTGGCCAAGAGCAGCCGAGAGAACACGCTGACCTCTCGGGGACTGGCGCCCACACCAGGGTGACCTCTGACCCACTCGGCCATCCTGGCTCCCCGGGGCGAGGCTAATGGCCTCTTGCTAGGAACATGTGGAGAGCAGGCTCCTTCCAGGGAGCCTGGGTAACACAGCCCTGAAGGCCAGGTCCCAGCTAGGAAGGACTTGTCCTCACCTGACCTCAGGCTTCCCCTCCACCACAACCTTCTCCTCTCCCCTCCCAGAAACTATCATGCAGTGTCCTGGCCTTCCTGGCCGCCAACCCTGACTGTCACATCAGTGTGTTCACGGCATCCTTGCCCTGGGGATATCTGGGTACGTGGGGGTGGCATCTGGCAAGTGGTGTCAAATGACAAGTGGTCTAAGTAAGAAACACCTGCCTAAATGCCACAGGGCCGAGGCTGGGCCACCCCAGGGCAGAGGTCAAGGTGGCCTCCGTGGGCTCTGTACACTCCACGTGACAAGGACGACAGAGAGGCCCTGCAGTCACCCTGACTGCCAACCTTCCATGGCTTTCCAGGAGTCACTTCCAGGAAGTGGCTATTCAGATGCCACCCTGCTGCCCCCAAATGCCAGCTTCAGGACACTGTGAGTCAGTGAGGCTCAAAAGAGCAGGGCCAGCAGGGCCACCAAACAACAGGGGAAGCCAGGCCTCACCTCACGCTCCAGGTAGGACTTGAGGGACTCGGTCTCATTCAGCAGGGTGACACTGCACTTGCCCCTGGAAGAGAGGATGGGCAGGTGGAGGTGGGGCAGGCAAGTGGAGCAGGGGCGGGGCCGTGGGAGCTACCTAACGTGCCTGGAGGGTCAGCGGGCCTACGTGACGTGCGCGGAGGGGTCAGCGGGTCTATGTGACGTGTGGGGGGGAGGGGTCAGCGGGTCTACGTGACGTGCGTGGGGGATCAGCGGGTCTACGTGACGTGCGCGGGGGGGGGGGGGGGGGTCAGCGGGTCTACCTGACGTGCGTGGGGAGGTCAGCGGGTCTACCTGACGTGCGCGGGGGGTCAGCGGGTCTATGTGACGTGTGTGGGGGGGTCAGCGGGTCTATGTGACGTGCGCGGGGGTCAGCGGGTCTACATGACGTGTGTGTGGGGGGTCAGCGGGTCTATGTGACGTGCGTGGGGGGTCAGCGGGTCTACGTGACGTGCGCTGGGGGGGAGTCAGCGGGTCTACGTGACGTGCGCTGGGGGGGGTCAGCGGGTCTACCTGACGGGCGTGGGGGGTCAGCGGGTCTACCTGACGTGTGCGGGGGGGGGGGGGGTCAGCGGGTCTACCTGACGTGCGTGGGGGGGTCAGCGGGTCTACGTGACGTGCGCGGGGGGGTCAGCGGGTCTACGTGACGTGCGTGGGGGGGGTCAGCGGGTCTACGTGACGTGTGCGGGGGTCAGCGGGTCTACCTGACGTGCGTGGGGGGTCAGCGGGTCTACGTGACGTGCGCGGGGGGGTCAGCGGGTCTACGTGATGTGCGCGAGGGGGGTCAGCGGGTCTACGTGACGTGCGCGGGGGGGGGGGTCAGCGGGTCTACCTGACGTGTGCGAGGGGGGGGGTCAGCGGGTCTACGTGACGTGCGCGGGGGGGGGGGGTCAGCGGGTCTACGTGACGTGCGCGGGGGGGGGGGGGGTCAGCGGGTCTACCTGATGTGTGCGAGGGGGGGGGGTCAGCGGGTCTACCTGACGTGTGCGAGGGGGGGGGGTCAGCGGGTCTACCTGACGTGCGTGGGGGGTCAGCGGGTCTACGTGACGTGCGCGGGGGGGGGGGTCAGCGGGTCTATCTGACGTGCGTGGGGGGTCAGCGGGCCTCCCTGACGTGCGCGGGTGTCAGCGGGCCTACCTGACGTGCGTGGGGGGTCAGCGGGCCTACCTGACGTGCGCGGGTGTCAGTGGGCCTACCTGACGTGCGCGGAGGGGTCAGCGGGCCTACATGACGTGCGTGGGGGGTCAGCGGGCCTACCTGATGTGCGTGGGGGGTCAGCGGGCCTACCTGATGTGCGTGGGGGGTCAGCGGGCCTCCCTGACGTGCGTGGGGGGTCAGCGGGCCTACCTGATGTGCGTGGCGGGCAGTGACTCCAGCTGCCGGGAGAGGAACAGCTCCCGGTGCCGCAGCTGGTGCTTCAGCTTCTCTGGCAGGTCGACCATCTCCGGATTCTCCACCTCCTCCTCCACTTCCCCTGAAGGGCACAGAGACCCTGTCAGCATGGCCCACCAAGGCCCAGCTGCCAGCCCTCACCCGAGACTGGTCCCCCACGTGCAGGGCGCTGGACACGGGATGGCCGCCTCCTGGCCTGGCACGTCCCTTGGCCGTCCACAGCAGTCAGGACACGGCATCCAGGGCCTGCTTTGGAAGCAGCAGGCCAGAGAGAGGAAGGAAAAGAAGGGCAGCCACTATGCGTCCAGGGCGGGAGGAGCAGGGGCAAGTGCCCTTGGCCTGGGGCCCGTCTTCCATTCCCCTAGGCCTCACAGCCCCTCACAGCCTAACACAGACTTTCCTGCATGGACACCCTCAGGGCTGGGCCACACCAGGCCGAGGGGAGCCCTCCTCAGCTGGCGAGCAGGGGAGGCGGGAGCGGGCATGCAGGTGGCCTGTGTGGTCACAGCCGGGGCCGCAGACGCCAGGACGCCCCCCTGCAGAGGTGGGCTCTTACCTTCCTCGCCGGTGTCCGCCCCCGGTCCGGCTCTATAGCAGACTGACAGGGCTACATAACAGACAGACAGCGCCGGATGGCCGGTCAGCGCCAGCGCCGGTTGCTTGCTCCCTGCCCAGGGCCTGGACTGAGGACACACAGGGGCCACAGGCCTCCCCACGGGGACAAAATCCACCCACTAACGATCACCTGGGCTTCGCATTCCACCCAGCTGACCCGGGCCCACTTGGGGCCCAAGCCCCCGTCTTCCCCGGCCGGCAGGTACACTCCCCGCCAGCCCCTCCCGAGCACAAGGACAGGACAGCAGGATGCGTGAGGGTAGGGGGTGACGACGACAACGACGATGACGACGACGACGAGCCAGTGGTTGGGGTTTCCCCTCAATGGTGCTGCGCACGAGGCCTGGCTGGGCAGTGCCCAGGAGGATCACAAGAGGGGTGGCTGTCAACAGGTCCCGCCCCCCCCCCAGCCTGCCAGTCCTCCTGGCTACCTACTGACCCCCTGTGGCGACGTGGGGAAGCCCAGGCTCTTTTGGGCCAGGAGCTCTAATCTAAGCCCTGCGTTTATACAGAGGCGGAGGCCGGGCCTCAAGAGCCCGAGGACAGCACGGCTGCAGACCAGCCTGCTCGCCTCCTGTCCACTGAGCAGTGCCTGACCTGACCCCACAGCCCCGTGCTGCAGGCAGCTTCTGCCCACATCCACCCCATGCTGGTCAGCGTGCCTGGGGTGCAGGCCGACTGCACAGCCAGATGGGCCCTAGGAGAAGCCCACGATGGCTCCAGTGCAAGGACAGTACAACGACCGGATCAGACATGCACAGCAGCTCCACCCCCGCCACCTGCCTCCAGCTCTCCTGCGAGCTCCTCCAAGGGGCAGATCTTCAACCAACCCCCTCCCTCGAGCCCTGAGAATGCCAGCAGGGGGACGGGGCCTCCTCTACGCTTGCTGAGCCCCAATCTTGCCTTCTGGATGGCTCTGGCAGGTACTAGGCCAAGCCCAGAGTCCCACCTCCATGAAGGCCCCTGACCACACGCCCTCCTCCAGGGTCCCACGCTGCCGAAGGGTCCCGGAGTGAGCAGCAGAGCCTCGTGCCGGCAGCGCTGAGGCCACACTGAGTGCCCCAGAACACATATGCACCCTTCACACCCCAGATGCTACCTGCAAGCCAGAGCACAGGCCTGGGGTCTGCAGGAGCAAACCAGAGTGCCCCACGGTGCCTAGGCACCCAGCTCCAGCTCTGGCTCCCTCTGGCCTCAGGCCCAGGAAGCCCCCCCCCTTCCATAGGTGGGTGCAGTGAGGGGCCTGGCACCCTGCCTCATACACAGCCCTGCTGGGAGCACGCGCAGCAGATGCCCGGGGCCTGCCACATGACCAACAGCCACCACAGGAGGTGCAGAGCCACGGGGCCACAGTGGAGGAGGGGCCCAGGGATGGTGGGCCCTGAAGGTTGTGCTGGGTGGCCAGACTAGGTGCCCGGTCGTCTGCCATGTTCCTCACAGCCCCGCAGCCCCGGACTGGCCGACTGGGCCAGACCCCAGGTCACTCGGCCATACGTCAGAGCTGACCCCAGTGCAGACAACCTCGCTGGTCTGTGGGTGTCCATTTCAGGATGGGAAGCCAGACCGTGAGGCTGAGGGGAGGCGGGGCTTTCAGGTGGAGCGGCAGAGGCCAATGAGCCCTCATCAGGGCAAGTTTGCACTCTGCGGCAGGAGGGAGGGTCACCGTCTGAGAGCACGACTGTGATTGCCCCATGATGTGGCCTGCCACGGCCGATGGCAATCAGGATAGAAGGAGAAGCGGCCATCTGCTCCGAGCCCCAGAGGAACCGGCCAGGGGCTCTCAGGTGCCTCACCCACACCCAGCTGCACCCTGAGAAGACGGGACGGGACGGCCAACGGTGGCCCCGGGGAGCAGGCAGCCGAGGAGGCCCCCGGGAGAAAGGCAGAGACTCACTCGCATGCTTGTCGGCCAGAGCAATGAGGGTGCTGGAGATATCCCTCCTCCGGTAGAAGCACACGACCTTGGCCTCCACATTCCCGTTGGCAGTCTGAAACAGCAAGGAAGAGCATCTGAGCAGCAGCCACCCGGAACCACAGGCCGCACGAGACAGCCCGGCTGGACAGGGTTCAGGCCCACGAGCAGACACACGGGACCAAGCCCCCACCCGAGCCTGGGCCCTTCCTGGGAGGAAAGGACACCAGAGTTAGGTGGGAGCTCAGGACCCCACCTACTGAGGAGGCTGGGAGGGGAACACAGCAGCACCCAAGAGGCTCGTGGACAGTTCTGAGTTTAAGCCCGAGGATGACACCACCACCAACAAAAAAGTTGGCTCAGTACAGGTATGGGCTGCGTGGTGGCTGGGTGAGGGCCTGGAGCGGGGTGTGTGACGGTGGGGCAGACGTGGATACCGCTAGATTACTGGTTGTGTGTCCACTGGGGACTCGGGAATCATGGACACTGCTTAGGTCAAAGGAGTTCTAAGATGCCTAACTCCATCCTGGTGGGGACAGCTGGATGTCACCCGTGATAGGGTGGGCATGACACCGGAGATGGCCCTGAGCCAGCCATGCCACTGAGTGGGTCCAGAGAACTACCAGGCACTTGTGAGGCTCAGCCCATGGCCAGACTGTGCACCCCGAGTAGCATCCAGAGTCTGAGAGATGGCGCCAGCGGAGGGAGGGAGGCGTGTGGTGCTGAGTTCCACGGGGGCTGCCCCGCTGAGGGTGGTGGCAGAGCCCAGGTCAGAAATGGAGGGGCACACGTGTGCACAGGCGTGTGCCGTCCTCACACCACCCGAGGGGGGCCTGCGGGGTTACCCGTGTGCACACACCTGTGGCATATGCCACAGCCCAGCACCCTCAACACAACGCAGGTGACCTGACCGGAGCCCCCAAGCAGCACGCTCCCTGCCCTCCCCCTCCTTGCTCTGTCCAGGCTGCAGGTGGCTCATGTCTCCCCAGCCCCCCTCCCAATCACCCCACTCCCACCAGGCACAGAGCGGACCACGCAAGTCAGGGCGTCCCCAGGGCACAACCCTGTCTCCAGACCTGACTCCCAGGAAGTGACCTGGGAGGCGGCTAGCAGGGTCCCCGCCGGTCTCCAGTCATCCAACCTGGGAGAAACTCAGGTAGGACCTCGTCCTGACCACCCAGCCCCCGCCGCACACCCCCTGCTCCAGGTAGAGCGCTACCTTGTTGAGCTCCTCGATTCTTCGGATCAGGTACGGATTGCTGGAGGAGTTCTCGAAGTAGACATAGTCTGCAACAGACAGGGCGAGTGTCACCGGTGTCACCCTCCCTCCGAGTCTCACACAGACCCTCTCCCAACTCAGCCCCCCTGGGAAGCAGGTGGAAAACTCCCCCTCCAAGCAGGCACTGGGGACGCCCACCTCAGCCTAGCCACCCAGGAGGCTGAGTCCATGCCCCGTGGTACTGGAGGGCGGGCACCCCAGTCCTCTCTTCTGGTTTTCATAGCACAGGTGTATCTAGGTGTGGTGACACAGGAAAGCACAAACGATGGCCTACTGTCATGCAACTGCAGTGTGCCAGGCACTGACCCATCATATGGCAAAGCATTATGTCACACTGTCCCCTGCTGGCCTCTCAGGGCTTCTGGAACTGGAGGGATGGTTTAAGCCATGAAAAGAACAACCTGAACATCGGGGGCCAAGTTCAACACACACACACACACACACACACACACACACACACACACACACAAATCGCAGCGCCCTCTGGAGGGCAAAGGTTATCTTCTGGGTGTGTGGCCTCTGGACCCTGCAGGGGCCATGGGACAGGCTGGCCCTCACCGGCTCGGCTCCAGTAGTGGTGCTCAGCTCACAGGTTAGCTCTGCTTCTCAGCAGCCAGGAGGTGACAGCACAGCCACAGTGCCACCAAAGCCACTGGAAAAGGCTTTTACTTTTTGGCAGCCTGTGGACTGAACTCAGGACCTTGACTTGTGAGGCAGGAGCTCGTCCACAGGAGATTGGCCTCCACTCTTTTCTGTTTTCATTATTTTTTCATTTTCTTTTTTTCTCCCCCTCTCCCTCCAGTCCTGGTGCTTGAACCCAAGGCCTGGGCACTGTCCCTGAGCTTCTGTTTCTCACCCCGCCCCGGGACCGCCGCACCACCGTTCCGCCACAGCACCACTTCTGGCTTTTTCTGTGTGTGTGTGTGTGTGTGTGTGGTTCTAAGGGATTGAACCCAGGGCTCCGTGCATGCTCGGTCACGCTCGCAGTGCTCTCATCTCTTTTCTGATAGTCCCGCATGTTGCTTAGGCTGAGCTGCACACCTGAGAAGACAAGTGCAGATACACTGCACCCAACTGGTTGAGACAGAGACTTGGTTCAGGCTGTCCTCAAACCAACAGCCTTCCCTCAGCAGCTAGGATCACAGACACGAGCACTGCACACCAGAGTCCTTACAAGTCAGATGCTGTACCTGGCTGAGTCCCCTGGTAAACAGAGCACAGGGCATGGGGTGAGAAGCCAGCAACCTGCAGCTTAGAAGCAAGCATGGACATCTGCATGGCATTTAAACAACCATGTTCCGATAGAAATTTTTACGGGCCTGCGAGTGTGGCCTAGTGGTGGAGTGTTTGTCTAGCATGCATGAAGCCCTGGGTTGGATTCCTCGGTACCACATACATAGAAAAAGCCAGAAATGGTGCTGGGGCTCAACTGGTAGAGCTCTAGCCTTGAGAAAAAGAAGCTCAGGGACAGTAACCCAGGCCCTGAGTCAAGCCCCAGGACAGCAGAGAGGACAGGGAGCCTTTGACTGGGGCATGTGTGAACATGTATGTGCACAGAAATGACAACGAAACTCCACTGCATCACTAATATATGCTCCTAATGAAACTGAAAAATCAAAATAAATACATTTGCAATCCAATCTGGGCACTGTGGCTCAGGCCTGTAATCCTAAGGACTCAAGAAGCAGGGATTTGGAGTGTTGAAGTTCTCTACCTTTCATTAACTAGCAAAAACCCTGCACAGGAAGGAAGCATAGCTTGAGTGACAGAACTCCAGACATAAGTGAAAAAGCTAAGCAGGAAGCTTGGGTTCAAGCCCTGGGGTGGTAGGGAGGGGACTCAAAGCTAACTGTAGATAGCTACTTAGGAGAGAAGACTCCCTATAGGTCTGTGGTACCACTTCTGTGGGAGGCTTAACTAGGAGGATAGTGGTCCAAGCTGCTCCACATGAAAACAGGAGAGTCAAATTTTATGTTTATTTGAAATAGGGAAGGGGGACCGGGAGTGTGGCCTCGTGGCAGAGTGCTTGCCTAGCATGCACTAAGATCCTCAGCACCACATACACAGAACAAGCCAGAAGTGGTACTGAGGCTCAAGTGGTAGAGCTCTAGCTGTGAGAAAGTCCAAGGACAGTGCTCAGGCCCTGAGCTCAAGCCCAGGACTGGCAAAAAAAAGAAATAGGGAAGGGAAGAGGGAAAACAAGGTAACAAGATGACTGGGAGCGAGAGGGGAACAAAAATACGAGAAGAGCTATCAAGGTTTGAGAAATAATGCACCCACTACCTGATGAATGTAACTGTAACCCCTCTGTATATTACCCCCAAAATAAAACACAATAAAACAAAAAACAACAAACAGAAGACAATATCTGAATAAAAATATAAGCAAAAATAGCTGAAGGAGTCAGCTACTCAGAGGGCTGAGGTTTGAGAAGCACCATTCAAAGCCAGTCGGGGCATGCAAGTTCATGAGACGGTTATCCACACTCAACCATCGTAAGGCTCGTTAAAAAGATGTGGTGGCTAGCTACTCAGGAGGCTGAGATCTGAGGATGGAGGTTCAAAGCCAGCCCAGGCACTGCAGGAGAGACCACCTCCAATTAACCACTAGAAAACCAGAAGTGGGGCCGTGGCTCCAGCCTTGAGCTGAAGAGCTCAGGGACAGCTCGCACGTACAGAGTTCAAGTCCCACGACCAACCAAAGGGGAAAAAAAAAAGTAGTAGCCTTGAGTAAAAAAGCTCAGGGACAGCACTCAAGCTCTGAGTTCAAGCCCTGTGACTGAAAAGAAAGAAACCAAAGGCACGGCTCAAGATGAGTGTCAGCCTGGCCAGCACGAGCCGAGTTCAAACTACAGTACTGAAAACATGTTGGTTTTGTTTTGTTTTGGGGTGTTTTTTTTTTTTTTTGCCAGTCCTGGCTTGAGCTCAGGGCCTGGGTACTGTCCTTGAGCTTTCTCAAGGTTAGAGCTCTACTGCCTGAGCCACAACCAACCTCACTTCCTGTGTCTAGTAGTTACTTGGAGACAAGAGTCTCATGGGCTTTAGTGCCCGGGCTGGCTTTGAACCACAATCCTCAGATGTCAGTCTCTGATTACAGGCATGAGCCACTGGGCCCGGCCACTTCCACCTTTTTCTTTTTAAAATTTATGTAATTTGTTTTACTTATTTTATTTTTGGTGGGTCATGGGGCTTGAACTCTAGGCCTGGGCGCTGTCCCTGAACTCTTCAGCTCAAGGCTATTGCCCTACCCTTGAGCCAAGTCCTACTTCCCATTTTCTAGAGGTTAATTGTTGATAAAAGTCTCAGGTCCTTTTGTGCCCCAGCTGGCTTTGAACCTTGATCCTCAGATCTCAGCCTCCTGAGTATCTGGGATTACAGGTGTGAGCCTCAGAGCCGCTGCGTGCATGCTAGGCAAACACTCTACCACTAGCCAAACTCCCGCCCCCTCCCCGGCTTATTTTTTATTGTTGGGGTAAAGAGAGGTTATAGTTACATTCACCAGGTAGTAGGTGCACTACTTCTCACACATTGATACCCCTTCTTATGTTTTGTCCTCATTTCCCTGTCCCCACCCCCTCCCCAATCACCTTGTTTTCCCCTCTTCCCTTTCCTATTTTAAACAAACAAATAAACGTATATATAATATACTAGGTAACAAAGTCAGATACAGTAACAACATGAGAGTAACCAAAGGGCAAAAAAAAAAAAAAAAAAGAGAGAAGAGCAATAACATAGTACATTAAGAACAACAATCACGCGGGGGGTGGGGGCGGGGGGAGGGTAAGGGTATCAATGTATGTGAATTAATGCACCTTCTATTTAGCAAATATCATGTAACCCTTTTATTAATTACAATAAAAAATTTAAAAAAAAAAAGAACAACAATCACACAAGATAAAAAGCTCTTGTTTCCATATCCTGGAGATCCTTTCATTTAGTCTCTCCTATATGACCTTACGTACCTAAGTTTTGCGCTATTGTAATCCTCTACTAGGAGAGTCCTAGATGTGTACTAGTTATTACAAATGCGAGAAACCATTGAGCCTACGTTCCTTTGGGTCTGGCTTACTTCACCTAATATGATTTTTTCCAAGTCTTTCCATTTCCTAACAAATGGGTTGACATTATTCTTGAACCTCTCCAAAACAAATCTTCAAAGAAACAACCATCCCATTAAAAAGTGGGCTAAAGACTTAAAGAGTTCTATGAAGAGGAAATAAAAATGGCCTAAAGACACATGAAGAAATGCTCAACATCTCCGGCTAAAAAAGAAATGCAAACCAGGGCACAAAGTCTGGCCTAGTGGTAGAGTGCTAGCCTCCCATGCACAAAGACCCGGGGGGTTCAATTCCTCGGTACCATATACATAGAAAAAAACCAGAAGTGGTACTGAGGCTCAAGTGATGGAGCTCTAGCCTTGAGAAAGTCCAAGGACAGTGCTCAGGCCCTGACCTCAAGCCCAGGACTGGCAAAAAAAAAAAGAAAAAGAAAAAGAAATGCAAATCAATAACACCTTTGAGATTCCATCTTATTCCAGTTAGATTGCCCATTATCAAGAGATCTAATAACAGCTTTTTCTATGTATGTGGTACCAGGGAATCAAATTCGGGTCCTAGTGCATGCTAAGCAAGCACTCTACCACTTGGCCAAACTCCCAGCTCAAAAAAACTTTAAAAAAAAATTCTATAATAAAGGATGGTTTTGCCAGGTGCTAATAGCTCAACCCTGTAACCCTACCTATGGGGCGGGGCGGCGGGGAGGGTTTTAGATCTAAGGTGGGGGACGGGGTTAGTTCAAAGTCAACCCTGTAACCCTAGCTACTTGGGGGGGAGGGGCTTAGATGTAAGGTGGGGGCGGGGTTAGTTCAAAGTCAGCCCGAGGAAAGTCCATGGAACTCTAATCTCCAATAAATTAGCAAAAAAGCTGGAGGTAGAGCTGTGGCTCAAAGTGGTAGCGCACTAGCCTTAAATAAAAAAGGTGCAGGAGCAGCACGCAAGCCCAACATTTGACAACCATACTTTTTTTTTTAAAGGATAAAGATTTTTTTTTTCCAGTCCTGGGGCTTGAGCTCAGGGCCTGAGCACTGTCCTTGGGCTTTCTCAAGGCTATCGCTCTACCACTTGAGCCACAGCACCACTTCTGGCTTCTTTCCGTGTATGTGGCACTGAGGAATGGAACCCGGGTCTTCATGCATGCTAGGCAAGCCCTCTACCACTAGGCCATGCTCCTGGCCAAGGATCAAGTCTTGTGACCCTGGGTTAGGTATGTGGGTAGGCAATGGGGCTGAACTCAGGACCTTGGTGTTGTACCGCAGTTCTTGCAGCTTTTGGTGGTTAACTGGAGATTAATGTCTCAAGGACTCTCCTGTCTGCGCTGCTTTGAGCCGCAATCCTCAGATCTCAGCCTTGTAGCTAGTCAAGCTCGGGTCACGGCTATGATCCACCGGGTGTCCTGTCAAGGCAGATTTCTTAGGTACACAAAATACGTGTTTCCAGCTGGGCCACAGTGGCTCTGAGGAACGAGCTTCAAAGCCAGCCCGGGAAGTCTGTGAGACTCTAACCACCAGAAAACAAAGTGGCGCTGAGGTTTGATGTGGTAGAGCTCTAACCCTGAGCTGAAGAGCTCAGGGACAACACACAGGTCAAGTTCAAGCACCACGACAGACCAAAAAAAAAAAGTATTTTCAGGAGGAAACAAGGGAAGGGGTGACCTTATCCCAAAAGAAAAGCGTGCTGTCAGCCAGGAGCGTGCCTGGTGGTGGAGGGCTTGCCGAGCACTCGCGAAGACCTGGCTTCCGTTCCTCAGTACCACATACACAGAAACGCCACGCAGTGGACAGTGGCTCCAGCCTTGAGGAAGCCCAAGGACGGTGCTCAGGCCCTGAGCTCAAGCTTCGAGCTCCACGACTGGCAACACAAAACACCAAAAACCACCCTGCACTCAAAGTCTCTACTGATGTGACAGTGACCATGTCCCTCCACTCCCAGGGGACACAGGTGAGGTCCCCTCCAGCCTGGACACAGCGTTTGAAGTTAGGAGGCTGCACTCCCCGGCAGGGAGCACAGGCAGGCTTGCGCCCAGGTCGCTGGACAGCACAAGTGCCCAGGGCACGGCACTGGACGAGCTGAGCCAGGGCCCCAAGTGTCTTAGGGGTACACTTTCTGCAGCCTGTTAGCAGGGCCACAGGCTCTGAGAGTGTCTCGAAAGGCCTGTGTGCCCGCGTGTGTGAAATTCAGCCCCCACAGCAACACCTGCAGATCCCGCCAGCCCAGCCCCCCCAGGCCTGCTCACCCACTACCCAGCATGCACTGTGAGCAGAGGCAGGGGCACCATCCCCGCCCACACAATCCAGACGCAGGGCTCCTGCCCAGGGTCCTGGGCCGCCACAGCCATCCGGACATTCTCCAAGCCCTAAGCACCGTCCAACATCACAGGGTAAAGTCGCCTGCCTCTGCTTGTGCACCCCACCAGGTCCCAGCTGAGCCTCTACCCCAACACTGCGATGGCCGTGGAGGCAGCCAGCCCCAGGGGAGTCACCCCAGGGTCCCTGCAAGAGTCCAGGAAGGACAGAGAGAAGCAACCGGTGTCTTCAGAACCCTGTGCTTGTGTTTGTGAACTCAGGGCCTGGGTGCCATACCTGACTCTCTTGTGGAGGCTCGCATCCCACGACTTCAGCCACAGCCCCACGTCTAGCTCTCTGGTGGTTAACTGAACCTTCCTGCAGGGCTTGGCTTTGAACCATGGTCCTGAGGTCTCAGACTCCAGAGTAGCTAGGATCACTGTGAGGGGCCACAGGCGCCCAGCTGAGGACCCTGAGCTCAGGCAGCACGGCCTCCTCTCCAGCATGGGCCCCACCCTGGAGCCTGGAGGCCCCCAGGGGACCCAAGAGGGGCTCCACCAGGGTCCTTGGCTGACAGTGTGGTCCTGGAGAGGAGCAGCAGAGACGCCCAGGCCCTGTGCTACTGAGCAGTGGAAGCCAACAAGGAGGGTAGAGCCAGCACATTGGATTAGACAATCAGATCTCAGATGGATCATCTCCCAGCCCACTGTGCCCACCCTGGGGGGGAGCAGGGCACAAGACCAGGCCTGCCCACGGGCGAGACGCCAACAGGGCTCCCAGCCTGTGGGTCTAGGTACCCGGACACTCACTGACACGCAGAACACAGTTGGCCAGTGCAGGGAGCAGAGTGTGTCCTGCTGGAGGTGAGGGAGGAGAGTGTGTCGAGAGATGAGAGGGGGAGAGTGTGACCTGTTGGAGGTGAGGAAGGAGAGTGTGTCCTGTTGGAGGTGAGAGGGGGAGAGTGTGTCCTGTTGGAGGTGAGAAGGGGAGAGTGTGTCCTGTTGGAGGTGAGGAAGGAGAGTGTGTCCTGTTGGAGGTGAGGGGGAGAGGGTGTCCTGTTGGAGGTGAGGAAGGAGAGTGTGTCCTGTTGGAGGTGAGAAGGGGAGAGTGTGTCCTGTTGGAGGTGAGAGGGGGAGAGTGTGTCCTGTTGGAGGTGAGAGGGGGAGAGTGTGTCCTGTTGGAGGTGAGGGGGAGTGTGTGTCCTGTTGGAGGTGAGGAAGGAGAGTGTGTCCTGTTGGAGGTGAGAAGGGGAGAGTGTGTCCTGTTGGAGGTGAGAGGGGGAGAGTGTGTCCTGTTGGAGGTGAGAGGGGGAGAGTGTGTCCTGTTGGAGGTGAGGAAGGAGAGTGTGTCCTGTTGGAGGTGAGAGGGGGGAGAGTGTGTCCTGTTGGAGGTGAGAGGGGGGAAGAGTGTGTCCTGTTGGAGGTGAGAGGGGGAGAGTGTGTCCTGTTGGAGGTGAGGAAGGAGAGTGTGTCCTGTTGGAGGTGAGAGGGGGAGAGTGTGTCCTGTTGGAGGTGAGAGGGGGAGAGTGTGTCCTGTTGGAGGTGAGAGGGGGAGAGTGTATCCTGTTGGAGGTGAGAGGGGGAGAGTGTATCCTGTTGGAGGTGAGAGGGGGAGAGTGTGTCCTGTTGGAGGTGAGAGGGGGAGAGTGTGTCCTGTTGGAGGTGAGGAAGGAGAGTGTGTCCTGTTGGAGGTGAGAGGGGGGAAGAGTGTGTCCTGTTGGAGGTGAGAGGGGGGAAGAGTGTGTCCTGTTGGAGGTGAGAGGGGGAGAGTGTGTCCTGTTGGAGGTGAGGAAGGAGAGTGTATCCTGTTGGAGGTGAGGGGGAGAGTGTGTCCTGTTGGAGGTGAGAGGGGGGAAGAGTGTGTCCTGTTGGAGGTGAGAGGGGGAGAGTGTGTCCTGTTGGAGGTGAGGGGGAGAGGGTGTCCTGTTGGAGGTGAGAGGGGGAGAGTGTGTCCTGTTGGAGGTGAGAGGGGGGAAGAGTGTGTCCTGTTGGAGGTAAGAGGGGGAGAGTGTGTCCTGTTGGAGGTGAGAGGGGGAGAGTGTATCCTGTTGGAGGTGAGAGGGGGGAAGAGTGTGTCCTGTTGGAGGTGAGGGGGAGAGGGTGTCCTGTTGGAGGTGAGAGGGGGAGAGGGTGTCCTGTTGGAGGTGAGGGGGAGTGTGTGTCCTGTTGGAGGTGAGAGGGGGGAAGAGTGTGTCCTGTTGGAGGTGAGAGGGGGAAGAGTGTGTCCTGTTGGAGGTGAGAGGGGGAGAGTGTGTCCTGTTGGAGGTGAGGAAGGAGAGTGTATCCTGTTGGAGGTGAGGGGGAGAGTGTGTCCTGTTGGAGGTGAGAGGGGGGAAGAGTGTGTCCTGTTGGAGGTGAGAGGGGGAGAGTGTGTCCTGTTGGAGGTGAGGGGGAGAGGGTGTCCTGTTGGAGGTGAGAGGGGGGAAGAGTGTGTCCTGTTGGAGGTAAGAGGGGGAGAGTGTGTCCTGTTGGAGGTGAGAGGGGGAGAGTGTATCCTGTTGGAGGTGAGAGGGGGGAAGAGTGTGTCCTGTTGGAGGTGAGAGGGAGAGGGTGTCCTGTTGGAGGTGAGAGGGGGAGAGGGTGTCCTGTTGGAGGTGAGGGGGAGTGTATCCTGTTGGAGGTGAGAGGGGGAGAGTCTGTCCTGTTGGAGGTGAGAGGGGGGAAGAGTGTGTCCTGTTGGAGGTAAGAGGGGGAGAGTGTGTCCTGTTGGAGGTGAGACGGGGAGAGTGTATCCTGTTGGAGGTGCGAGGGGGGAAGAGTGTGTCCTGTTGGAGGTGAGGGGGAGAGGGTGTCCTGTTGGAGGTGAGAGGGGGAGAGGGTGTCCTGTTGGAGGTGAGGGGGAGTGTGTGTCCTGTTGGAGGTGAGAGGGGGAGAGTGTGTCCTGTTGGAGGTGAGAGGGGGGAAGAGTGTGTCCTGTTGGAGGTGAGAGGGGGAGAGTGTGTCCTGTTGGAGGTGAGAGGGGGAGAGTGTGTCCTGTTGGAGGTGAGAGGGGGAGAGTGTATCCTGTTGGAGGTGAGAGGGGGAGAGTGTGTCCTGTTGGAGGTGAGAGGGGGGAAGAGTGTGTCCTGTTGGAGGTGAGGGGGAGTGTGTGTCCTGTTGGAGGTGAGAGGGGGAGAGTGTGTCCTGTTGGAGGTGAGAGGGGGAGAGTGTATCCTGTTGGAGGTGAGAGGGGGAGAGTGTGTCCTGTTGGAGGTGAGAGGGGGGAAGAGTGTGTCCTGTTGGAGGAAAGAGGGGGAGAGTGTGTCCTGTTGGAGGTGAGAGGGGGAGAGTGTATCCTGTTGGAGGTGAGAGGGGGGAAGAGTGTGTCCTGTTGGAGGTGAGGGGGAGAGGGTGTCCTGTTGGAGGTGAGGGGGAGAGTGTGTCCTGTTGGAGGTGAGAGGGGGAGAATGTATCCTGTTGGAGGTGAGAGGGGGAGAGTGTGTCCTGTTGGAGGTGAGAGGGGGGAAGAGTGTGTCCTGTTGGAGGTGAGGGGGAGTGTGTGTCCTGTTGGAGGTGAGAGGGGGAGAGTGTGTCCTGTTGGAGGTGAGAGGGGGAGAGTGTATCCTGTTGGAGGTGAGAGGGGGAGAGTGTGTCCTGTTGGAGGTGAGAGGGGGGAAGAGTGTGTCCTGTTGGAGGTAAGAGGGGGAGAGTGTGTCCTGTTGGAGGTGAGAGGGGGAGAGTGTATCCTGTTGGAGGTGAGAGGGGGGAAGAGTGTGTCCTGTTGGAGGTGAGGGGGAGAGGGTGTCCTGTTGGAGGTGAGGGGGAGAGTGTGTCCTGTTGGAGGTGAGAGGGGGAGAGTGTATCCTGTTGGAGGTGAGAGGGGGGAAGAGTGTGTCCTGTTGGAGGTGAGGGGGAGAGGGTGTCCTGTTGGAGGTGAGGGGGAGAGGGTGTCCTGTTGGAGGTGAGGGGGAGTGTGTGTCCTGTTGGAGGTGAGAGGGGGAGAGGGTGTCCTGTTGGAGGTGAGGGGGAGAGGGTGTCCTGTTGGAGGTGAGAGGGGGAGAGGGTGTCCTGTTGGAGGTGAGGGGGGGAGAGTGTGTCCTGTTGGAGGTGAGAGGGAGTGTGTGTCCTGTTGGAGGTGAGAGGGGGAGAGTGTGTCCTGTTGGAGGTGAGAGGGGGGAAGAGTGTGTCCTGTTGGAGGTGAGAGGGGGAGAGGGTGTCCTGTTGGAGGTGAGGGGGAGTGTGTGTCCTGTTGGAGGTGAGGGGGAGAGTGTGTCCTGTTGGAGGTGAGAGGGGGGAAGAGTGTGTCCTGTTGGAGGTGAGGGGGAGAGTGTGTCCTGTTGGAGGTGAGGGGGAGAGGGTGTCCTGTTGGAGGTGAGAGGGGGGAAGAGTGTGTCCTGTTGGAGGTGAGGGGGAGAGTGTGTCCTGTTGGAGGTGAGAGGGAGAGAGGGTGTCCTGTTGGAGGTGAGGGGGAGAGGGTGTCCTGTTGGAGGTGAGAGGGGGTCCTGTTGGAGGTGAGGGAGCAGTGTGTGTCCTGTTGGAGGTGAGAGGGAGTGTGTGTCCTGTTGGAGGTGAGAGGGGGAGAGTGTGTCCTGTTGGAGGTGAGAGGGGGGAAGAGTGTGTCCTGTTGGAGGTGAGAGGGGGAGAGGGTGTCCTGTTGGAGGTGAGGGGGAGTGTGTGTCCTGTTGGAGGTGAGGGGGAGAGGGTGTCCTGTTGGAGGTGAGAGGGAGTGTGTGTCCTGTTGGAGGTGAGAGGGAGAGAGGGTGTCCTGTTGGAGGTGAGGGGGAGAGGGTGTCCTGTTGGAGGTGAGAGGGGGTCCTGTTGGAGGTGAGGGAGCAGTGTGTGTCCTGTTGGAGGTGAGGGGGAGAGGGTGTCCTGTTGCAGGTGGGGGTGAAGGGGAAGCATCTCCTCATGGAATGGTGGCCGTCCCAGCGCCGTCTGGCATGGGGCCCACAAAGGCCCCATCCACTGGCACCAAGTATGTGAGGCGTCAGACGTGGGCAGCAGGGCTACCAGCGGGCCTGGGGCCCACAGAGCTCTAGACAGGGATGCTGGAGCCTTGAGGCTTTGAGAGGGAGCAAGGTTTCAGGTAGGGCTACGGCGGGTCCAGGCAGGAACACCCCAAGTTCTGCTAGGCAGATCCCTGGACAGAGGGGGATCCACATCTGTCCTCAAGCAGGGCACACCCTGGCATGCCAATGTCTTCCTATGGTGACGCTAAGTGACACCACCTCACCAGGCAGCCTGGCCAGGCTGGACCACCGGGGTCATCACAGAGCAGTGACAAGGCCCCGGTGGGAGCCCTACACACCCCTTCTTTAGAAGTATCAGCCTGAAGGTTTAGGCGAATGTTTCTAAACAGTATGCAAAACTGAAAGCAGGCGTGAAACCTACAGAAATCACACCTGGGGATCCCGGAAGCTGGCAGAGGCACCAGGGACAGGCCTGCCCACAGTGTGCTGCTACGCCTGCTGCAGGCCTCATGCGCAGACCCAGGCGGGAAGAGGAGCACCACAGGTCCATCTTCCCTGTGCTGCCAGGGGAGAAAACTGGGCAGAGCCTGGCAGGGGCCCCTGCAGCGGACAGAGCATGCAGGGTCTCGGACACCAAGACACTGCCCATGCCCACCGCAGGCTCATGGCAAGGGCACCAACTTTACAAGGCTGCAGTCTTCACAGGAAAGGCGTGGAGCAAGTTCCAAGTAAAACATAATTCTGGGGCTGAAGCCGTCGCTCAGTGGTAAAGCATTTGCCTACCTCATTTGAGATGGTGGATTCAATTCCCAGCACCACACATATAAAAATAATGCATTAAAAACAGTAGCAACAAAAGAAAAGAAGAATACAGGGTGTCAAGACTGGTGTCCAGGGTGGGGAGAGGAGACGCTGCCCGAGGCTGCAGGCGACCGGTTCTTTTTGTCATCTCCCACGAGTACATTAAAACTCAAGAACAAAAGCAAAGCAGAAGGACGGGGTTAACTTCTTGCAATGAGAGAGAGGAAAAAAAGAAGAGTCCAGAGCAAACGCGATGACCACCACAGACCCCACAGACCTGGGCAGCCCAGCCCAGAGGTGAGGCGGCTTCCTTGGGCTTTTAAATGCTCCTCACAGTTCACACCAGCGCTGTCTGCTTGCGGCTTGGGCCCGCAGCTGTCCCCACCACGCGTGGGCTCTCAGGAGGAGCCGCCTCCAGGCTCTCCCCGCAGCCGCCCTCACAGAGGCGGACAGGCCTGTCCCCGCCAGCCCACTTCCCAGGGGAGAAGCAGGCCAGGTTCTCTCCTGGAATGCCCAGTCTGCTGGCACCCACCAGGGCCACAGCACCTTCGCCCTGCCCAGCTCAGCCGCCAGGGAGGGCGCACAACACCCTGGCACAACAGGGCAACCAGCCCCTGCTCCGGACCTGCTGAGGCCAGGCCTGGCTGTCCAGACCTGACTGGGCACCCTATCCATTCGGCTGTGTCCCTCAACACGGAGGTCCAAGAGGCCCCCAGCCCCTCCCCCAGGCCAGGCCAGGGCAGGCCGCCCGGACCCCAACCCCAAACCTCAGCAGCCTGCTCAGAAGGAACGGAGCAGCTCCCTCTCCATCTTGTGGAGACTTGCGCATCCAGCACGCAGCAGGAGGCCAGGAGGGCCAGCCGCCAAGACCTGGACCACCAGGACCTCAAGGCCCTACTGGGACACACAAGATGGCGCCAACGAGCTCATGTCCAGAAGGCAGGGATGGGCTAGGTTTTTTCCTGTAAGGGTCATCAGTCCCCCACCACGTGCAGCAGCCAGGCTGTCCACTGGACAGGGACCAGGACCTGGCCCCGAGGCGGGCCAGCCCTGCAGGCACCTCCACTGGGCAGGGCAGCTGGGGGCTGAGCCCTGCTTCCACGGAACCCCGGGTCCGGCTGCCTGGTCAGCAGGCCCCTGGGAAGCAGCATGGTACACAGGGGCACAGAGATAAATGCCCATCTATCCACACCACACCAGGGGAAACCGAGGCACCGAAAGGCCAGTACCAACTTCCCAGGGACGCAGATCTGAAAGCCAAGAATAGCTCATACAGCACAGAACTGAGCTGGATGTCCACCTGGGGGGTCCACAGTGGGTCCCACTGGAGCCCTGGCACAGGAGGCCTGGGCAGGAGCTCGGGGCGCCCAGGCCGCACGTCCCCCAGCTCACTCCAGAGAAGCCGCAGCCTCTGCTCCCACACCACTCAGTCATTCAACACGCGCGCCACACGGACAGAGGCCAACCTCCAGTGCAAGGCAGGTACGGGAGGTAAAAGGCCAGGACAATGGGGGCCCTTCACAGAGAAGGAGAACGTTCCAGAAGGAGGGCGCGAGCGGGAGGGCCTGGGGAAGAAGCCACTACTGGGTCAGCAGGCGCCAGGGGGCCGCACGCGAGGCAGGAGGGGGGACGGAGCTGCAGAACAGGGCATGGGGCGCAGGGCCCGGGGAGGGGGCAGAGCGACCGGGGAGGGGGCAGAGCGATGGGGAGGGGGCGCAGGGCCTGGGGAGGAGGCAGAGCGATAGGGAGGGGGCGCAGGGGGCGCAGGGCCCGGGGAGGGGGCGCAGGGCCCGGGGAGGGGGCAGAGCGATGGGGAGGGGGCGCAGGGCCCGGGGAGGGGGCGCAGGGCCCGGGGAGGGGGCAGAGCGATAGGGAGGGGGCGCAGGGGGCGCAGGGCCCGGGGAGGGGGCGCAGGGCCCGGGGAGGGGGCGCAGGGCCCGGGGAGGGGGCAGAGCGATGGGGAGGGGGCGCAGGGCCCGGGGAGGGGGCCCAGGGGCCCAGCGGCCCGTCCCAGCCGGCCGGGACCGGACGAGGCAGGGCTCCCCGAGCGCGGCGCCCAGGCCACGCCAGGTGGGACGGGCCGCGTAGCAGCCCGGCTCCCCTCCGGGCTCCCCTCCCCTCCCCGCCGGGCCGCCGGGCCGCCGGGCGCAGGCTCGGCCCGGATGCCGGCTCCCGAGGAGCCCGCCTGGCCGCGGCCGGGCCTCCGAGCCCCGCGGGTGGGGTGCCCGGCGGGAGAGGCCCCGGGCCCGGTCCGCGGGGCCCTCGGCCTGCCCCGGGCGGGCGGCGGCAGAAAGTTGGGGGGACCCGGGCCGGGCCGGGCGGGCGGCGGGGCCCGCGGAGCCACGTGCGCCGCCGCGCCGGGCCGGGCCGGGCCGGGCCGGGGCCTCGGGATGCCGCGGGCCCGGGGTGCCCCCCGCGCGGCCCCAACAGGTGGGAGAAGCGCCGGGGCGGCGCCCCCCGCGCACGCGGCGCCCGGCGGGTCCCCGGGGCCATTTTGGGTGAGCGGGGGAGGGGGCGGGCGGGGGCGGCCGCGGTGGGGGAGGGGCGGGCGCGGGGCGCGGGGCGCGGGCGGCGCCGCGGGGCGCGGGGCGCGGGGGTCCCGGCGGGGGCGCGGGCGGGCGGCGCGGGCCCGCGGCGCATAAAGGCCGTGGCGGGGCCTTACCTCCGACCCTGTACATGTTGGCGGCCATGTCCAGGCCGGCGGCGGGGCCGCGGGCGGGCGGGCGGGCGGGCGGGCGCGGGCCGGGCCGGGCCGGGGGCGGGCGCGGGGGCGCCGGCGGACGGTTTAAAGGGGCCGCGCTGCTCCGCCGCCGCCGCCGCCGCCGCCTCCGAGGCCGCCGAGGCCGCGCAGGGACGGGAGGGCCGCGGCGCGGGCGGGAGAGGAAGAGGAGGAGCGGCCGCGGGCGGCGGGGAGGGGCCTCGGGCGCCGCCGCCCACCGCGCGGGCCGTTACCCGACCCCGCGCCGCCCGCCCGCCGCGCGCCCCTGCCCGCCGGCCCTCCGCCTCGCCGGGCGGCCCTGTCCGCGAGCCCCGCCGCGTGGGCCTGCCCGCCCGACCCCGCGCCTGCCGGGCCTGCCCGCCCCCGGGCCTCCCCGCCCCGACCCCGGACCCCGCGCCTGCCGGGCCTGCCCACCCCGACCCCGCGCCTGCCGAGCCTGTCCGCCCCCGGGCCTCCCCGCCCGACCCGGACCCCGCGCCTGCCGGGCCTCCCCACCCCTGGATCCCCCCCCACCCCGACCCCGCGCCTGCCGGGCCTGCCCGCCCCCGGGCCTCCCCGCCCCGGCCCCGGACCCCGCGCCTGCCGGGCCTGCCCACCCCGACCCCGCGCCTGCCGAGCCTGTCCGCCCCCGGGCCTCCCCGCCCGACCCGGACCCCGCGCCTGCCGGGCCTCCCCACCCCTGGATCCCCCCCCACCCCGACCCCGCGCCTGCCGGGCCTGCCCGCCCCCGGGCCTCCCCGCCCCGGCCCCGGACCCCGGCCTGCCAGGCCTGCCTGCCCACCCCGACCCCGCGCCTGCCGAGCCTGCCCACCCCTGGACCCCCCCACCCCGACCCCGCGCCTGCCGGGCCTGCCCATCCCCACCCTGTCCCCGCTCCCCTCACTTCCCGGACCCCTCAAGTCCCGCATCCCTCGTCCCATGGGCCTTCTCATCTCCCAGGCCTTGTCCTCCCTCACCCTCACCTCCTGGGCCTTCTGTCCATCCCAGGGGGTCCTCCCTGCTCACCTCTGTCCAGCTGGGCCTCCCAACAGGCCCTGGTAGATTCTCACAGGGGCCTGGCCTCCTCCGTGGCTTGGCCTTCCTACACGCCTTCCCACGTGGACGGCCAGCCCCCGCCTGCCCTGAAGGGAGCCGAATCCAGGCCCCAGTGTCTCCCTTCCCCATCACCTTTCCACTCAGAGAGCCTTGTGGTCATCCCCAGACCTTCCCTGCCAGTGTGGACCAGGTCCCTGAGCTGGCACGGCCTCCTGGAGCCAGGCCTGGAGAGAAGACCAGAGACGGAGCATCCCCTCCCCAGGTCCTGAGGACCTCAGGCTGCGGAGCTGGGCAGGCAGGGCCCTGAAGAGGTTCGGGTCTCCTGAGACATGTTTGCTTTTGTGCGCATTTGAAGTTTGCAGAGAGCCAGGCGCTGGTGGCTCCCACCTGTAATGCTTGCTCTTCTGGAGGCTCAGACCTGAGAAGTTCAAAGCCAGCACACAAAAAAGTCCATGAGAGGAAGTGGCGCTGTGGCTGCAGGGGCAGGGCGGTGGCCTTGAGCCGAAGAGCCCAGGGACAGCGTCCAGGCCCAGAGCTCAAGCCCCATGACCAAGAGAGAGAGAAAAAGACATTTTGGACAGGGGGTGCTGTCATTGCAGAGCAGGCCAGGAAGTGCCACCCTGAAGGCACTTAATTCACCAAACATGGTGGGAGGGCAGGCCCAGGGCAGGGCAAGAACCGAGAAGAAAGACATTGTGGGAAGGCGGCCCAGAGGGCTTATGCTACTTGGGAGGCTAGGGTCTGAGGTTAGAGGTTCAGTCAGTCCAGGCAGGAAAGCCCGCAAAAAAGCAGGAAGTGAAGCTGTAGCTCCAGTGGTGGAGTGCCCAGGACCGAGCCCCAGGGCCAGCCCTAAACACACACACAGCACCAGGGGAGGGTGAAGAGGTGTAGGAAGTCAGAGACAGCCAGAGAGACTGCGGGGTTCCTGAGGGAAAAGGCCATTTCTGGGGAGGCCTTCATGCCACATACCACAGTGGATGGGCACATTTACCACGCGACAGGAGACGTGAGCAGAAGTGGTGTCATGAGGGGCTTCGTGCCTTCCAGAAGCAAGAGGAAGGGAACCGCTGCCATGCTGAGGGGCCGGGGGAGGCAGAGGAGGCTCCACTCGGCTGCCTGGCGGCCAGTTGGCAGACCCCTATCCCTGGGCAGGACTCCTCGGGGCTGCGTGAGAAGAGGGACGAGGTGAGGGAGTAGGGCTCTGGGGCAGAGGATCACAGAGTTCTCAGACAGGCTGCAACAGTGTCTCCAGAATGCCACCCGAACACGCGTGGGAGAGGGCCACAGCTCGTTCTAGAAAACCAGGCGGCGTGAGCCGCACCGAGACCTCTGTGTACTGAACTTCAAAGGTGACAAACCCTTCAAAGCTGCCCAAGCCCTTTCCCCAGCCCCACTCTCACACCAGTGTGAAGGGCCTCCCAACAGCACCCAGTGCAGGCTAGAGAATGGGATGACGGGATCCTAGCAGCCAGCTCGCCTCCCAGCACCCGACAATAGAGGAGTACCAACGCCAACGCGTGGCAAATACGGGAGGGTTGCCTCATCTTGCCACTCCAGAGCCAGAGCTCCATCCAAGGCCGCCACTGAAGAACTAGTGGCACCATCCCCTCAGGCTTGCAAGTTCTAAGAAGGGTCTTATAGCTGGGCGCGGTGGCTCACGCCCGTCATCCTACCTACCCGGGAGGCTGAGATCTGAGGATCAAGGTTCAAGGGCAGCCTGAGCACCAAATGACCTTAGACCCTTATCTCCAATTAATCACCAGGAAAGGAGTTAGGGCTGTAGCCTTGAGCTGAAGAGCTCAGGGACAGCGCCCAGGCCCCTGAGTTCAAGCCCCATCACACACACACACACACACACACACACACACACACACACACACTGATCTTAGGAGAACCTGTTTTTTTTTGCCAGTCCTGGGCTTGAGCTCAGGGCCTGAGCACTGTCCTTGGACTTTCTCAAGGCTAGAGCTCTACCACTTGAGCCTCAGCACCACTTCCAGCTTTTTTCTATGTATGTGGTACCGAGGAATCGAACCCGGGTCTTCATGCATGCTAGGCAAGCACTTTAACCACTAGGCCAAACTCCCGGCCCTGGTTTTCTATTTTGCCAGTCCTGGGGCTTGATGAACTCAGGACCTGGGCACTGTCCCTGAGCTGCTTTTGCTCAAAGCTCACATTCTACTACTGGAGCCAAGGTGCCACTTCTGGCTTTTTGTGTGTATGTGGTACTGAGAAATGGAAGCCAAGGCTTTGTGCATGCTACGCAAGCACTCTACCCCTAGGCCACACTCCTGGCTCCAGAGAAAGAACATATTTTTAATTGTGAGCAAGTGTTGTAAATCCAGTTGGTTTCTGTAATGGGTAATGTCAGGAACTACATCTCCCAGGTGCCCCGGCAGTCCTGCACGGCAGGGGCTGTCACCAGCGAAGGTGAATGCTGTGGACCTGGGGAGGCCCAGCCCCGCCTGGTACGTGACTGGTCAGGACACTTCAGCCCTGGAGCAGATAGCCAGGGCACCCAGCTGCAGGTCTGCAAGTTCTGCCCTGCCCCTGACCCCATCCCGGGTCTTGGAGTTCCCGCCTCACTGACAGGCCTGGGAGGAGCCAAGACAGCTTAGAAACATGTCCCCAGGCCATGGCCACCCAGAGGCCAGGGCCTGCCCTAACCGCTGCCCACCTCAGCTAGGGCTCCCTCCCTCTGTGGGTTCTCTGGCCCTGGACTGGCTTCAAGCCTCCACAGACTGTCCTCTCTATTCCTGGGTCTCCCAAGGGCACTACAGAGAAGGGTTAGGGGGCCAGGAGTCTGGCCTAGTGGTAGAGGGCTTGCCTAGCATGCATGAAGACCCAGGTTCGATTCCTTGGTACCACATACACGGAAAAGCTGGAAGTTCTAGATAGCTCAGGTGGTAGAGCTCCAGCCTTGACAAAGTCCAAGGACAGTGCTCAGGCCCAGACTGGAAAACAATAATTTTAAATAAAAATATATGAAAAAAAGTTTTGCTTTTTTTTGTGGGTGTGGGACTTGAACTCTCCGCCTGGGCATTGTCTCTGAGCTCTTCAGCTCAAGGCTACCACCCTACCCCTTGAACCACAGGGCCACTTAATTGGAGATAAGAGTTTCACGGATTTTTAGAGCACAGGCTGGCCTTGAACCTCAGATCTCAGCCTCCTGAGTAACTAGGATTACAGGCGTGAGCCACTGCACCTGGCTAACTTTCTTTAGTTATTATCATTATTTTATTTTTTTTGCTGGCAATCGTGGGCATTGAGCTCAGGGCCTGAGCACTGTCCTTGGACTTTCTCAAAGCTAGAACTCTACCACTTGAGCCTCAGCACCACTTCTGGCATTTTTCTATGTATGTGGTACTGAGGAATCAAACCCAGGGCTTTGTGCATGTTAGGCAAGCACTCTACCACTAGGCCAAAAGAAGAGGGGCCAGGAGTCTGGTCATTACCACATACATAGAAAAAAACCACAAATGGTGCTGAGGCTCAAGTGGTAAAGCTCTAGCCCTGAAAAAACCTAAGGACAGTGCTCAGGCCCTGAGTTCAAGGCCCAGGACTGCTCTCCCCCCCAAAAAAGCAGCAGCTCAAGGACAGTACCCACGCACTGAGTTGAAGTCCTAGGACTGGCAATACACACACACACACACAGTAACTTGTGGCAATTTGTGATGTCAACAGCAGGACACTAACAGCTTGTACAACACCCTAGCGCAGCAATTGCAGTCTCTAGGCTCCTGCTGTATCCCAGTAGGGACAGAGGTGAGCTTGTCCTGCTGAGCACTAGCAGATGGACCAGGGTCAGCGCAGTCTCAGCTCCGGCCCCTCAAGGCCTTGGCTTGTACTGCCATGATGAGAGGTTCCCATGGGTGGCGTGGGAAGAGGCCAGGCTGGCCCTCCGTCTTCTACTCTGGCTGTGGCTATAGGAGACACCCAGCCCAAAGCAGACCCGGTCCAAGTCAATCTCCCCTCCAGCCAGATTGCTTAAGGCCACTGAGAAGGAAGAACACGTGACATGTGCCACTTGTGGGTGACCAGGGACTTGACTTCCCACCTATGACGGGTGACACATGCCTAGGATGGTGCCTAGCCCTGAGGACCCTATCCCCAGGTCACTGTCAGGGGCCTGAGGGACTGGCCACGCCCTCTGCTATTCCTGCCCTCCTCCTAGGTGTCCTGACCAACATTCAGGGGCCTCCAGAAAGCACCAGGAGGAGTGCCCAACTAGGTGATGGAGGAAGGCCTCTGGGGAGAGACTGGCTCCGATTTGGGCAGTTAAGGCTGGCAGGGCAGTGTGTGCAGTGTGTACTCTGGTCGGGTCTGTCTGTCTGCAGCCGGAGCTGGAAAGCAAATCAGTTCTAATGGCCTGGTGGCCATTTCTCCAGCCAACTCTTCCAGATAGATACCCATCACCCTCTCTGTCCAGTGCCTTTTCAGCCTATGTCCACTAACACGTTCATTCTCCATAACTACCGGCTTTAGGTTTCCCTCTGTCGGGACCTGGTGGAGCCCTTTGTCCACAGCAGAACTTCTGGGCCTCCTACCTCTTGGAAACAGGCTGGCGCTCTACTCCATAGCCCAGCCCCCTGGGGCCTGCAGAGGAGCAGGTTACAAAGGAGGGTCTTGGGCCTGGGAGTCTGGCCTAGTGGTAGAGTGCTTGCCTAGCATGCACAAAGACTTGGGTTCATTCCTGAGTACCACATACACAGAAAAAAGCCGGAAGTGGTGCTGAGGCTCAAGTGGTAGAGCTCTAGCCTTGAGAAAGCCCAAGGACAGTGCTCAGGCCCTGAGTTCAAGCCCCAGGACTGAGGAATCTCTGTGGGAATCTGGTCCTAAGGCATCCCTCACCGGCCTGTTACCAGGATGGCCTGCATGTTGTGGACGGGCGCGAGATCCAAGTGTGGGCTTTCCCGGGAATGGAAAAGCTAAACTCTGCCCGCCCCTCACCTCCGCCAAGGAACGGGGCAGTCGAGGAGCCCCTGGGGGCTGTCACACCCCTCGGGGACAGGACATTGGGAGACGGTTGCAAGGTCCTGATTTCTCTTCTCTTGGTGGGTCAAGGTCTGTGGATGGGACACAGCGGGTGGAGGTGCCCACTCCCCCCAACACGGCGCTGGAGGTCAGCTCTCAAGACTGGGGCGACTTCGAGGCCTTGTCGTCCATCGCTGCATTCTGCCACAAGGGCGCGCTCTTCGACAGGAGGTTAGGGACGGTGCTGGTGGAAGAGGCGGACTTCAGCGAATGGGGGAGGAGCACGTCCTTGTCCACGTCCTCAGTCACCAGCTCGGCCACGATCTGCGTGATGTCCTGCAGGGGACCACAGCATGGGGGCCGCGCCAGGAGGGGACGGGGCCGCGCGAGGTGGGCGTGTCCAGCCCGGTGGGCGGGGCCCGGGCGGGGCGGGCAGGCCTCCAGGAGCTGATGGGCGGGGCCGTGGGTGGCATGGGCGTGTCCAGAGCTGAACCGGGTGGGCGGGGTCCCGAGTGACTGGGCGTGTCCAGAGAGGGCTGGGCGGGGCCCCAGGCGGGGAGGGCAGGCCTCCAGGAGCGAATGGGCGGGGCCGTGGGTGGCATGGGCGTGTCTAGAGCGGGCTGGGCGGGGCGGGCAGGCCTCCAGGAGCTGATGGGCGGGGCCGTGGGTGGCATGGGCGTGTCTAGAGCGGGCTGGGCGGGGCGGGCAGGCCTCCAGGAGCTGATGGGCGGGGCCGTGGGTGGCATGGGCGTGTCCAGAGCTGAGCCGGGTGGGCGGGGTCCCGAGTGACTGGGCGTGTCCAGAGAGGGCTGGGCGGGGCCCCAGGCGGGGAGGGCAGGCCTCCAGGAGCGAATGGGCGGGGCCGTGGGTGGCATGGGCGTGTCTAGAGCGGGCTGGGCGGGGCGGGCAGGCCTCCAGGAGCTTATGGGCGGGGCCGTGGGTGGCATGGGCGTGTCCAGAGCTGGGCCGGGTGGGCGGGGTTCCGAGTCACTGGGCGTGTCCAGAGCGGTCTGGGCGGGGCCGGAGGCGGCCCAGGCCCGGCCGCGCACCTTGGGCGGGGCCGGGGCCCCCTCGATGGGATGTCTGTCCTGGCTGCCCATCGAGGCCAGCCGCCGGCGCTCCTCGATGCTGACGCTCCAGTGGCGGCTCGAGCGGCTCTGCTGCGGCTCCTCGCTCACCTGCGGGGACAGAGGGCGGCGCGGGCAGTGCTGGGTTCGCCGCCCCGACCCCGCCCTGGCGAGAGCCCCTCCACCCCCCAGAGGTGGCCGTGGGGCGCCGGCCGCGCCGGTCCTCCAGGCTCCTCGGGAGGCTGAGATGGGCGGATCGCGGTTCAGAGCCAGCCCGGGCACAGAGTCCCTGGGACTGTTCTCCACGGAGCCCCAGCGCTCGGGGACAGCGCCCAGGCCCAGCGTCCCCAGGGCGCGCCTGCCTCGCAGGCATCAGGACGCGGTTCCAGTCCTCCACACGGCAGACCAAGGAAAAAAGCCGCAAGTGGTGCCGAGGCACGGGCGGTAGAGCTCCACCTTGAGAAAGTCCGGGGACAGTGCTCAGGCCCCGAGCTCAAGCCCAGGACTGGGGGAGGAGAAAAGAAGAGGTGACGATGCCCGAGCCAAAACACGAAGCAAAAAGCAGCTAGGTGACTCCGTGGTCGGCGAGTCCCCTTCTGGGAGAGCAGCCGAGCCGGCGCACCGCGACGCGGCAGCACGGACGCGGCAGGCTGCTCCGCAGACCCGGCTCCAGCCGGCCGGGCGTCAGCGGGCCGGCCCAGCTCAGGGGCGGAGAGCTGGCCCGGAGCGGGGGCAGCTCAGGGGCAGCAGCGCCCCAGGCTCTTCAGACAGCCAGCAGACGATGGAGGAAGGCCAGCTCGAGGGGGCCCGGGAACAGCGCGGAGCAGCGGGGCAGGGCCCAGAACGGCCCCGAGCTGGGGACGGGGACCGGGCGGAGCAGCGGGGCAGGGCCCAGAACGGCCCCGAGCTGGGGACGGGGACCGGGCGGAGCAGCGGGGGAGGGCCCAGAACGGCCCCGAGCTGGGGACGGGGACCGGGCGGAGCAGCGGGGGAGGGCCCAGAACGGCCCCGAGCTGGGGACGGTGACCGGGCGGAGCAGCGGGGGAGGGCCCAGAACGGCCCCGAGCTGGGGACGGGGACCGGGCGGAGCAGCGGGGGAGGGCCCAGAACGGCCCCGAGCTGGGGACGGGGACCGGGCGGAGCAGCGGGGGAGGGCCCAGAACGGCCCCGAGCTGGGGACGGGGACCGGGCGGAGCAGCGGGGGAGGGCCGCGGTCAGGCTGCTCCCACGCTGCCTCCTCCCCGCGTCCACTGGAGGCATCGCCGGGCCACAGCACGACTCCCGGCCTGAGAGCACCAGGCAGGCGGTCCAGTCCCGGTCGGCACGCGGAGCCGGTGCGGCCCCTGCGCTCTTCTGCTCACGCCCGCCTCTACCACCTCGAGCGCCTTCGGGCTCTGGAGGCTGGTGGAAGATCAGCTCTCCAGTAGCTGGGGTTACGGGCATGACACTGGTGTGGGTCCGTCCATCCGCCAGTCCTAGGGCTCGAATTCCCTTCTGGTTTTCTGTGTATGTGATACTGGGGAATCAAACCCAGAGTTTCATGCATGTTGTGCAAGCAAGCACTCTACCACTAGACCATGCTCATGGCCCTGGTAGACATATTTTCTTTCTTTTTCCAGTCCTGGGCTTGAGCTCAGGGCCTGAGCCCTGTCCTGGGCTTTCTCAAGGCTAGAGCTCCACCACTTGAGCCTCAGCACCACTTCCGGCCTTTTTCTATGGATGTGGTACCGAGGAATCACACGCAGGCCCTCAGACATGCTAGGCAAGCACTCCACCACCAGGCCAAACTCCCAGCCTCAGACTTATTCTTAAGTGAAAGAAGCAACTGGCAGAAGTATCTGCGCTGGGTAAGGGTGTGGTGGTTTGGCCTACAATCCTAGCTTCTCGGGAGGCTGAGCTCTGAGGATCAAGGGTCAAAGAAGTGACTCGTCTCTAATCACTGAAAAGAGGAAGTGGGGCTGTAGCTCTAGGGTTAGGGTGGTAGCCTTGGGCTTAAGAGCTCAGAGACAGCACCCAGGCCCCAGAGTTCAAGCCCTGTGACCCAGAGAGAGAGAGAGAGAGAGAGAAAGAGAAAGAGAGAGAGAGAGAGAGAGAGAGAGAATATCTATGCTGTGCAGCTGTCTACTCTGAGTTGAAAAGAAACCATGAAAGTTTCAAAAAGCAAGGCCTTACCTGCTCTAAGCTCTAGCAACTGAAACTATGTGGCACTGGGAGAGAAGTCCAGGACAAATGGTCTAGATAACTGATCTTTTCATAAACCTGGAAGGTCTGATTTTGTGCTTAGCATGGAGTCTCAGGACAGTGAGGAATTGTGAGAGGTAGAAGCCTAAATGGATACTTTTACCTCTTATAAATGAATACTCAAGCGATTAGTGCTTAACTGAACAGTGGTCAGTAGCCATGGCACCAGTGGCCCACCCCTGCCATCCTAGCTACTCAGGAAGCTCAGAACTGAAGATCAGGGTTCAAAGCCAGCCCTAACAGGAAAGTCACTGAGATTCTTATCTCCAATTAACCATCAGAAAACTGGAAGTGGCTCAAAGTGGTAGAGTGCTAGCCTTCAGCAAAAGAGCTCAGGGGCAAGAAAGTCGGGGAGACTTATTTATAATAAACCACTCAGAAAAAGCTGGAAGTGGCTCTGTGGCTCAAGTGGTAGAGCACTAGCCTTGAACAAAGGAAGCTCAAAGGCAGTGTCCAGGCCCTGGGTTCAAGCCCCAGGACTGTGTGTGCGCGTGTATTGGTGGAGGGGGGATATAGATCCAGCCAGGTGCAGGTGCTGGTGGCTCATATCTGTAATTTTAGCTATGCAGGAGGCTGAGATCTGAGGACTGTGATTCAAAGCCAGCTTGAGCAGGAAAGTCTATGCAATTCCATTTTTTTTTGTTGGTCATGGGACTTGAACTCAGGATCTGGGCAATATATCCCTGAATCTTTTCATTCAAAGCTAGCACTCTGCCACTTTGAGCCACAGCACCACTCCTGGTTTTCTGGTGGTTAATTGGAGATAAGAGTCTCATAGAAAATGTTGGTAGTATAGCAAATTACAATGAATACCTTTAACTGTATGTTTAAAGTCATACATTTATAAGTTTAAATTTGGATATCAAAATTTAAGCATTTATTGAAATGTATGACTATCTCCTTAATATGCTGATTACAAAGTAAAAAAAAAAGTCTGAGACCTTCCTGCCTAGGCTGGCTTTGAACTCTGATCCTCAGATCTCTGCTCCTGAGTAGCTAGGATGACGGATCGGAGCCACTGGCACACAGCCTCTGTTCCTGAGCTTCTTTCCCTCAAGGTTAGCACTCTACCACTGAAACCACAGGACCACTTTCAGTTTTTCCTGTGTATGTGGTACTAAACCTAGGGCTCCATGCATGTTTGGCAAGCACTCTACCATTGAACCACATTCTCAGTTCTCTGTGCAACTCTTATCTCCAAGAAACTACTCCGAAAAAGCTAGAAGTGGCACTGGAGCTCAAGTGGCTAGCCTTAAGCAAAGGAAGCTCAGTGTCCAGGCCCTGAATTCCAGCCCTAAGATTGGGGACAAAAAAAAAGAAACTTAAAGGACTAGAGGCACAGGCCTGGGAGTTTGGCCTAGCGGTAGAGTGTTTGCCTAGCATGCACAAAGACTGGGGTTTGATTCCTCGGTACCACATACATAGAAAAAAGCTGTAAGTGGTACTGAGGCTCAAGTGGTAGAGCTCTCGCCTTGAGAAAATCCAAGGACAGTGCTCAGGACCTGAGCTTAAGCCCAGAACTGAGGGGGGAGGGAAGGACTAGAGACAGGTCTCAAGTGATACGAGAGTACTTGGCTAGCAAGCAGGACTTTGAGATGGTCCTGATTTAAAACCTTAACACACACGTCTGCCAGGCATATATGTGTAGTGTTATCTGTCCATCCAAATCCCAAAGTCAAAGGAAGTTTGCTGAGCTTGACAAAAATTCAACATGAGCTGATAGGAAGCTGCTTCCAGATCACCCTTGAGTGGAATGTTCTAGAGATGCACCCCCTCATTCACACACACACATTGTTGGCTTTGGTTTTCAATTCACTCTAATGATGTCTTTCTTTTAACTGGAACACTTAGTCCATTTTTACTTGCCAAATTAGAAGGCCTAACAGCAGTTGTATGTCAATCTGTGCTATTTGTCTTGCTTTCTCCTTATGTAGACTTTTTTTTTTTTTGGCTAGTCCTGGGCTTGAGCTCAGGGCCTGAGCACTGTCCTTGGACTTTTTAAGGTAGGCTACACTGCTATGAATAGTGCTAATTTCACTTTGTCTACCTATCTGTATATATAATATACATTAAAAATTAACATGAGGATTTGTGTTCAGTGTTTTGAGCCATGTCTGAAAGCTGTTGCTGCATTGATTAATTTGTGTGTGATACTGGAAATTGAATTCAGTGTCTCAGGCTTGCAAGGTAAGTATTCACCACTTGAACCACAACTCCAATCCCCTTTTTGCTTTGGTTATTTATTATTATTACTATATATATATATTTTTTTTGCTGGTCCTGGAGCTTGAACTCAGGTCCTGGGCACTGTCCCTGGGAGCTTCTTTTGCTCAAGGCTAGCACTCTACTACTTGAGCCACAGCTCCACTTCTGGCTCTCTTGGTAGTTTGTTGAAGAGTTTTGTAGACTTTCCTGCCTTGGCTGGCTTTTAACTACAATCCTGAGATATCAGCCGCCTGCAGAGCTAGTGCCCGATGCCTTTGTTTTCTTAACTATGGAGATCCAAACTTTGTGATATGAATTCATCTGTCCAAAGATGTCAGGCTCTTTTGCTCATTTTCCTTGTGAACTTTAGCCAATTTGTATGTTTAATTAAAAAAATGTTTTTTTGCCAGTCCCGGACTTGAACTCAGGGCCTGAGCACTGTCCTTGGACACTTTGCTCAAGGCTAGTTCTCTGCCACTTGAGTTACAGCGCCACTTCTAGCTTTTTCTGTGTATGTGGTACCAAGGAATTAAACCTGGGTCTTCATGAGTGCTAAGTGAGCACTCTACCACCAGGTTATGCTCCCGGCCCCCAATTTATACATCTAAAAGACAAGTTGCTGGGTACTGGTGGGTCACACCTGTAACCATAGCAAGTAGCTGAGATCTGAGGATTATGGTTCACCGCCAGCCTGGACAGGAAAGTCTGTGAATTTCTTTTTTGGGGGGGTCATCGGGCTTGAACTCTGGGCCTGGGCTCTTCTACTTCCTGTTTCCTAGTGGTTAGCTGGAGATAAGAACCTCATGGTTCTTTAGTGCTGGAGCTGGCTTTGAACAGCGATCCTTAGATCTCAGCCTCCTGAGAAGCCAGGATTACAGGTGTGAGCCACCAGGCATGGATAAGCCTGTGAGATCCATATCTCCAATTGATATCGAGAAAATGGGAAGTGGTGTTACAGCTCAAGTGGTAGAGTGCTAGCCTTGAACGGAAGAGCTCAAGGAC
This sequence comes from Megascapheus bottae, assembly GCA_024803745.1. Classification (NCBI taxonomy): domain Eukaryota; kingdom Metazoa; phylum Chordata; class Mammalia; order Rodentia; family Geomyidae; genus Megascapheus; species Megascapheus bottae. Next base: position 975,381 of record JANJXV010000359.1, read on the forward strand.
AATGCCCAGGGTCCCGAGTTCAAGCCCCTCAACTGACAAAAAACAAGACAAACAAGCACAAAGATGTGCTATACTGACCTGGGAAATCCTCTTTGGAGAACCTCCCTTCCCCAAAGCACAGCACTCTCCCCATTACTTGGGTTTCTAGCATTCCTTGGGGGTGATTTACAGTTCTCTTCAAACAGACTTCGCACATCCCTAGTGTGGCAGATTTTTTCTAAGTCTATTCCTGTTATTGGATGTACACCAGTCTCCTGTTAATCCCTTCCAGCCTGCTGCTGTGTCTCTTCAGGGCTAGTGACTGAACCCTCTCACTCTTGGTGGATTCTATGGACTCTTTGGGACTTGGGATGATAGGATGAGAACCATCTCAGTGCCAGGCTAGCTTTTGCTGACTCCCTAGGTGTGGCTCAACCTATAGACACCTATGGACACCTGCAGGCTTCTGGCCTCTGATTTTTCCAATCAAGATTTATTGTTGCTTTTTTAAATTTTTGCCAGTCCTGGGCTTGTGCTAAGGGCCTGAGCATTGTCCTTGGACTTTCTCAAGGTTAGAGCTCTACCACCTGAGCCTCAGCACCACTTCTGGCTTTTTTTCTGTGTATGTGGTACCGAGGAATGGAACCCAGGTCTTCATGCATGCTAGGCAAGCACTTTTAACCACCAGGCCAAACTCCCGGCCCCCAGGCCATGCTTTCTTTTGTGCTTACCCTCCCTGTCATGAGATGACTCATGAAGGCGGAAGGGCCTGCTGGGCTGCTCAAGGCAGAGGTCCCAGTGCCTGGCACTCTTGTAGCTCCAGACCCTAGAGGGCTGAGCGGCTTTGCTCTAGGAGCCCTCTTCATTTGCCTTTTGTTGTTGTTGGGTGACCAGGCTGGCCCAGTGCTCTTTGTTCACACCCATGTCCTCGGCAAGCACCCAATTCAGACCCAGAACCGCCCTCCCACACAAGCACCCAATTCAGACCCAGACTCCCCCCCACATACACACGGAGGCAGGCAGGGCTCAAGACTCCTGGCATGGCCTGCCTGCCTCTTCTCCTCACAGACTGATGCCCTCTGCGGGCCACACCTCCTCGGCCAGGCCTGCCCGGTGCCCGTCCCTGGAGCTGCACTGAACCACACACACCACTGTCCAGGAGCTGCAGACGGAGGGGGTCACGGCAGGGCTGCCGTGGGCACTGCCCGGTGCCCGTCCCTGGAGCTGCACTGAACCACACACACCACTGTCCAGGAGCTGCAGACGGAGGGGGTCACGGCAGGGCTGCTGTGGGCACTGCCCGGTGCCCGTCCCTGGAGCTGCACTGAACCACACACACCACTGTCCAGCAGTAGACTGAGGGGGTCACGGCAGGGTTGCCATGGGCACTGCCCGGTGCCCGTCCCTGGAGCTGCACTGAACCACACACACCACTGTCCAGGAGCTGCAGACGGAGGGGGCCACGGCAGGGCTGCTGATGGCGCAGTCCCTCTAGTCAGGGGTGGGGAGGGGCGGGGCCCTGGGGGCCCTCCAGGCTGGTCCCCTGCTCACCCAGTCCTGGGTCTGCAGTCCCTGCAGGCTGCTCTGCGTGTCCAGCAGGCCCCGGGCCGGCGGCCCGTCCGGCGGGGACGCCAGGCTGGTGGGGCGACGCTGGGCGGTCTTCTCCTGGTCCGGGAGCGACGGCCTGTGGTCCATCACGGCTTCGGGGCTGTGGTCCGCGCGGGGGCCAGGCCCTGACTCCACCCCGGGGCCACCGCACGCACAGGACCCCCTGTGACCTCACCCCGCCCGTCTCCAGGAAGCAGGGCAGGGGGCGTGGCCGGACTCGACGGGGCGGGGCCCCAGGCTCCCGGCCCCGCCCCCAGGCCCCGGCCCCGCCCCGCCGGGCCCAGGGGACCCCAGGAATGACAGCAGAGGGAGGCGGAGTGCCCTCAGTTTATTAGTGTCGCGTCAGCACCTTAAAATCGTCCACATGGTACACGGGGCAGACCAGCGCCTGCTCCGAAGAAGCTATGTACACGAACCAACAGAAACAACGCAGCATGGCATCGCACACATCCTAGAGACCAGGCAGTCAGGACGCCCTGGCTGGGCGTCCCCCTGCAGGGAGAGGGGCCCGCGAGCCCAGGGGTCAGCGCCGGCCTCAGCAGGCCAGGCTGGATGGGAGAGCAGGCGACTCTGGGCCAGGAGGGTCAGGGCCTGGCTCCTGGCGGAGGTGGTGACACTCTCATGAGGACGGAGGCTAGGGGTGGCCGGGTCTTCCGTCCTGGAGGACAGTGGACACGGGAGGTGCCTGGGAGCCACTTGGCCAGCATGTGGGTGCAGGTTCCGGCCCAGGGCCCTGTCCTGCAGTGTGGGGATGGAGCCTGGAGGGAAGCAGGGCCCCATTTGGCAAGGCTGTGATGGAGTGCTTACACCCCAGCCGGCAGGCCCGGTCCATCAGGGCTGGGCCATGCCTACGGCTGGGTGGGGCGCTGGTGGCTTGGCCTTTCAGACAGGCTGAGGCCTGAGGGGCACACACACACCTCACACACTGCCCACGGTCCCCAGCTACGCTGGCCAGCAGATGGCTTTGGCTTCCAGTTGTCCTTTTAAGGGACAAAGTGCTTTTCTATGAATCCTCAGAACAGCTCCATGAGGTAGGCAGGGGAAATGTGACCATCCCTCTTTACAAACTGGGAAAGCTGAGGCACAGAGGGGTGACTGTAGCCCAGGTGTCTGTTGGCACCACCCCCTGGCACAGGGCATGCTGTGACAGTGGGTGCCTGATGCTCAATGGCTAGGCTGTGCAGGCAAGCCTGGGGCCAGCTGCTGGACAGAGGCTCTGCCGTGCTGCCCAGGCCCTCCTCGTGGGTGGGGGCAGAGCCGTGGAGGAGGGAAAGGGGCTGCTGGTTGCCAGGAACTGAGCTCCCTGCTGTCTTGATTCTGGATAGCCATCCACTCCCTTTTACCAAGGCCCAGCTTTTACAGTGGCCCAATCAATCCAACACCCCCGCCCCGCCCCTGTAGCTCAGCAGTGACCTCTGCCTGGCGTTCTGTTCTGGCCACCCTCAGGCCTGTACCTAGGGATCTAGAGCCAACCCAAGGATCCAGCACTAGCCCCAGGGGCCTTGCTCTGGAAAAACGAGACAAATTTTCCTGGCCCCGCCAGGGGAAGCAGCTACTAGTGCAGGTAGACCACCTCTTGGCTGGCCCTGCATTTGGCAGTCTGAGTATTGCCTTGTGCCCCTCACAGCGTCCCCCAATGGGTACCCCTGAGGGGACAGAAGCCAGGGAGACTGCAGGGCATGGGACTTGCTGGAAACAGGGCGAGAGGACCCTCTCTGGTCTGGATGTAGGTCAACATGCCTCTCTCCAGCAGAGGGCAGAGCTGCCAGCTGGAGGAAACCCAGGGCTGACAGGTGGCTCCCAGAAACCTAGCCTGGAGGAGTCTCAGTTCCATGCGTGCCTGGCCTCTGCACAGGCCTGTCTGCTCTAGCTCTCCTGGCCACCTTGCTGCTGTAGGCACCATGGAGGTAGGCATCTGGCTCTCTGCACCCCAGGTCATCACGGGCCAGCTCTGGATGCTCCTGTGTCTAGCAGGTGGGGCTGGGGTGGGAGGGCACAGCAGATGGACCTAGATAGGCCCAGGCTTCATCACCTGCTTTCCAGTCCAGACTTGAGGACATTTGCAGGGACCACACAGGGCTGTGCAGAGGAGCAAGACGGGGTGGGCTCTGCGGGCTCTGCCCAGCCTCCAGGGGCTTCACGAGAGCCACGCGTATCTGAGAGCATTAGGAAAATGGTTGGAGGGAGCCAGGGTGAGAGGGAGGTGTCGTCCCACGTGCCAGAGGGGCAGAGCATGCCACGACCCCCAGCCTCTGGCCCCCGAGCTCCACCTGTGCCTATCAAGGGCTCCCCAAGGAAACAGTGTCCTGGCTTCTGCAAAGTACTCAAAGGGAAGAGCCCTACTTTTGCAGGCTCCAGGGGCTCCTGAGAAGAGCATGCACCCCCTCAGCTCTCCAGCCCCCAACTCAGCCAGACTTGCTGGTTAATAAGCAGAGCAGTTACTGGGCACCCGTCGCAGAGCTACTTGTCCCTTCGCTTCCAGGATCTGAGCACATTCATACTTAAGACTATTTCGCTGTGTTTAAGGGTCTGTCTCTGTAGTAAACAAGTGTTAACAGAAATGCAGCTGCCCCTCCAGCAACGGCCACCAAGGGCAGGACATTTTTCCTCGCTGTCCTCTGCTGGCCCCTGCAGGGGGGGCTAGAAGGTGGCCTTGGAGTGTCCGAAGATGCAGATGGGGAAGTGCTTCACGTGCGAGGACCACTGGGCGGCCAGCTGGAAGAACTTGACGTCGCTGCACTCCACGCCGTCGATGAGGACTGCGGGAGAGGGCTGCCTGACCGCCCGCCCGCCCGCCGCTCCCCAGGACCCACCCAGGCACAGGCCTTTCTCCTGCCTGCCCTCCCAAGACCCAGGACCAAGGCTGGCCTGTCTCCCGGGGATGTGTGGGCCTGGCCTATCCCTCCGTCAGGTGCTGCTGTCCACACTCCTTCCTCCTTAGCTGGGAGACCGGGCAAACCCCATTTAAAACGTCTGCCCCTGGATGCCCAATGCCGATGGCTCTCACCTATCACCCTAGCTACCCAGCAGGCTGAGATCTGAGCATCTTGATTCACAGCCACCTGAGTAGGTGCATCGGTGAGACTCACCAAAAAAAGCTGGAAGTGGAGCTGCAGCTCAAGTGGCAGAGCAAAAGAGCTTAGGACAATGCCCTGAGTTCAAGCCCTAGGACCAACACTAAAACAACAATGAAAAATAGCTTTCACTTAGCTAGATGCACTGGCTCACACCTATAATCCTAGCTACTAAGGAGGCAGAGATCTGAGGATCGCAGTTCAAAGCCAGTCTGGGCACTAAAGTCCGTGAGACTCTGATCTCCAATTAACCACCAGAAACCAGAAGTGGGGCTGTAGCTCAAGGGGTAGGGCGGTAGCCTTGAGCTGAAGAGCTCAGGGACAGTGCCCAGGCAGAGTTCAAGTCCCACGACTGACATTTGGAAATCACCACGGTCATCAGGTGACCAAATCCTGCACTTAGGGACCTGATCTTACAAAGATAAAACCCTGAGCTCTGTACTCTGCACATTCCTCACTGGACATTTTGAAATGTGCTTATTAATTTTAAAATTCAAAGTAGAGACGGGGAGTGAGGCCTAATGGTAAAGTGCTCGCCTGCCACACATGAAGCCCTGGGTTTGATTCCCTGGAACCACAAAACAGAAAAAGCTGGAAGTGGCCCTGTGGCTCAAGTGGCAGAGCACTAGCCTTGAGCAACAAGTGTCCAAGGACAGTGCCCAGGCCCTGAGTTCAAGCACCCCCAGGATTGGCAAAAAAACAAAAACCAAAACAAAACAAAACCCTCAAAGGAGGGGCTGGGAGTGTGCCTAGTGGTGGAGTGCTTACCTAGCAAGCACAAAGTCCTGGGTTTGATTCCTTGGAACCACATATACAGAAAAAGCCGGAAGTGGTGCTGTGGGTCGAGTGGTAGAGCTCCAGCCTTGAGAAAGCCCAAGGACAGTGCCAGTACCCAGGTTCTGACTTCAAGCCCCAGGACTGGCAAAAACAAAACGAAACAAAACAACCCCCCCCCCAACAAACAAAGAACCTCAGAGGAGACTGAAGTGCGTCTCGAGTGATAGAGGACCAGCTGCCCAAACAAGTCAGGCAAGGATTCCAAACCCCAGCACAGCCAAAAATAAACAGAATAAATAAAGTTAGGAGGGAAAAGTAACTTGAACTTGAATTTGCACGCAATTGCCTAACACAGGTGTTCTGCGTGTGAACTGCAGAGGACGCCCTGCACAGCAAGCAGCACTGAGGACTCTTCTGCATTTGAAGAGCCACCTCGGTCTGTCCCACCCCTGGTCCAGCCAGGACCGGGAGGCTCTGGTCACGGGCCAGCTCCCCGGCGCCCGCCCTTCCGTCCGCGCCCGGCACTGCTCACCCCTCAACATGTTCTGCTGGTGCTTGGCTGTGCAGATCAGGCGGCTGATGCCCTCGATGCACTGGCTTTTGGACTCCACGTCCCTGTCCTTCGTTTTCTTCGGCAGAAACATCACTGGGAGGAGAAGCGTCCTGCTATGGGCCTGCTGCGCCTTCAGGGCCAGGCCAGCTGGGGCCCTGGGGCAGGCAGAGGGCTCAGCTGGCTGGGCCTTCAGGCTCAGTGGGTGGCTGCCCTCCAGGCCCATCTCAGCAGCCCCCTTTCGAGGTCGCTTGCTGGGGGTGTGGCTGCCCCTCCCAACGTCCAGCCCAGCTCAGCCTTCCCCCCACCTCACCCTTCTTGTTCTTCTCCTTGGTGACCACGGTCATGGACATGGTGGGCGTGGCTGCAGCCTCACCACTGCTGGGCAGCCTGCTGACCTGGAGGGACCGGAAAGTGCACTTGAGTGTGTTTTTGGTGGTGGGCAGGTCCTTCTTCTCAGTGTCTCTCTTCCTGTCTGTGGGCTGTGCTGCTGTCCAGTAGTCCACCTGCAGCCCCATGAGCTCAGCGCCGACACCCTGGCTGTGAAAGGCAGAGGGAGAGCTTGCAGCCATGTGTGACCAAGTGTCGCGCCCATCCTAGACTGAAGTGTGGAAGGTCGCTGCTCCCCCAGCCTGGGGCAGGCCAAGCACAAGGTGCTCTCTGCACTATCTCCTGTGTGCATCCGCCCTGGTACAGGGCTGCTTTCCAGGTGGTGTGAGCTGCTGGCAGACACCCTGGAGGAGGAGAAGGCCATGCCTGGGCCTTGTGGCCTGTATGGGCACGAAGGACAAATACCATCTGTGCAAATTTGCTGCTTGAGGAGCTCCTAAGAGCTGGAGGACCTGCGGGGGACCCTGGCTGAAGAGAGCCTCTCTCCTATGCCTTCTCTCTCAGGTCTTCACCCTTCCTTTGTTCCCTGTGAAACTGGGGACTGAACTCAGGACCTTACACTTGCTAGACAGGCACCCTACACTTTTTCTTTTCTTTTCTTTTCTTTTTGTTGGTCATAGGGCTTGAACTCTGGGCCTGGGCCCTATCCCTGAGCGCTTCAGCTCAAGGCTGAGCCACACTTCCAGCCCTTTTAGGACTTGTGTTCAAAGTAGGGTCTTGCTTTATGCTTGGGCTGGCTGGGGCTCTAATTCTTTCAGCCACTCTGCTCTGTGTCACCATGCCTGGCTGGGAACCACCCATGGGCTGAGATGGATTTGTGCAAACTTCTATGTCCAGGCAGACCCCCCACATTACACTCCTGATTTATTTATATATTTTTTGCCAGTCCTGGGGCTTGAATTCAGGGCCTGAGCACTGTCCTTGGGCTTTCTCAAGGCTAGAGCTCTACCACTTGAGCCACAGCACCACTTCTAGCCTTTTCTGTGTGCATGGCACCGAGGAATCAAACCTAGGTCTTTGTGCATGTTAGGTGAGCCCTCTACCACTAGGCCACACTGCCGGCCACAACATTCCCTTATTTTGTACTGTCCAGGTCGCTAGGATTTCAGAACTAAGCCATGGTACGTGGCTTTGGCTCCTCCTTTGATAGCCTGCCCTGCGCAAAGCCACGTCAGGTTCAGTAAGAGTCCACATTCTTTCATGGGGTGGCTCCTGTCCTCAGGTGTCCTCAGTGGAGACCCAGGCCTACCCAACTCAACAGCGGCAGGACCAACCCTCAGTCCCCTACAGCCGCTCAGCCCGTGCCCATGCACCGGGCCTGTGTCCATAGTCGCCCTGCGCCCACCCACGGGGCTCCCAGCCTGCGCCCACCCACGGGGCCCTCGGCCCATGCCCACCCACAGGGCTCTGATAAGCTGGGCACATGGAGAATACAACTCCCAGAACAAGGCAAGAGCCGTGCTCCTTACCTGGGGGAGGACAAGCCTGTGCTCACTGAAGGGGAAGAAGGAGGAGTGGGCGAGGCTTCCTTGGCTGCAGGAGACGTGGATGTGGATGGTGGAGTGGAGGAGAGCAAGCTGGAGCCTGAGGGAGCTGCATCATCGGAGTCACCTTGGAGGAGGAGGAGGAGGAGGAGGAGGAGGAGGAGGAGGAGGTGGAGTCACAGGCAGCAGGAAGCCTAGCTCTTCCTCTGGCCTCTTGAAGGGTCTGCAGGGACCCTCCCTCTCCCCCTTCCTCCCTCTCCCCCTACCCCTGCAGGTAGGGAGATGTAGGCAGCTGGGCAGATGGGGTGGTCCCTGAGGCTTCAGGAGGCAGTGGTCGCACACTGAGCAGAAGCAGCGGGGGCACGGAGGTGGGCTGGTCCCCCTGACCCATTCTCTAGAATCAGTGCATCCCCAGGCCCTCCCCCCACCCCCCAGGCCTCCGAAAGGGACCGGTACCTGATGTGGCTGAGGAGGGCTCCACAATTCCAACCTTCACAACCTGGAAAGGGATCAACACTGGCTGGAGGCAGTGGTGAGGGTGAGTGTGTGTGTGTGTGTGTGTGTGTGTGTCCCCTGCTGGCTGCCTTCTAGGGTCCCACCTAGGAGCTCTGGGTGGTGGGCGCCAGGGTCGCCAGTGCCAGCCAGCCCCTGTCCCCATGACACATCAGCTTATGGCAGTACCAGGTCTGAGCCACTTCCATCCATGGGGCAGAGCCCAGCACTAGGCAGCAGCAAACCCTGTGCCAGTGTGATTACTCAGGTCCAGTCAACTAGCAAGACTGGGATGCGGCTGCAGAAGTAGCAGCTGCGTGAGACCTGTGAACAATGCCTTAGGTTTGTGCTGTCCAACACAGCTCCAGTCTCCACAAGAAGCCGTGTTACGTTAGAATGCATTATGCTCAATCCAGGGACCTGAGTGCAGTGGTAAGTCTAGTGCCAAGTAGGCACTCTTGCCACTCTTGAACGACCTTGGCCTGGGGTACTCTCCAAGGCCTGCCCCTCCTAGGAAGACGGCTGTTATAGCGGGTGTGGCAGCCACTCTACACCTAAGTCTGCAGTAGACAAAACAGTGCTAGGAAGTAAGACTGCTGGGAGGGGGTCCTCAGTCCTGGGCAGAGTGGGCGATGCAAACCTCGGGACGACCACTGCAACCCAGCCTGAGCAGTGAGGTGAGGAGGAGACGCCCGTCTTCCAGCGGAGGAAAGGACACCTCTTTTCCTAGACACTGGGCCAGCAGTATCCACTGGAGGGCTCAACACCCCTCTACCCCCTGCCCTCCCGGAAAGCAAGGACCTCGGCTGTCCTCAGCTGGCCACCACGGTGAAGGTGGCTCTGGACACTTGAGCTAGTGTGAAAGCAGTCTTGTAAAAGGCATCTTGGCGGGCCTGGGTTCTGTGGGGGAAGCTGGCATACTCACCCCAACAAAGGGAATGAATCTCTGGGATGACTCTTCATCGGGGCTGAGAGGAAGAAAACACAGTTACTCTCCCATAGGCCCAGCCCAGCTGTGTGCTGAGCTCGTCTCACATGCCGACATATAGAAGGGTAAGGGATTTCCGTGCCTGTGGCTGACCCAAGCTAGAGCAGTCTCCTCCTGACAGTCTGGTGACACGTAAGGATGCGCACTGAGCTGTGACACTGGAGGACACACTGGTTCTAGTGGTAACATCTACGAGTGTCTCAGGGAGCTCGTCAAGCTCAGAAGTGGAGACTACTATACTGAGTGGAGCTGGTCCTGGCCAGCCTCTCCTGGAAGTTCAGGCCACAGCCCGCCACAGCCCTCCACAGCCCGCCACAGCCGAGATGCTGAGAGTTCAGGCCACAGCCTGCCACAGCCCGCCACAGCCCTCCACAGCCCGCCACAGCCGAGATGCTGAGAGTTCAGGCCACAGCCCGCCACAGCCCGCCACAGCCGAGATGCTGAGAGTTCGGGAAGGAACCAAGGAGATGAAATTCCCATTGGTCTTCTTTCTCCATGTGCCACGCTGCCAAGCTGGCTGTTTCTTCTCTGCAGAGGTTGCCTCAGATACTTGGGTATGCTTCAGTATAGAGCACAGGACTACATTAGCAGTCAGAGGGCTGGCCTTCTGCCTTGGACCTGTGCAGGGCCAGTCTCCTCCATTCCATCCCTGCCCATCTTGCCTCAGTGGCTCCTTGGTCTGCATTTGGAGTCCGGATGCCAGTTAAAGCAGTGTCATCTCCAGGCGCTTTATCTAACTCTTCTTCACATCTCTTTCCTCTGGTTGGACTCTGATGTCAGTGCAGCTGGCACATGTGGAGACAGTGCCCCTGGGGGCAAGTGGTGGAATGCTGGGAGAGTGGCAAGGGCAGAGCTGCCCCGCAGGGAACGCACCCTAAGGTGCAGTCCTGGGATGGCCCTTGCGGGGAGCAGGAGCTGGGAAGCATCCGGCCAGGTTCCCACTGGCTGTGGGTGTAGCTTCCAGGACTAGCACCTACTTTCCCAGATCCAGGGGGAGTAGCACGACCTTGTGTTTAGAGCTGTCCACACAAATGTGCCGGGGTAAGTGCACCCGACAGAGGCTGGTCATACAATAGGAGGGCCTCTCCACCTTTATACTCACCCACAGCAGGTCCTCCATCACCTAAAGAGGAAGGTGCTCTGGGAGGACAGACCTGCAACCTCCCGCTGCCCTGAAGATGACCAAGCTCCCAGCCTCCCTTCCCTTCCTAAGACAGTGTTTCAAGAGAAGAGAAGCCCCCCGCCCCCCCTGCAAAGAACAAACCCAACGCCTGGGCCTGGGCTGTCCTGGCTCTGGCTCTGGCCCCCCGAGACCTCTTGGCCTTGTGAGTCACAGGTTCTGTGCATAGCCACGGGGTATGAGAGACCGAGGTGGCGTTCTACCTGTGTTCTTTGGTCAGATGTTTGGAAATGTCAGCAATACTGAGTTCTGAAGGGAGGAAGTCACAGAGGGAAGGTGGGTGGTGCTGCAGGTCCTCAGAGTTTGAGGCAGCTCCAACCTAAGAGGCCATTCACCGTCCAGGGGCCCCAGGACTAGGGCAGCGCGGTTTCTCTTCCACACTCCCTTAGGAAGAGCTTACAGGCAGAGCATGGTTGATAAGCCCACACGTGGCCAAGATGCCACAACACAGATAAGCTGCCAGAACTCAAAGCCAAGCTGCACCCTGGGCCATGCAAACAACATCAGCACAGGCATGACAGTGGGACACCAGCTTGCCACCAGACTCTCAGGCCTGCTGCGGAGGGCAGCCAGAGCCCACAGCAGGCAAGCACCTCTTCAGGAGACACAGCCATTCCCACAGGCTAGCCCTTTGCGAAGGGGAGACGGGAAGAAAGGAGCTACCTCGAGAGCTGGTCATCTCTCTGCAGAGCCCTCACAGAACTGGGCTAGAGAAGAGGCCACATGGCTCTGGGGCCTCACTGGCACCATGGAGGTGCCAGGTAACCCACCCAGTGCCAGTGTCACCACTGTACTGCAGGCAGGGCAGAAGGCACAGGAGCTAGAAGGGGCCTCAAGTCTTAGTTTGCTGACAGAGGTACACCTGCGGGGCAGCATGCTATAGAGGAAGGCACGATGGCTGGGCTGGTCTTTCTACGACTTGGGGGCTTGTTTAGCAGACTGGTGCTGAGCCACTGTGTGTCCCAGTGGCCCACAGCTCCAGCAAGGAGGCCTCCTGGACCCACCAACTGTCCTGGGAGCCGGGGTGCCGCTTAAAGCCATGGATATCAGGGCAAGGAGGAAGAGAGGGCAGACCCCACACACCAAGGAAAACCAACAGCTCTGAGGTGCCTGAGACATCTCAGCCCGGCTAGTCCAAGCTTCAAGAGATGAAGCCCTCTCTGAGGCTAAAAGTACTTTCCATTTGGGGACCCTAAGTGTCTGGCCGCCTCCTGGGGCAATGAAAGACACTGAATGTCAGCTCAGGTGCAGGTCAAGCCCTGCCAGGTCCTGGGTGTCCCCTTCCGCATCCCCACAGGCAGGACTGGCTGTGTGCAGGTAGCCAGGACGACCAGCGCTCAGTGTGTGGAGCAAAGCCCTGTAGGAGGCGTATGAGGTCACTGCTGACAGAGCAGCCCCTATACTACCTCCAGGTTAATCAGAGGTAGTAGTGCTCTAGCCCAGAATCAGTCCCCCCGCCCCCGCCCCCACGGGCAGTGGGGCCTCTCCAAAGCTCTCCCCCAGCTCCACGTGTAGCAGGGCTGAGGAAAGAACATCTGTTCTTTAGCACCCCCCCTTCGCCCCAACAAGAGGCGCCTTTCCCACTCCTTGGGGACTTGGATGGTAATGCTGCTAAACAAGCCCTAAAGACCAGCCTGGGGACAGACAGGGGTGCAGGCCAGAGAGCTGTACCTCAGGGTAAAGTCAAAGTGAAAGTGCCTTTTCCTTTTTGCAAAGCCACCAAAAGAGAAAACAGACATGTTACGAGGCTCTAAGGAGCAGCATGGGCCCTCTGCACACTGGACAGAGCCCTGCACTCCTGGCTCCTGGGGGCCTCACCCTGGGGCGGCAGCTGAAGGTGAGCTGAGGACCCCCGAGGACACTGTGTGGGGACAGTGTTGAAATTCCCTGGAGGGCAGGGCTCTGGCTGTTCTTGCTAGCCTCTGTGTCCCTCACTGAGCTGTCTTTTGGTCTGCTGCACAGATCCTCTTTGGCTGCAGGGTCTGCACCTCTCCCTTACACGTGGAGCCACGCCCACCCAGTGGCCCCAAGGAAGCCGCATGGCCTCTGCCTTTATCCACCCAACAGATGCACTGGTCTGGGCAGGGGAACGTGCAGTTCCCCAATATTGCCCTTGCTGTGCCAATGCCAGGGGTCTGGCCAAGGGCTGTTCAGCTCCTTAGGATGCAGGGTCCAGGCCCAGGCTGATATCGTGAGAGGCCTGAGCACTAAGCCAGCTGCCTCTCCCTGCATTAGGAGAACTTCCCAAAACCAAATCTGCTGTGCTGACAGGACTTGGAATTGGCAGACGCTTCTGCAGGCCAGAACTGCTGGCTGGGAAAACCTCCCCCCACCCCCCAGCCTCCACACAGGCCCACCCTCGCCCAGGGAGCCCGTGGCTTGCCTACACCCAGAGGGGGAGGCGGGGGAGGGGATCTAAGGTAGGGGTTGGTGCTCCGAGCCCCCTGGCCGGGGCCCACCTTGTTACCTCTTCTGCTTGTAGGTCAGCATGGCCTCAGCAATGGGCAGCTGGTGGGCACAGTTGGCGCCCGCGATGTACTGGGTGATGCGTGAGACGATGTCTGGCGTGTCCTGTACTGCACGAGGAAGTGACCTGGTGAGGTCTCGGCTTTGTCCTGGGCATTGCCCACAGGGTAAGGAGTGAGGCTTCTCCCTAAATCCCGAGGGCCTGCCTCTGGCTCCAGTGCCCGCCCTTACCAGGAGCACAGGGAAGTCTCCAGGGGAGGGGATGGTGGCCTGATGCACCCTTCCTCCCCACCACTGGCACCCGGCCGGGTCTCACCAGTGTTCTGGGCTTCCAGCTTGTTAAACAGGTCTCTCCAGGCCAGGTCCTGGAAGAAGTTGTTGTAGCGATAGTCCACCGAGCCCAGGTATCTGGCCACAGGGTGGGAACCTGTGGGTCAAGAGCACAGCCGTCACCACGCGCAGCTGGACCACCAGCCTCCAGACAACCCCACTGCCCTGGCCGAGCCCACAGAAACCAACACTGGCATGAATCTGGGGCTGCCTGGGGACACCGGCAGTGCCTGCTTCAGGGCCCCAGCTTGTCTTCTCACCCAAACCACTTTCAGGTCGTTTTTTCCCTCCCTCCCTCCTATTTTTATTTTGCCAGTCCTGGGGCTTGAACTCAGGGAGTGGGCACTGTCCCTGAGCCTCTTGATGCTCAAGGCCAGCGCTCGACCAGTTGGGCCACAGTGCCACGTCTGGCCTTTCCTGCACATGGGAGGTAAGACTCATGGACGTTCCTGCCTGGCTGGCTTTCCAGGTCACAGCTTCCGAGGATTACAGGTGTGAGCCCCCCAGCACCTGGCCTCGGGTTTTTTTTGCCAGTTGGTCATGGGGTTTAAACTCTGGGCCTGGGAGCTGTTTCTTGAGCTCTTCAGCTCAAAGCTACCACCCTAGCCCTGGAGCTACAGCACTTCTTCCAGTTTTCTAGTGGTTAATTGGAGATAAGAGTCTCATGGACTTTAGTGCCCAGGCTGGCTTTGAACTATGATCCTCAGATCTCAGTCTCCTGAGTAGCTAGGATTATACGTGTGATCCACTGGTGTCCAGCTGGCCTCTTTATTTATTTACTTATATGTGTTTTCTTGAGGAGTATGCAGCCTAGGCTGGCCTTGAACTTGTGACCATTTTCTACCTCCTCCTCAGAGCTGGGATTACACACCAGTTTACATCATTTTACAGCTACGCAGTTAACAATGCACGATCCACACGCCACAAGCGACTAAAGCGGTCCAGTAACTGTGCTGAGTTGGCGCCCCGCCCTCCCGTCCCTGGGGCCGTGCCCCCCTCTGGGGCCCTCCCCCAGTAACTGTGTGAGTTGGCGCCCCGCCCTCCCGTCTCACCCAATGGGATGATGAGGAAGCGCATGTAGCCAAGCCAGTCAGGCGTCTTGTGGGACAGCTGCTCCACGAAGAGCCGCAAGATGGCACTGAGGTAGTGCTGGGCTCCTGCCACGGCAATCTTCACTGGGGTGGGGGGCTGGGAATTGCAGTTGCAGCTGCAACCCCAGGTGGGGGATGAAGAGGGACAGACCTCAGGGGAGCTGACCCCAGCTCCAGACCACCCGGCTGAGCCCCAGGGAAAGCGTGTCCTCTGACATACTGGTCCTATCTTACAGAGCTACCAAACACTGATGTGTTGCCCACACGAGCCCTAAGCGTCCATGGAGGGCTGCCTGGATGGGCCTGGACTGGGGAACAGGAGGGGCGGGCTCTGCAGATGGCTAGGTGGCTACTAAAGACTGCTTCTCCCCTTGTCGTGCTTCCCACGTGCCAGGATACACACTGGGAATGCGAGTAGGCCATGGTGCAGGTCTGGGGCCTGACAAGTCCAGCACCATCCATGATCTCCAGGACCAACATCCGAGGGCTCAGCACCACCACGGACACAGGTGAGAAGGTGAGGAAGCGGGGCGGCAGACTCACTATCTCTGGATCCGAGAGACGATGGTGCTGAAGGCTGCCTGGACATCTGCAGGAGAGCAGGTGCACACCACAGGGAGCGTGTGCCTCTGAAGGACGTCTGACAGGAACTGCAAGGACAGGCGGACATGGACCTCAGCACGGCGCTGAGCCCTCCCCTCACGGACACATCCGAGAAAGCCATGGGTGTCCTGGCAAACCTGAGCACAGCAGCCCAGTCCACGGCTGTCTCTGAGGCAGGACCCTGCTCAGCCACACCCCTCTGGCCCTCACCCACCTAGCGGTGGGTCACGGAGCTGCCCTCCTACCTGCCCCTGCCAGTCCGAGGTGTTGATCAGGATGATGTTCTCGGGAAGCTGGTCATCAGAGATGAGGACGTGGTTCAGCTGGTCATACACCGTCTTCCTGGGGATCTGGAGACAAGGACAGTCCATATCCGGGAGATGCAGCACCGAACCCCTCCCGCCTGGCCTCCTTAGCCCCTCCTACCCCAGAGCTACAAGGCTGGAGTGCAGAACGACCATTCCCACCACAGGCTCCCCGGGCTGAAGCAGCCACACATTTCGGCTGTTCTGGACCAACAACAAATGGCTAACAGGTGACCTGGTGACCTTCTGAGTAAAAGGACCCATGATGAGTGCCCTCCTCCACAGAGGGCAACTGGCCAGAGGCCCTCCAAGTCTGCCAAGTACTCTTTGTCTCTAGATTTATTTCAGCATGCTCTGCATCCTCCCCATGACGAGTCCACAGCACAGCACAGCCGGCTCCTCACACCCTCCCTCACTGTGTCCACACCACAGCACAGCACAGCACAGCCGGCTCCTCACACCCTCCCTCACTGTGTCCACACCACAGCACAGCACAGCACAGCCGGCTCCTCACACCCTCCCTGCACTGTGTCCACACCACAGCACAGCACAGCCGGCTCCTCACACCCTCCCTCACTGTGTCCACACCACAGCACAGCACAGCCG
Organism: Megascapheus bottae; assembly: GCA_024803745.1. Classification (NCBI taxonomy): domain Eukaryota; kingdom Metazoa; phylum Chordata; class Mammalia; order Rodentia; family Geomyidae; genus Megascapheus; species Megascapheus bottae. The sequence continues at coordinate 991,304 of JANJXV010000359.1, forward strand.
GCTCCTCACACCCTCCCTGCACTGTGTCCACAGCACAGCACAGCACAGCCGGCTCCTCACACCCTCCCTCACTGTGTCCACACCACAGCACAGCACAGCACAGCCGGCTCCTCACACCCTCCCTGCACTGTGTCCACAGCACAGCACAGCCGGCTCCTCACACCCTCCCTCACTGTGTCCACACCACAGCACAGCACAGCCGGCTCCTCACACCCTCCCTCACTGTGTCCACAGCACAGCACAGCACAGCACAGCCGGCTCCTCACACCCTCCCTCACTGTATCCACAGCACAGCACAGCACAGCCGGCTCCTCACACCCTCCCTCACTGTGTCCACACCACAGCACAGGACAGCACAGCCGGCTCCTCACACCCTCCCTGCACTGTGTCCACACCACACCACAGCACAGCACAGCCGGCTCCTCACACCCTCCCTCACTGTGTCCACACCACAGCACAGCACAGCCGGCTCCTCACACCCTCCCTGCACTGTGTCCACAGCACAGCACAGCACAGCCGGCTCCTCACACCCTCCCTCACTGTGTCCACACCACAGCACAGCACAGCACAGCCGGCTCCTCACACCCTCCCTGCACTGTGTCCACACCACAGCACAGCACAGCCGGCTCCTCACACCCTCCCTGCACTGTGTCCACAGCACAGCACAGCACAGCCGGCTCCTCACACCCTCCCTCACTGTGTCCACAGCACAGCACAGCACAGCACAGCCGGCTCCTCACACCCTCCCTGCACTGTGTCCACAGCACAGCACAGCCGGCTCCTCACACCCTCCCTCACTGTGTCCACACCACAGCACAGCACAGCACAGCCGGCTCCTCACACCCTCCCTGCACTGTGTCCACAGCACAGCACAGCACAGCCGGCTCCTCACACCCTCCCTGCACTGTGTCCACACCACAGCACAGCACAGCACAGCCGGCTCCTCACACCCTCCCTCACTGTGTCCACACCACAGCACAGCACAGCCGGCTCCTCACACCCTCCCTCACTGTGTCCACAGCACAGCACAGCACAGCACAGCCGGCTCCTCACACCCTCCCTGCACTGTGTCCACACCACAGCACAGCACAGCACAGCCGGCTCCTCACACCCTCCCTCACTGTGTCCACAGCACAGCACAGCACAGCCGGCTCCTCACACCCTCCCTGCACTGTGTCCACAGCACAGCACAGCACAGCCGGCTCCTCACACCCTCCCTGCACTGTGTCCACACCACAGCACAGCACAGCACAGCCGGCTCCTCACACCCTCCCTGCATTGTGTCCACACCACAGCACAGCACAGCACAGCCGGCTCCTCACACCCTCCCTGCACTGTGTCCACAGCACAGCACAGCACAGCCGGCTCCTCACACCCTCCCTGCACTGTGTCCACAGCACAGCACAGCACAGCCGGCTCCTCACACCCTCCCTCACTGTGTCCACACCACAGCACAGCACAGCCGGCTCCTCACACCCTCCCTCACTGTGTCCACAGCACAGCACAACACAGCACAGCCGGCTCCTCACACCCTCCCTCACTGTATCCACAGCACAGCACAGCACAGCCGGCTCCTCACACCCTCCCTCACTGTGTCCACAGCACAGCACAGCACAGCACAGCCGGCTCCTCACACCCTCCCTCACTGTGTCCACACCACAGCACAGCACAGCACAGCCGGCTCCTCACACCCTCCCTGCACTGTGTCCACACCACAGCACAGCACAGCCGGCTCCTCACACCCTCCCTGCACTGTGTCCACACCACAGCACAGCACAGCCGGCTCCTCACACCCTCCCTCACTGTGTCCACAGCACAGCACAGCACAGCCGGCTCCTCACACCCTCCCTGCACTGTGTCCACAGCACAGCACAGCACAGCCGGCTCCTCACACCCTCCCTCACTGTGTCCACACCACAGCACAACACAGCACAGCCGGCTCCTCACACCCTCCCTCACTGTGTCCACAGCACAGCACAGCACAGCCGGCTCCTCACACCCTCCCTCACTGTGTCCACAGCACAGCACAGCACAGCACAGCCGGCTCCTCACACCCTCCCTCACTGTGTCCACACCACAGCACAGCACAGCACAGCACAGCACAGCACAGCACAGCCGGCTCCTCACACCCTCCCTCACTGTGTCCACAGCACAGCACAGCACAGCCGGCTCCTCACACCCTCCCTCACTGTGTCCACAGCACAGCACAGCACAGCCGGCTCCTCACACCCTCCCTCACTGTGTCCACAGCACAGCACAGCACAGCCGGCTCCTCACACCCTCCCTCACTGTGTCCACACCACAGCACAGCACAGCCGGCTCCTCACACCCTCCCTCACTGTGTCCACACCACACCACAGCACAGCACAGCCGGCTCCTCACACCCTCCCTGCACTGTGTCCACAGCACAGCACAGCCGGCTCCTCACACCCTCCCTCACTGTGTCCACAGCACAGCACAGCACAGCCGGCTCCTCACACCCTCCCTCACTGTGTCCACAGCACAGCACAGCACAGCCGGCTCCTCACACCCTCCCTCACTGTGTCCACAGCACAGCACAGCACAGCCGGCTCCTCACACCCTCCCTGCACTGTGTCCACAGCACAGCACAGCACAGCCGGCTCCTCACACCCTCCCTCACTGTGTCCACAGCACAGCACAGCACAGCCGGCTCCTCACACCCTCCCTCACTGTGTCCACAGCACAGCACAGCACAGCACAGCCGGCTCCTCACACCCTCCCTCACTGTGTCCACACCACACCACAGCACAGCACAGCCGGCTCCTCACACCCTCCCTCACTGTGTCCACAGCACAGCACAGCACAGCCGGCTCCTCACACCCTCCCTCACTGTGTCCACAGCACAGCACAGCACAGCACAGCCGGCTCCTCACACCCTCCCTCACTGTGTCCACAGCACAGCACAGCACAGCCGGCTCCTCACACCCTCCCTCACTGTGTCCACAGCACAGCACAGCACAGCCGGCTCCTCACACCCTCCCTGCACTGTGTCCACAGCACAGCACAGCACAGCCGGCTCCTCACACCCTCCCTCACTGTGTCCACAGCACAGCACAGCACAGCCGGCTCCTCACACCCTCCCTCACTGTGTCCACAGCACAGCACAGCACAGCACAGCCGGCTCCTCACACCCTCCCTCACTGTGTCCACACCACACCACAGCACAGCACAGCCGGCTCCTCACACCCTCCCTCACTGTGTCCACAGCACAGCACAGCACAGCCGGCTCCTCACACCCTCCCTCACTGTGTCCACAGCACAGCACAGCACAGCACAGCCGGCTCCTCACACCCTCCCTCACTGTGTCCACACCACACCACAGCACAGCCGGCTCCTCACACCCTCCCTGCACTGTGTCCACAGCACAGCACAGCACAGCACAGCCGGCTCCTCACACCCTCCCTCACTGTGTCCACAGCACAGCACAGCACAGCCGGCTCCTCACACCCTCCCTGCACTGTGTCCACAGCACAGCACAGCACAGCCGGCTCCTCACACCCTCCCTCACTGTGTCCACAGCACAGCACAGCACAGCCGGCTCCTCACACCCTCCCTCACTGTGTCCACAGCACAGCACAGCACAGCACAGCCGGCTCCTCACACCCTCCCTCACTGTGTCCACACCACACCACAGCACAGCACAGCCGGCTCCTCACACCCTCCCTCACTGTGTCCACAGCACAGCACAGCACAGCCGGCTCCTCACACCCTCCCTCACTGTGTCCACAGCACAGCACAGCACAGCACAGCCGGCTCCTCACACCCTCCCTCACTGTGTCCACAGCACAGCACATCACAGCCGGCTCCTCACACCCTCCCTCACTGTGTCCACAGCACAGCACAGCACAGCCGGCTCCTCACACCCTCCCTCACTGTGTCCACAGCACAGCACAGCACAGCACAGCCGGCTCCTCACACCCTCCCTCACTGTGTCCACACCACACCACAGCACAGCACAGCCGGCTCCTCACACCCTCCCTCACTGTGTCCACAGCACAGCACAGCACAGCCGGCTCCTCACACCCTCCCTCACTGTGTCCACAGCACAGCACAGCACAGCACAGCCGGCTCCTCACACCCTCCCTCACTGTGTCCACACCACACCACAGCACAGCCGGCTCCTCACACCCTCCCTGCACTGTGTCCACAGCACAGCACAGCACAGCACAGCCGGCTCCTCACACCCTCCCTCACTGTGTCCACAGCACAGCACAGCACAGCCGGCTCCTCACACCCTCCCTGCACTGTGTCCACAGCACAGCACAGCACAGCCGGCTCCTCACACCCTCCCTCACTGTGTCCACAGCACAGCACAGCACAGCCGGCTCCTCACACCCTCCCTCACTGTGTCCACAGCACAGCACAGCACAGCACAGCCGGCTCCTCACACCCTCCCTCACTGTGTCCACACCACACCACAGCACAGCACAGCCGGCTCCTCACACCCTCCCTCACTGTGTCCACAGCACAGCACAGCACAGCCGGCTCCTCACACCCTCCCTCACTGTGTCCACAGCACAGCACAGCACAGCACAGCCGGCTCCTCACACCCTCCCTCACTGTGTCCACAGCACAGCACAGCACAGCCGGCTCCTCACACCCTCCCTCACTGTGTCCACAGCACAGCACAGCACAGCCGGCTCCTCACACCCTCCCTGCACTGTGTCCACAGCACAGCACAGCACAGCCGGCTCCTCACACCCTCCCTCACTGTGTCCACAGCACAGCACAGCACAGCCGGCTCCTCACACCCTCCCTCACTGTGTCCACAGCACAGCACAGCACAGCACAGCCGGCTCCTCACACCCTCCCTGCACTGTGTCCACAGCACAGCACAGCACAGCACAGCCGGCTCCTCACACCCTCCCTCACTGTGTCCACAGCACAGCACAGCACAGCCGGCTCCTCACACCCTCCCTGCACTGTGTCCACAGCACAGCACAGCACAGCCGGCTCCTCACACCCTCCCTCACTGTGTCCACACCACAGCACAGCACAGCACAGCCGGCTCCTAACACCCTCCCTGCACTGTGTCCACAGCACAGCACAGCACAGCACAGCTGGCTCCTCACACCCTCCCTCACTGTGTCCACACCACAGCACAGCACAGCCGGCTCCTCACACCCTCCCTCACTGTGTCCACACCACAGCACAGCACAGCCGGCTCCTCACACCCTCCCTCACTGTGTCCACAGCACAGCACAGCACAGCCGGCTCCTCACACCCTCCCTCACTGTATCCACACCACAGCACAGCACAGCCGGCTCCTCACACCCTCCCTGCACTGTGTCCACACCACAGCACAGCACAGCCGGCTCCTCACACCCTCCCTCACTGTGTCCACAGCACAGCACAGCACAGCACAGCCGGCTCCTCACACCCTCCCTCACTGTGTCCACAGCACAGCACAGCACAGCACAGCCGGCTCCTCACACCCTCCCTCACTGTGTCCACACCACAGCACAGCACAGCCGGCTCCTCACACCCTCCCTGCACTGTGTCCACACCACAGCACAGCACAGCCGGCTTCTCACACCCTCCCTCACTGTGTCCACAGCACAGCACAGCACAGCCGGCTCCTCACACCCTCCCTGCACTGTGTCCACACCACAGCACAGCACAGCCGGCTCCTCACACCCTCCCTCACTGTGTCCACAGCACAGCACAGCACAGCCGGCTCCTCACACCCTCCCTCACTGTGTCCACAGCACAGCACAGCACAGCACAGCTGGCTCCTCACACCCTCTCTCACTGTGTCCACAGCACAGCACAGCACAGCCGGCTCCTCACACCCTCCCTCACTGTGTCCACAGCACACCACAGCACAGCACAGCACAGCACAGCCGGCTCCTCACACCCTCCCTGCACTGTGTCCACACCACAGCACAGCACAGCCGGCTCCTCACACCCTCCCTCACTGTGTCCACAGCACAGCACAGCACAGCCGGCTCCTCACACCCTCCCTCACTGTGTCCACAGCACAGCACAGCACAGCACAGCTGGCTCCTCACACCCTCCCTCACTGTGTCCACAGCACAGCACAGCACAGCACAGCTGGCTCCTCACACCCTCCCTCACTGTGTCCACACCACAGCACAGCACAGCCGGCTCCTCACACCCTCCCTGCACTGTGTCCACACCACAGCACAGCACAGCCGGCTCCTCACACCCTCCCTCACTGTGTCCACAGCACAGCACAGCACAGCCGGCTCCTCACACCCTCCCTCACTGTGTCCACACCACAGCACAGCACAGCCGGCTCCTCACACCCTCCCTCACTGTGTCCACACCACAGCACAGCACAGCACAGCCGGCTCCTCACACCCTCCCTGCACTGTGTCCACAGCACAGCACAGCACAGCCGGCTCCTCACACCCTCCCTCACTGTGTCCACAGCACAGCACAGCACAGCCGGCTCCTCACACCCTCCCTCACTGTGTCCACACCACAGCACAGCACAGCCGGCTCCTCACACCCTCCCTCACTGTGTCCACAGCACAGCACAGCACAGCACAGCTGGCTCCTCACACCCTCCCTCACTGTGTCCACAGCACAGCACAGCACAGCACAGCTGGCTCCTCACACCCTCCCTCACTGTGTCCACACCACAGCACAGCACAGCCGGCTCCTCACACCCTCCCTGCACTGTGTCCACACCACAGCACAGCACAGCCGGCTCCTCACACCCTCCCTCACTGTGTCCACAGCACAGCACAGCACAGCCGGCTCCTCACACCCTCCCTCACTGTGTCCACACCACAGCACAGCACAGCCGGCTCCTCACACCCTCCCTCACTGTGTCCACACCACAGCACAGCACAGCACAGCCGGCTCCTCACACCCTCCCTGCACTGTGTCCACACCACAGCACAGCACAGCCGGCTCCTCACACCCTCCCTCACTGTGTCCACAGCACAGCACAGCACAGCCGGCTCCTCACACCCTCCCTCACTGTGTCCACAGCACAGCACAGCACAGCCGGCTCCTCACACCCTCCCTCACTGTGTCCACACCACAGCACAGCACAGCACACCACAGCACAGCACAGCACAGCCGGCTCCTCACACCCTCCCTGCACTGTGTCCACACCACAGCACAGCACAGCCGGCTCCTCACACCCTCCCTCACTGTGTCCACACCACAGCACAGCACAGCACAGCCGGCTCCTCACACCCTCCCTGCACTGTGTCCACACCACAGCACAGCACAGCCGGCTCCTCACACCCTCCCTGCACTGTGTCCACAGCACAGCACAGCACAGCACAGCACAGCACAGCACAGCCGGCTCCTCACACCCTCCCTGCACTGTGTCCACAGCACAGCACAGCACAGCCGGCTCCTCACACCCTCCCTGCACTGTGTCCACACCACAGCACAGCACAGCCGGCTCCTCACACCCTCCCTCACTGTGTCCACAGCACAGCACAGCACAGCCGGCTCCTCACACCCTCCCTCACTGTGTCCACACCACAGCACAGCACAGCCGGCTCCTCACACCCTCCCTCACTGTGTCCACACCACAGCACAGCACAGCACAGCCGGCTCCTCACACCCTCCCTGCACTGTGTCCACAGCACAGCACAGCACAGCCGGCTCCTCACACCCTCCCTGCACTGTGTCCACACCACAGCACAGCACAGCCGGCTCCTCACACCCTCCCTCACTGTGTCCACACCACAGCACAGCACAGCACAGCCGGCTCCTCACACCCTCCCTGCACTGTGTCCACAGCACAGCACAGCACAGCCGGCTCCTCACACCCTCCCTCACTGTGTCCACAGCACAGCACAGCACAGCCGGCTCCTCACACCCTCCCTCACTGTGTCCACACCACAGCACAGCACAGCCGGCTCCTCACACCCTCCCTCACTGTGTCCACAGCACAGCACAGCACAGCCGGCTCCTCACACCCTCCCTCACTGTGTCCACACCACAGCACAGCACAGCACAGCCGGCTCCTCACACCCTCCCTGCACTGTGTCCACAGCACAGCACAGCACAGCCGGCTCCTCACACCCTCCCTCACTGTGTCCACAGCACAGCACAGCACAGCCGGCTCCTCACACCCTCCCTCACTGTGTCCACACCACAGCACAGCACAGCACACCACAGCACAGCACAGCACAGCCGGCTCCTCACACCCTCCCTGCACTGTGTCCACACCACAGCACAGCACAGCCGGCTCCTCACACCCTCCCTCACTGTGTCCACACCACAGCACAGCACAGCCGGCTCCTCACACCCTCCCTCACTGTGTCCACAGCACAGCACAGCACAGCCGGCTCCTCACACCCTCCCTCACTGTGTCCACACCACAGCACAGCACAGCACACCACAGCACAGCACAGCACAGCCGGCTCCTCACACCCTCCCTGCACTGTGTCCACACCACAGCACAGCGCAGCCGGCTCCTCACACCCTCCCTCACTGTGTCCACACCACAGCACAGCACAGCACAGCCGGCTCCTCACACCCTCCCTGCACTGTGTCCACACCACAGCACAGCACAGCCGGCTCCTCACACCCTCCCTGCACTGTGTCCACAGCACAGCACAGCACAGCACAGCACAGCCGGCTCCTCACACCCTCCCTGCACTGTGTCCACAGCACAGCACAGCACAGCCGGCTCCTCACACCCTCCCTGCACTGTGTCCACACCACAGCACAGCACAGCCGGCTCCTCACACCCTCCCTCACTGTGTCCACAGCACAGCACAGCACAGCCGGCTCCTCACACCCTCCCTCACTGTGTCCACACCACAGCACAGCACAGCCGGCTCCTCACACCCTCCCTCACTGTGTCCACACCACAGCACAGCACAGCACAGCCGGCTCCTCACACCCTCCCTGCACTGTGTCCACAGCACAGCACAGCACAGCCGGCTCCTCACACCCTCCCTCACTGTGTCCACAGCACAGCACAGCACAGCCGGCTCCTCACACCCTCCCTCACTGTGTCCACACCACAGCACAGCACAGCCGGCTCCTCACACCCTCCCTCACTGTGTCCACAGCACAGCACAGCACAGCACAGCCGGCTCCTCACACCCTCCCTCACTGTGTCCACAGCACAGCACAGCACAGCCGGCTCCTCACACCCTCCCTCACTGTGTCCACACCACAGCACAGCACAGCCGGCTCCTCACACCCTCCCTCACTGTGTCCACACCACAGCACAGCACAGCACAGCCGGCTCCTCACACCCTCCCTCACTGTGTCCACACCACAGCACAGCACAGCCGGCTCCTCACACCCTCCCTCACTGTGTCCACAGCACAGCACAGCACAGCACAGCCGGCTCCTCACACCCTCCCTGCACTGTGTCCACAGCACAGCACAGCACAGCCGGCTCCTCACACCCTCCCTCACTGTGTCCACAGCACAGCACAGCACAGCACAGCCGGCTCCTCACACCCTCCCTACTGTGTCCACAGCACAGCACAGCACAGCACAGCCGGCTCCTCACACCCTCCCTCACTGTGTCCACACCACAGCACAGCACAGCACAGCCGGCTCCTCACACCCTCCCTGCACTGTGTCCACAGCACAGCACAGTACAGCACAGCACAGCACAGCACAGCACAGCCGGCTCCTCACACCCTCCCTGCACTGTGTCCACAGCACAGCACAGCACAGCACAGCACAGCACAGCACAGCCGGCTCCTCACACCCTCCCTGCACTGTGTCCACAGCACAGCACAGCACAGCCGGCTCCTCACACCCTCCCTGCACTGTGTCCACAGCACAGCACAGCACAGCCGGCTCCTCACACCCTCCCTCACTGTGTCCACAGCACAGCACAGCACAGCCAGCTCCTCACACCCTCCCTGCACTGTGTCCACAGCACAGCACAGCCGGCTCCTCACACCCTCCCTCACTGTGTCCACACCACAGCACAGCACAGCCGGCTCCTCACACCCTCCCTCACTGTGTCCACACCACAGCACAGCACAGCACAGCCGGCTCCTCACACCCTCCCTCACTGTGTCCACAGCACAGCACAGCACAGCACAGCCGGCTCCTCACACCCTCCCTGCACTGTGTCCACACCACAGCACAGCACAGCCGGCTCCTCACACCCTCCCTCACTGTGTCCACAGCACAGCACAGCACAGCCGGCTCCTCACACCCTCCCTCACTGTGTCCACAGCACAGCACAGCACAGCCGGCTCCTCACACCCTCCCTGTACTGTGTCCACAGCACAGCACAGCACAGCACAGCACAGCCGGCTCCTCACACCCTCCCTCACTGTGTCCACACCACAGCACAGCACAGCACAGCCGGCTCCTCACACCCTCCCTCACTGTGTCCACAGCACAGCACAGCACAGCCGGCTCCTCACACCCTCCCTCACTGTGTCCACACCACAGCACAGCACAGCCGGCTCCTCACA